>JAPDNY010000001.1:200150-600150 GCA_029375565.1 Gekko gecko | reverse complement strand
GACAGACTAAACACGGCGACTCAGAGGTTATGTAGAGGTTCCCTCTAAGCTGTGGAGTCTTGTGAGCAAAAATTCTACTTTGTCGGCTCCTGGGCATTCAAGTGGTGAGCGAGCGATTTGGATGTGGCACCAATCCGTTTGCTTGGGAGCCCTTCTTCCCGGGCGGAGACAAAAATGTGTGCGCCGGAGGCTTAAAAACTGTGAGCTAGCTCGCACTAACTCAGCTTAGAGGGAACACTGAGTCCCCCGGGTCCCCCCTGGAGGCTGGCACCCCTACTCCTAAGGAAACCTACTTAGCCTCATGACACACAACCTGCACCCTCCCCCTCCCCACCTCTCCCCTCAATGCACTGACCTGCCGGGAAGGAAGAGAGGACCGGGCGTTGGTTCAAATCTTGCGGGCTGCGGAAGTTATCCACGAGAGACAACTGCGGGGTCTCGTCCTCTTCGGTGGAGTGAAGAGATTTCTGCAGCTTCGCCAGCTGGAAGAGATAGGAAAGCCCTTCACTCCCCTGAGGCAGCAACAGCCCCCTCCCTGGGTCATGTTTGAGCCATCTTCTGCGAAACCGGCCCAATTGTGGGATAACTTGCCCCCTTTCAGGGACATAGGCCCAGAAACCTCAGACCCTGTTGCAACCCAGGTGATTCAGGGGTTGGAGCCCCTTCCCTGTGAGGAAAGGCTGAAGTGTCTGGGAATTATCCATTGGGAAAAGAGACGACTAAGTGAGGACATGAGAGAGGTGTATAAAGTTATGCATGGGGTGGAGAGAGTGGACAAAGAGAACTTTTTGCTCCCTCTCCCCAAAGACTAGAACTCGAGGACATCCAATGAAGCTGATGGGCAGTAGGTTCAGGACGAACAAAAGGAAATACTACTTTACGCAGATAATGATTAAAATGTGGAATTCTCTGCCAGAGGATGTCGTGGTGGCCACAGGAAGAAACAGCTTTAAAAGGGGATTGGATGGATTCGTGGAGGAGAAGTCTATCAGTGGCTACTAGCCATGGTGACTGAGGGGGACCTCCACGTTCAGAAGTAGTCAACCTCTGAACCCCAGAGCCAGGAGGCAACATTGGGGAAAGGCCTCGGCCTCCCTGCCCTGTTGCTGACCCTCCAGAGGAACTGGTTGGCCACTGTGTGAGACAGGATGCTGGACTGGATGGACCCTCACTAGTCTGACCCAGCAGGGCTCTTCTGATGACCTTCTCAGGGGAAGGCCTCGGCCTCTCTGCCCTGTTGTTGGCCCTCCAGAGGAACTGGTTGGCCCCTGTGGGAGACTGGAGGCTGGACTGGATGGACCCTCACTAGTCTGATCCAGCAGGGCTCTTCTGATGACCTTCTCAGGGGAAGGCCTCGGCCTCTCTGCCCTGTTGTTGGCCCTTCAGAGGAACTGGCTGGCCCCTGTGTGGGATAGGAGGCTAGACTGGATGGATCTCATCTAATCCAGCAGGGCTCTTCTTATGTTCTTAGGGCTACTTATCCAGTCCAGACTCATGCATTAAGTCTCCAAGTAGTATAAAAATATCAATGTAATAGAAACAGAGCTTGTAGGAACCCCAAGGGTCATCTAGTCCAGCCCCCTGCACAATGCAGGAAATTCACAACTACCCCCCACTCCCCCAGTGACCCCTCCTCTATGCCCAGAGGAAGGTAAAAACCTCCAGGGTCCCTGGGCCAGTCTGGCCTGGAGGGAAATTCCTTCCTGATCTCGAAAAGGTGATCAGCATTTCCCTGGGCATCTAAGAAACAGCCACAAGAGAAGAAGAGAAAAGAAGAGATTGGATTTATACCCCCCGCCTTTCACTGCCCAAAGGAGTCTCAGAGCGGCTTACAAACTCCTTTCCCTTCCCCTCCCCACAACAGACACCCTGTGAGGTAGGCGGGTGGGGCTGAGAGGGCTCTGACAGAAACTGCCATTTTTCAAGAACAGCTCTTATCAGAACTATGGCTTGCCCAAGGTCACCCAGCTAGGTGCAAGTGGAGGAGTGGGGAATCAAACCCGGTTCTCCCAGATTAGAGTCCGCGCACTTAACCACTACACCAAACTGGCTCTCCCCAGGTCCCACCTGGAGGCTGGCATCCCTACCAGAGAATCTTGGGTATGCCTGTGTGGGCGCGGGTGGGGCTCTCTGGCAGATACTCCTTGGCACTACCCCAACGCCATTTCCCAGGATTCCTTGGGGGAAGCCATGACGCTTATATGGCTGTATATCAAAACAACATAGTCTCGTAACCTAGTGACGTTCAAATTCCTCTGGGACTGAGCTGGAAGACGCACACGCCTCTCTCCAAGGGCTGGGAGGCCGCAAGCCAAAGGGAAGTCAAGGGCCAAAGGGAGACATACCTGGCCAGTGGAAATGTGGGCAGCCTGGTGGAAGACGGTCCACAGCACACTCTGGTAGCAGGGCGGGGTGGTCAGAGAGCCGTTGTAGCGGAAGTAGTGGCCCAAGTGCGCCGGAAGGAGGTCGCGGACGTTGAAAGGCGAGAGAGAGATTTCCTGCTCTGGATGGGGGAGTGGAAGAGAGAGAGAAAGAGAGAGAGGATGAAACACTCAGAAACGAAGGCCACGTCTTCCTTGTGGTTCTCCTTAGGTCCCGTTGAGTTTTCCCCATCCCAGACCCCGACGTTTCGCCAGTAGCTGTGACTGGCACCCTCAGAGGTATAACACAGAAGGATGGAGGACTCTCTGTGTCATGGTGAGAAGAAAAATGGTAGGCAGGTAATTTAGATCTACTCAGGAAGGCGGGGTAGGGCTGAGTCATTATCTTGTAGGAGTTCCCCAGGCTATGAACATGCTAATGGAGGAGCTTTCCTGAGGAGGTTCTTTTGTATATGGATTCTTTCCTGAGGAGGTTCTTTTGTATGTTCTTTTCAACAGCCAAGATAATGACTCAGCCCTACCCCACCTTCCTGAGTAGATATAAATTACCTGCCTACCATTTTTCTTCTCACCTTGACACAGAGAGTACTCCGTCTCTCTGTGTTACACCTCTGAGGATGTCAGTCACAGCTACTGGCGAAACGTCAGGTCCTACAATGCCAAGACCACGGCCACACAGCCCGGGAAATCTACAGCAAGTATAGATGGAATACTCTGTCTGGGGCAAGTGATGCTCTGTCTTCCTGGTGCTTGGGAGGGGGCAAGAGTGGGAGGGCTTCTGGAGTTCTGGCCCCACTGCTGGACCTCCTGATGGCCCCTGGTATTTTGGCCACTGTGTGACCCAGAGTGCTGGACTGGAGGAATCGCTGGGCTGATCCAGCAGGGCTTCTCTTGTGTGTGCAACTGGCCAGCCTGCCCTTTGTCACTGTGGGAGGTGTCTCACCTGCATGCCTGATGTCTTCCAGGTGGTCAAGGATGTGGCTGTAGGCGGGGTTCTCTGAGTTGCCAACCTGCCGGACAGATGAAGCAACAAGATGGCCTTTTTCTACTCATGTTTACTGAGCTGTTTCTGCAGCACTACCCATGTACCTTCTGTGTGACTGGGCAGCAGAGCCTCAGAGTAACATGGTAGGTCTCTGCCCTGAGGTGCTTCCATCCACATTTCGCCACTGGGCAGAGAGAAGGGGGCCACCGGAACAGACAGCTTTAAAAGGGGAGTAAACAGATTCATGGAAGAGAGGTTTATCAGTGGCTGCGAGCCATGGGGACTAAAGGGTACCTCCATGTTCAGAGGCAGTCAACCTCAGAATCCCAGTGCCAGCATCAGGGGAAGAACACAGCATCTCTGCCCTGTTGTTGGCCCTCCAGAGGAACTGGTCTGGCCACTGTGGGAGACGGGATGCTGGACTGGATGGACCCTCCCTGGTCTGACCCAGCAGGGCTCTTCTGAGGTTCTTCTCAGGGGAAGGCCTCGGCCTCTCTGCCCTGTTGTTGGCCCTCCAGAGGAACTGGTTGGCCACTGTGTGAGACGGGAGGCTGGACGAGATGGACCCTCCCTGGTCTGACCCAGCAGGGCTCTTCTGAGGTTCTTCTCAGGGGAAGGCCTCGGCCTCTCTGCCCTGTTGCTGGCCCTCCAGGGGAACTAGTTGGCCACTGTGTGAGACGGGAGGCTGGACTGGATGGACCCTCACTGGTCTGACCCAGCAGGGCTCTTCTGGGTTCTTCTCAGGGGAAGGCCTCGGCCTCTCTGCCCTGTTGCTGGCCCTCCAGAGGAACTGGTTGGCCCCTGTGTGAGACGGGAGGCTGGACTGGATGGACCCTCCCTGGTCTGACCCAGCAGGGCTCTTCTGAGGTTCTTCTCAGGGGAAGGCCTCGGCCTCTATGCTCTGTTGTTGGCCCTCCAGAGGAACTGGTTGAGGCCACCGTGTGAGAGAGGATGCTGGACTGGATGGACCTTCACTGGTCTGATCCAGCAGGGCTCTTCTGATATTATGTTCTTGGATATGACAATTTGTGTTTCATATGAGGTGACTCTAAAATGGCCGAGGCATGAGAGGGACGAGAGGGACCAAGGGAAAGAGGGAACCTGTAGAAGTTCCAGAGTCTTGTAAATGAGCATCCTGGTTTTGTGTCTGAGACACAAGCTCACCTCCAGAAAGATCCCCAGCACAGCCAGCCCGTCGGCCTGGTGTTTCGCCTCACTCAGGTTGGCATACTTCTCCGAGTTGAAATGGACAATATGAACCTGCAAAAGGGAGAAAGAAGGCTTCAAAAGAACTCCCGTGTGCAGATTAGGAAATAATAAATCTGGGTATTTCATTTATTTGTAGTAAGAACATAAGAGAAGCCATGTTGGATCAGGCCAATGGCCCATCCAGTCCAACACTATGGTTCACACCGTGGCCAAAACCCAGGGGACATCAGGAGGTCCACCAGCGGGGCCAGTACTCCAGAAGCCCTTCCACTCTTGCCTCCCTAGCACCAAGAAGACAGAGTATCACAGTCCCAGACATAAGAACGTAAGAGAAGCCATGTTGGATCAGGCCAATGGCCCATCCAGTCCAACACTCTGTGCCACACAGTGGCCAAAACCCAGGGGCCATCAGAAGGTCCACCAGTGGGGCCAGAACTCCAGAAGCCCTCCCACTGTGGTCCCTCCGAACCACCAAGAATACAGAGCATCCCTTGCCCCAGACAGAAGAACCTAAGAGAAGCCATGTTGGATCAGGCCAATGGCCCATCCAGTTCAACACTCTGTGTCACACAGTGGCCAAAAATACCAGGGGCCATCAGGAGGTCCACCAGTGGGGCATGGAAGCTCACTGGGCGACCTTGAGCTAGTCACACACCCTCAGCCTAGCCTCCCTCACAGGGCCGTTGTGAGGATAAAATGCAGGCAAGGAGAACAATGTCAGCTCCTGTGAGTCTCCATCGGGGAGAAAGGTGGAGTGTACATTAAACAAATAAATAAATTGGGCACCAGTGAAGCTGACTGGGGGTAGACTCCAGACCAACAAAAATCGTCCTTCACTACGGCCCCCAGATTAAAGAAGAAGAAGACATTGGATTTATACCCTGCCCTTCACTACCTGAAGGAGTCTCAGAGCGGCTGACAATCTCCTTTCCCTTCCCCTCCCCACAACAGTCACCCTTGTGAGGTAGGCGGGGCTGAGAGAGCTCTCCCGAGGACTGCCCTGGAGAGAACAGCTCTGAGAGAACTTGTGACTGGCCCAAGGTCACACCAGCAGCTGCAGCACGTGGAGGAGCGGGGAATCGAACCCGGTTCTCCCAGATTAGAGTCCGCGCACTTAATCATGACACCAAACTGGCTGTCCTCTTTCCAAGCATGAACCCCCTCAAGGATCACCTCTTTAATCTGGATGAAAACAAAACCTGGGAAGGGGGAACTGCGGGGGGGGGGGGGAGTCCTGTGTGTGTCCCACCCAGCGGGGGGGAAGCTCTGCTCTGCTTTCAAAATGGCGCGTGGGGCAGCTCACGGCCACAGACCCCCACTTCAGCCCATTACAAAGCTTCCCCCCATTTCTCTGCTGAGCCACGCTGTAGCACCAAAACTGACTGGGAAGCAACGCTCTCCCTAAACTGTGGAATCTTGTGAGGAAGAATTCTACTCTGTGATCTACGGGCATTAAAGTTGTGAGCGAGGAATTTGGCCGCTGCATAAATTAGTTTGCTCTGGACCCACCCCTTCCTGAGCGGAGGCAAAAATGTGTGAGCCGGAGGCTAAAAAACTGTGAGCTGGCTCACACTAACTCAGCTTAGAGGGAACACTGGTTGGAAGTCTCTGCTCCCTCTAAGCTGCGGAGAGTCTTGTGAGCAAGAGTTCTACTTTGCGAGTTACTGGCATTAAAGTTTGCTCTGGAGTCACATCCTTCCTGAGCGTAGGCAAAAATGTGTGAGCCGGAGGCTGAAAAACTGTGAGAAGAAGAAGAAGAAGAGGTTGGATTTAGACCCCACCCTCCAATGCCCAAACACGTCCCAGAGCGGCTCACAAACTCCTTCCCCTCCCCCTCCCCACAACAGACACACCCTGTGAGGTCGGTGGGGCTGAAAGAGCTCTGACAGAAACGGCTTTTTTTTCAAGAACAGCTGTGCCAGAGCTTGTGACTGACCCAAGATCACACCAGCAGGTGCAAGTGGAGGAGTGGGGGAATCAAACCCGGTTCTCCCAGGTTAGAGTCCGCGTACTGAACCACGACACCAAGCTAGCTCACACTAACTCAGCTTGGAGGGTTAGTCTCTGCCCCCCCTAAGCTGTGGAGTCTTGTGAGCAAGAATTCTACTTTGTGAGGCTGCTGGCATTAAAGGTGTGAGCGAGCCATTGGGCCGCTGCATAAATTAGTTTGCTCTGGAGCCACGTCCTTCCCGAGCGGAGACAAAAATGTGTGAGCCGGAGGCTAAAAAACTGTGAGCTGGCTCACACTCACTCAGCTTAGAGGGAACACTAAGCGATGGGGGGGGGTGTCCAGGCTGTGTGAGGGAGGGTCTGGCGTGAGGGAAAAGGAGGGGAGGCCTGTCGGTTTGTCTGCTCCTGGAAACAGGATGCTGGACTGGAGGGCGCTTTGGCTGGGCAATTCTCCTGCTCTTACAGGGATGGGGACGGGGAGGCGGCACCCGTCCCACTTACCTCTGCGGGGAAGGCCCGGCCGTCCACCTGGTGCTCTGACCCCCCCGTGTGCCTTTGGCTACCCCAGTGGAAGTGCAGCTGAACCGCCGAGTAGACCCTGGGCAGGCCGTGCAAGCGCATCGTCTGGGGCAGGGAGAGCTGCACTGCGGGAGAGAGAGAGAGAGGCCAACAGGCCGTTAGTCCAGAGGGCGGGTGGGTGACCGCGGCGGCCTGAGCTACAGAGTCTGAGATTGCAGGAGGGTATCATCCGGTAGGCAGCCAAGTAGGGGAATGCTGCGGAACCATGTCCATTTGCAGTGGCTCGGAGGTTAAGGGGCTGAGCTGCAGACCGGAAGGTCGGTAGTTCGGCAGTTCGAGACCCGAGTGCCGCATGACGGAGTGAGCTCCTGTCTCTGGCCCCGGCTCCTGCCAGCCTAGCAGTTCGAAAGCAAGAAACTGCAAGGAGATAAACAGGTACCGCTTCGGTGGGAAGGTAAACAGCATTCCGTGCGCCTCGGCATCTAGTCACGCTGGCCACATGACTATGGAAATGTCTTCGGACAGCGCTGGCTCTTCGGCTCGGAAACGGAGATGAGCACAGCACCCCTAGAATCGGATTCGACTGGCTTTCGAGCGAGGGAAACCTTTACTTTTACCCACGTAGCAGGAGCTGGTGTGTTCCACAGTAGCTCCAAAAAAACCTCCAGAGTTATTGCAGGGGTGCAGAATTCAGGACCCCAAAGCTTCTCGGCATCTTACATTTTGTTTTGTTTTAAAGCAAATTTCTAAAAGAAGAAAAGGAGGAGGAGGAGATTGAATTTATACCCCGCCCATTACCCGAAGGAGTCTCAAAGCGGCTTACAAACTCCTTTCCCTTCCCCTCCCCACAACAGACAAATTCAGATTTGGCTGCTGCATAAATCAGTTTATTCTGGAGCCCTCCCTTCCTGAGCTGAGACAAAAATGTGTGAGCTGGAGGCTAGAAAACTGTGAGCTCGCTCACACGCACTCAGCTTAGAGGGAACACTGGTTGCCACCTTCAGACTAGAGATCTCCAGGAATTACAACTGACCTCCCAGCAATCACCTTCGCCGCCAACTATATCAGCATGGCAAGAAAAGATTTGGGATCAATTCATAATGGCTAAAATCACAGGCTCATTGAACGGAGTGAATAACGGTAATACACCAACCTGTTCTAAATTTGTTCAGACATGGGCTCCAGTTCTTGAATACATGGTAACAAATGATATACTTCCATCAAAGCAAAAACATCATAAATGGTTATACTCACCCCCATTACAGAAGGTCTTAGAACAAATAAAGATAATTCACAAATCACAAGATCATCCATTTCATATAGTAGACAACTCACAATAATACACCCTTTCAATTGCCAAATATAAGTGCTTTATATTATGTAATACAGGGCTATTTCTGGGCAGGAGCGCACAGGAACAGAGTTCCGGCTGGCTCCCGAGTTGGCCACACCCAGCAGGAACTCATTAGCATAACAGGCCACACCCAACAGCAGGAACTCATCAGGATTGGCTACATGAGGGGTGTGCGGCCTAACATGCAAAGGAGTTCCTGCCACCAAAAAAGCCCTGGGTTTTGACAACAAACAAGGTGAACAGAATAAGAAGCAAAAGGTGGGTGTGGCCAGATGGCCACACTTCTGGTAACACGGGGGTGTGGCCTAATATACTAATGAACTGTGCGGGCAGGAGTGTGACCTAATATGCTAATGAATTTCTACTGTTGGATGTGGCCTATTATGTTAATGGGTTCCTGCTGGGCTTTCTCTACAAGAAAAGCCCTGATGTAATATATATTTATGCTGAGATTTATTATAAGATATTGCCATAATTGTAACATACAGAAACAACAGCTTAATGTGTTTATTTGCATTCTGCAAAGCTTTTAACAAAACTGATAAAAACAATTTTTAAAAAAAACTGACCTCCAGACAATGGAGATCCGTTCTGCCAGAGAGAACGGCTCTTTCGGAAGGTGGACTCTATGGCATTGGGCCCCGCTTAAGCACCTCCCTTCCTAAGCCCCGCCCCCTCAGGCTCCACCCCCAACCCCTCCAGGTATGTCCTAACCTGGAACTGGTAGCCCTAACCGCACAGCTGCCAAGATTCCTGCCAGTCCTGGGCCCCAGTCGAGCCTCACCTGTGTGCCCGTTGTTTTTCAGGGTCAGTTTCTCACTTCCGGGGCTGCGGTATCCCTCGGGCTCCACCGGAGGCAGGGAAGGGTCGTACTGGACTGACTCCGTCTGGATGTTGATGGGGGATTGTGCCTGCCAGCCGCAGTCCGGGTACATCTCCTGCCAGCGTTCTTGCCCATGGGCCCCTGGGAAAGGAAGAAAGAAAGAACGGGTGGCAAAGCTCCTCTCCGCGTTTATGGCACTGGCTTCGGAGCCCCACCTCGTCTCGACAGGGAGAGGCTCTCTTGAACACACAATGTGAACACGTGAAGCAGCGGCCTTATACTGAATCAGGCCCTTCAAGGTCAGGATTGTGTGCCCAGGCTGGCATTGAACCTGGGACCCTCTGTATGCCAAGCAGATGCTCTACCACTCCCCAACTCTGGACCATCAAGGTCAGCATTTATCTACTTAGACTGGCAGGTGCTCTCCAGGGTCTCAGGCAGAGGTCAGTCACATCTCCTTTAACTGGAGATGCCGGGGATTGAACCTGGGACCTCCTGCATGCTAAGCAGGCATTCTGCCACTGAGCTATGGCCTCTCTCCATGGCTCTCCAGGGTCTCAGGCAGAGGTCTTTCCCATCACCTCCTGCCTGGTCCTTTTAACTGGAGATGCCGGGGACTGAACTTGGGACCTCCTGCATTTCAAGCAGAGGCTCTGCCTCTGAGCCACAGTCCCTCTTTGCAGCTCTCTAGGTTCTCTGGCTGAGGTCTTTCCCATCACCTCCTGACTGATCCTTTTTAACTGGAGATGCCAGGGAGTGAACCTGGGACCTTCTGCATGCCAAGCAAATGCTCTGCCACTGAGCCACAGCCCCTCTTTACATCTCTCCAGGGTCTCAGGCGGAGGTCTTTCCCATCACCTACAGCCTGGCCCTTTTTAGCTGGAGATGCCGGAGACTGAACCTGGGACCTCCTGCATGCCAAGCAGAGGCTCTGCCACTGAGCCACAGCCCCTCTTGACAGCTCACCAAGGTCTCAGGTGGAGGTCTTTCCCATCACCTCCTGCCTGGTCCTTTTTAACTGGAGATGTCAGAGATTGAACCTGGGACCTTCTGCATGACAAGCAGAGGCTCTGCCACTGAGCCACAGTCCCTCTTGACAGCTCTCCAGGGTCTCAGGCGGAGGTCTTTCCCATCACCTCCTGCCTGGTCCTTTTTAACTGGAGATGCCGGGGACTGAATTTGGGACCTCCTGCATTTCAAGCAGAGGCTCTGCCACTGAGCCACAGTCCCTCTTGACAGCTCTCCAGGGTCTCAGGCGGAGGTCTTTCCCATCACCTCCTGCCTGGTCCTTTTTAACTGGAGATGTCAGAGATTGAACCTGGGACCTTCTGCATGACAAGCAGAGGCTCTGCCACTGAGCCACAGTCCCTCTTGACAGCTCTCCAGGGTCTCAGGCGGACGTCTTTCCCATCACCTCCTGCCTGGTCCTTTTTAACTGGAGATGTCAGAGATTGAACCTGGGACCTTCTGAATGACAAGCAGAGGCTCTGCCACTGAGCCACAGTCCCTCTTGACAGCTCTCCAGGGTCTCAGGCGGAGGTCTTTCCCATCACCTCCTGCCTGGTCCTTTTTAACTGGAGATGCCGGGGACTGAACCTGGGACCTCCTGCATGCCAAGCAGATGCTCTGCCACTGAGCCACAGCTTTACAGCTCTCCAGGGTCTCAGGCGGAGGTCTTTCCCATCACCTACAGCCTGGCCCTTTTTAGCTGGAGATGCCGGAGACTGAACCTGGGACCTCCTGCATGCCAAGCAGAGGCTCTTCCACTGAGCCACAGCCCCTCTTTACAGCTCTCCAGGGTCTCAGGCGGAGGTCTTTCCCATCACCTCCTGCCTGGTCCTTTTTAACTGGAGATGCCGGGGACTGAACCTGGGACCTTCTGCATGCCAAGCAGAGGCTCTGTCACTGAGCTAAAGCCCCTCTTGACAGCTCTCCAGGGTCTCAGGCGGAGGTCTTTCCCATTACTTCCTGCCCAGTCCTTTTTAACTGGAGGTGCTTCTGGGGATTGAACATGCGACCTTCTGCATGCCAAGCAGACGCTCTACCACTGAGCCACAGCCCCTCACATGAAGGGGACTCTCATGTGTAGCTGCCTTATGCTGAATGAGCGACTCAGAACTATAAGAAACACTGCAAGAAGACGCTGAACAATAGATATGTACGACGAACTTCCAATATTAATTACAATATTTTTACAAAACAGGTCAGTTTACCACACAAATTATAAAGTAAATCCAAACGACGAGATAAATCCAGAATGACCAAAACTTGACAATGGATCATCCCGGGGATAGGGATGTTGTGATTACTTGTGATTTTTGGATGATTAAGAACATAAGAACATAAGAGAAGCCAATGTTGAATCAGGCCAATGGCCCATCTAGTCCAACACTCTGTCACACAGCGGCCAAAATATACCAGGTGCCATCAGGAGGTCCAGCAGTGGGGCCAGGGCACCAGAAGCCCTCCCACTGCTGCCCCCTCCAGCACCAAGAATAGAGTGCGTCACCTGCCCCAGACTGAGAGTTCTCTCTCTAATAGCCACTGGTGGACTTCTGCTCCATATGTTTATCTAATTTCCTCTTGAAACTGTCCATGCTTGCAGCTGCCACGACCTCCTGTGGCAGTGAATTCCATATGTTAATCACTCTTTGGGTGAAGAAGTATTTCCTTTTATCTGTTCTAACCCGACTGCTCAGCAATTTCATAGAGTGCCCACGAGTTCTTGTATTGTGAGAAAGGGAGAAAAGTACTTCTTTCTCAACCTGCTCAATCCCATTCATAATCTTATAAACCTCGATCATGTCACCTCTCAGCCGTCGTTTCTCCAAGCTAAAGAGCCCCAAGCATTTTAACCTTTCTTCATAGGGAAGGTGTTCCAACCCTTTTATCATTCTAGTTGCCCTTCTCTGCACTTTTTCCAATGCTATAATATCCTTTTTGAGATGTGGTGACCAGAACTGTACACAGTATTCCAAATGAGGTCGCACCAATGATTTATACAGGGGCATGATGATACTGGCTGATTTGTTATCAATTCCCTTCCTAATAATCCCCAGCATAGCGTTGGCCTTCTTTATTGCAGCTACACATTGTGTAGACATTTTCAGCGAGTTATCCACTACGACTCCAAGATCTCTCTCTTGGTCAGTCTCTGCCAGATCAGACCCCATCAACGTGTATTTATATTTAGGATTTTTGGCTCCAATGTGCATCACTTTGCACTTGGCCACATTGAACCCCATTTGCCACGTTGACGCCCACTCACCCATCCTCAACAGATCCCTTTGGAGTGCCTCACAATCCTCCCTGGTTTTCACCACCCTGAACAACTTCGTGTCATCTGCAAATTTAGCCACATCACTGCTTACTCCCAATTCCAAATCGTTAATAAACAAGTTAAAAAGCATGGGACCGAGTACTGATCCCTGTGGTACCCCACTGCTTACCACCCTCCACTGAGAAAGTTTCCCATTTATACTCACTCTCTGTTTCCTATTTATAAGCCAGTTTTTGATCCACAAGAGGACTTGTCCTTTTATCCCATGACTATTGAGCTTACTTAGGAGCCTTTGATGAGGAACTGTATCAAAAGCTTTCCGGAAGTCAAGGTAAATAATATCTATTGGGTCCCCCTTGTCCACATGTTTGTTCACTCCCTCAAAAAACACTAACAGGTTAGTGAGACAAGATCTTCCCTTACAGTACCCATGCTGAGTCTGCCTCAATAGTTTTTGTTCATCAATGTGCCTACTAATTCTTTCCTTAATAACAGTTTCCACCAACTTACCCGGTATCGATGTCAGACTGACTGGCCTGTAATTTCCCGGATCTCCCCTGGAGCCCTTTTTAAAGATGGGAGTGACATTAGCTACCTTCCAGTCCTCAGGAATGGAGGCAGATTTTAAAGAAAGATTACATATTTTTGTCAGGAGATCCACAAGTTCACATTTGAGTTCTTTCAGAACTCTCGGATGAATGCCATCCGGGCCTGGTGATTTATTAGTTTTTAAATTGTCCATCAGTCGGAGGACTTCCTCTCTTGTCACCGCAATCTGATTCAGGTCTTTCAAACCCCCTCCCGAAATCGGTGCTTCTGGAGTGGGCAAACACTTCTCCTCTTCCACAGTGAAGACAGAGGCAAAAAATGCATTCAGCTTCTCAGCCATTTCCCTATCATCCTTCACTACTCCTTTTACCCCTTGGTCATCCAAGGGCCCCACTGCCTCCCTGGCTGGCTTCCTACTTCTAATGTATTTGAAGAAAGTTTTATTGTTGGTCTTTATGTTTTTTGCGATATGCTCCTCATATTCCCTTTTTGCTTGCCTGATCACAGACTTGCATTTTATTTGCCATAGTCTGTGTTCCCTTTTATCAACCTCACTAAGACTAGTTTTCCACCGCTTAAAGGAATCCTTCTTACCTTTTACAGCTTCCATTACTTTATTTGTTAACCACGCAGGCTTTTTTCTATACCTATTTGTACCTTTCCTAACCTGCGGTATATATTTTTTCTGAGCTTCTAGGATTGTCTTTTTAAATAGTGTCCAAGCTTCCCCAATGGTTTTGACCTTCTCCACTCTTCCTTTCAATTTCTTCCTCAGATGTCCCCTCATACCAGAGAAGTTACCCCTTTTAAAGTTAAAAGTGGTTGCGTCAGTCTTTTTGGGCAACTCCCTATCTGTACAAATGTTAAACTCAATGACGTTATGGTCACTGTTTCCAAGTGGTCATCTTCATCGTCATCTTTATCATTTCTGTTTTAATCTGTGAGCTGCCTTGGTGGCCCTTGGCAGAGTAGGAAGGCAAGGTATGAATTTTGTAAAAATCGAATAAAATAAGAAATAAAGAAACGGGGCCTCCCTTTGCAAGCCTTCATGCAACTCCTGGCGTTGACACCGGGGCCTGATTTTGTTCCCCAAAAGGCTGTCTTCGCCCTCAAAGAGGCTGCAAGAAGTCGGGTTACCAGCTCCAGGTGGGGAAATTCCTGGAGATTTGGAAATGGAGCCCGGGGAGGACAGGGACCTCAGTGGGGCACAAGACCACAAACTTCACCCTCCAAAGCATCCACTTTCTCCAGGGGAACTGATCGCTGCAGTCTGGAGATGAGCTGTAATTCCTGGGGCTCCCCAGGCCCCACCTGGAGGCTGGCATCCCTAGCCAAGAAGGCCGGGCAGGTTCCCTCTTTCTGAAGGAGGTTTGGCGCCGTTTGTCTCCAGGGATGCAGCAACGGAGGCCGGCGAGGAGGCCAGCGAACTCCACGCTCCTCTGCCTCTGAATGCAAATTGCTGGCACAGCCCTCGGCTGGCTGGGAGGATTGTTTCCGAGCCGGGAAGCAAGGATAAAGCGGTTTGTTGGGCCTGCCCTGCGCAGTTGTCATTCCGGTGGCCTGCGACCTGAAGCTGTCCCACATTTAGGGGGGAAATAAAAACCCCCTCCAAGCCCAGTCCCCGCCACCCTCCATTCACTGTCTCGTCTGCGTCTGCGCTCAGAAACACCCCAAATCCCTGGGGGGAGTGGAAGAGGGGATGGATGGGTTGTTGTTGTTGTTGTTAGAAGAACAGGCTCGCTGGATCGGACCCAACTTCCCCTCCTCCTCCACTGCTTTGCCATTGCGCTTTTCAGTGCCCTTCACAACAGCGGCGGCTGCTGGTGCATCCCCTCTGCCAGCCTCCCACCCACCGTGCCCGTTCATAGGCCGGGCACGAGCAGGGATGCTTGCTTAGAGAGGGCGGGGTATAAATCCAATCTCTTCTTCTTCTTCTTCCAGCCTGGCAAGTGCCAGTTTGGTGTAGTGGTTAAGTGCGCGGACTCTAATCTGGGAGAACCGCTGTGTGACAGAGTGTTGGACTAGATGGGCCATTGGCCTAATTCAACATTGGCTTCTCTCTTATGTTCTAACCGGGTTTGATTCCCCCACTCCTCCGCTTGCACCTGGCTGGATGACCTTGGACAAGCCGTAGTTCTGACAAGAGCTGTCCTTGAAAAAGAGCAGTTTCTGTCAGAGCTCTCTCAGCCCCACCTACCTCACTGGGACCGATTTCACACAAGAACCGCGCCCCCATCATGCCTCCCTTTGCCCCGATTCTATTGGTCAGTTTCTCTGAGACTCCCTTGGGGAGTGAAGGGCAGGGTACAAATCCAATCTCTTCTTCTTCTTCTCTTCTTAAGTGCGCAGACTCTAATTTGGAAGAACCGGGTTTGATTCCTCACTCCTCCGCTTGCACCTGGCTGGATGACCTTGGGCAATCCGTAGTTCTGACAAGAGCTATCCTTGAAAAAGAGCCGTTTCTGTCAGAGCTCTCTCAGCCCCACCTGCCTCCCAGGGTGTCTATTGTGGGGAGGGGAAGGGAAAGGGGATTGTAAGCCGCTCTGAGACTCCTTTGGGTAGTGAAGGGCGGGGGGTATAAATCCAATCTCCTCCTCCTCCTCCAAGTGAGAGTCAGTCCAGAGGGGAGGGTGGTCAACTCTGCTTTGGGAAATACCTGGAGATTTGGGGGTGTAGGGCAAGGGGGGAAATGAATGTGATTTCTGAACGTGGGTTCTGCCATTTCCTCTGACATGTTTAGATATTGACAGCTGTCACTGTGCCTTCAAAAGTTTAATTACTGTAGATTCAGATCTTGGTATGTAACCTAGAATCTTTTGATTAGAGAAACTTAATATATATATTAATTGCAGTTTTGTATAAGAAGCCATATTAAGCAAAAGCATTATTGGGAGCCTCTGTAGAAAGAATTGGGATGCAACGAGAAGAATGGAACGTTACTTATTGAGCTGCTGGCATTAAAGTGGTGAGCGAGGGATTTGGCTCCTGTGTAAATTAGTTTGCTCTCGAGCCATCCTTTCTGAGCTAGGACAAAAACGTGTGAGCCGGAGGGTTAAAAAGTTCCCGGGATCCAAGATCACTGCAGATGGTGACGGCAACCATGAAATTAAAAGACGCCTGCTCCTGGGGAGGAAAGCAGTGGCAAAGCTAAACAGCATGATAAAAAGTAGAGACATCACCCTGCCAACAAAAGTCCGCATGGTCAAAGCAATGGTATTCCCCGTAGTACTGTACAACTGCGAGAGCTGGACTATAAGGAAAGCCGAGCGCCGAAGAATAGATGCTTTTGAACTGTGGTGCTGGAGAAGACTCTTGAGAGTCCCTTGGACTGCAAGGAGATCAAATCAGACAATCCTAAAAGAAATCAACCCTGATTGTTCCCTGGAAGGCCAGATCCTGAAGCTGAAGCTCAAATACTTTGGCCACCAAATGAGAAGGGAGCATTCACTGGAGAAGACCCTGATGCTGGGGAAGACTGAAGGTCAAAGAAGAAGGGGACGGCAAAGGATGAGATGGTTAGACGGTGTCATCGATGCAATGAACATGAAATTGAGCAAACTTGAGAGGACAGCGGAAGACAGGAGGGCCTGGCGTGATGTGCAGTGTTCCCTCTAAGATGAGTTAGTGTGAGCTAGCTCACAGTTTTTTAGCCTCCGGGTGCGCCTTGGTGTTTAGTCATGCCGGCCACATGACCACGGAAACGTCTTCGGACAGCGCCGGCTCTTCGGCTTTGAAACGGAGATGAGCACCACAACCCTAGAGTCGGATTCGACTGGCTTTCGAGCAAGGGAACCTTTACCTTTACCTTTGCACACATTTTTGTCTTAGCTCAGGAGGGATGGCTCGAGAGCAAATAACTTATGCAGTAGCCAAATGGCTCCCTCACAATTTTAATGCCAGCAGCTCACAAAGTAGGATTTTTGCTCACAAGACTCCACGGCTTAGAGGGAGCATTGGTGATGTGGTCCGTGGGGTTGCAAAAAGCCGGACTCGACTGTACGACTGAACGGCAACAACAAAAAGCTCACACCAACTCCGCTTAGAGGGGAACATAACATAAGAACATAAGAGAAGCCCATGTTGGATCAGGCCAATGGCCCATCTAGTCCAACACTCTGTCACACAGCGGCCAAAATATACCAGGGGCCATCAGGAGGTCCAGCAGTGGGGCCAGGGCACCAGAAGCCCTCCCACGGCTGCCCCCTCCAGCACCAAGGATAGAGGGCATCACCTGCCACCGTCTTTGACCCACCTGGCTTCCCTGCTGTCTCCCTGATCTTCTCCCACACATTGTGGGGGGGGGAGGTTTCTGTGCAAATGGGGCTTGCCGCTTCTCCGGCCCCTCCCTTGTAAAGTGTGGCGAACCAGGCCAGGCCCTGAGTCGCAGCCCTCCTCTCTCCCCGCTGGAATTGCTGCAGCCCCCGGCTAATCCCACAACATGGCTTTGTTTCCGTAGGGTCCCGTGTCATTCAAGAGGGATTACGCCGGCCCTCCCCGTGCCCAAGAGGATCAGGCATGCCTGGCCGAGCTTTGCAGGACTTTGGAACAACAGGGGCCCCGGGGGGCTTTGATGCGCCGGATTCCGGCCGCGAAGGCAGAGCGGCGGCCCCGGCCAGAACTCGGAATTACGGGGGCGTTTGGGGACAGGGGGAGGCCTTCTGACCTGTGGGGCAGGAGCTGCGTCATCCCCAGGGCCCCGCATGAGGCCATGCCGGGGCTAGCTCTGGTGTTCCCTCTAAGCCGAGTCAGTGTGTGCTAGCTCATAGCGTCCTTCTATGCCTAGTAAACCCACTCTGGAATGACTGCTGCGGTACTTTGTGAAAGGACTGGACGCGGGTGTGGAGCTGGCACATCAGAGCCATGAAAGCTGATCAGATATTTGGAATAATTTACATCTGCATCAAAGGAGGACTGTCAAGTGGTGTGGAGGTTCCCTTCAGTCAGTTTGGTATAGTGGTTAAGTACGCGGACTCTAATCTGGGAGAACTCCTCCACTTGCAGCTGGCTGGATGACCTCTGGCAAGCCGCAGTTCTGATAAGAGCTGTTCTTGAAAGAGAGCAGTTTCTGCCAGAGCTCTCCAGCCCCGCCTACCTCCCAGGGAGTCTGTTGTGGGGAGGGGGAGGGAAAGGAGTTTGTCAGCCGCTCTGAGACTCCTTTGGGTAGTGAAGGACGGGGTGTAAATCCAATCTCTTCTTCTTCTCTTCTTCTTCTCTTCTTCAGTCACCATGGCTAGTAGCCATTATCAGACATATCCTCTATGCATCTATTTAGTCCCCCTTTTCAAGCTATTTATTCCTCTGGCCATCACAACATCCTCCGGCAGGGAATTCCACATTTTAATCACTCTCCGCGTAAAGTAGTATTTCCTTTTGTCTGTCCCGAACCTACTGCCCATCAGCTTCATTGGAGGCCCCCCGAGTTCTAGAATTCCAGTAGTTTCCAGATTGTCTTCAAGGGCAGCCCCATGTAGAGCACGTTACAGTAACCTAGCCTTGAGGTGACTGAAGCATGGATCAGTGGGGCCAGATCAGGCACCTACAAGATCCAGTTTGGTATAGTGAGAACCAGTTTGGTGTAGTGGTTAAGTGCGCGGACTCTAATCTGGGAGAACCGGGTTTGATTCCCCATTCCTCCACTTGCAGCTGCTGGGGGGACCTTGGGCAAGTCGTAGTTCTGGCAAGAGCTGTCCTTGAAAAAGAGCCGTTTCTGTCAGAGCTCTCTCAGCCCCACCTACCTCACAGGGTGTCTGTTGTGGGGAGGGGAAGGGAAGGGAGTTTGTAAGCCACTCTGAGACTCTAAGTGAAGGGCGGGGGAGTATAAATCTACTCTCTCTCTCTTTCTCTCAGAGCTGTTCTCTCAAGGGCAGTTCTCGAAAGAGCTCTCTCAGCCCCCACCGACCTCACAGGGTGTCTGTTGTGGGGAGGGGAAGGGAAAGGAGTTTGTAAGCCGCTCTGAGACTCCGAGTGAAGGGCGGGGGATAAATCCCATCTATTCTTCTTCTACAAATCAGGAACCAACATCCTAACTAGAGGTAGTGGTCACGGACACCTGTTTCTCCATCAGGAGACCCAGATCTAGCACAGCTCCCAAGCTCTTAACGGAGGATCAAATGACACATTAGAAGTTGGAAAAAGTGCAGAGAAAGGCAACTAGAATGATCAAAGGGTTGGAACACCTTCCCTATGAAGAAAGGTTAAAACGCTTGGGGCTCTTTAGCTTGGAGAAACGACTGCTGAGGGGTGACATGATCGAGGTTTATAAGATTATGAATGGGATTGAGCAGGTTGAGAAAGAAGGACTTTTCTCTCTTTCTCACAAAACAAGAACTCAGGTGGGCACTCCATGAAATTGCTGAGCAGTCGGGTTAGAACAGATAAAAGGAAATACTTCTTCACCCAAAGAGTGATTAATAGATGGAATTCACTGCCACAGGAGGTGGTGGCAGCTGCAGGCATGGAGAGTTTCAAGAGGGAATTAGACAAACATATGAGAGCAGAAGTCCATCAGTGGCTCTTAGCCACAGGGTATAGATGGGAGCTCTCAGTCTGGGGCAGGTGATGCCCTCTATTCTTGGTGCTGGAGGGGCAGCAGTGGGAGGGGCTTCTGGTGTCCTGGCCCCACTGCTGGACCTCCTGATGGCGCCTGGTATTTTTGGCCACTGTGTGACCCAGAGTGTTGGACTGGATGGGCCATTGGCCTGATTCAACATTGGCTTCTCTTATGTTCTTATGTTCTTAAGTTTTGGCAAGTCTCACAGCAGCTGAAGAGAAGGAAAGTTTGAATGTCCACAGGTGCAGGGCGGGGGGGGGTGTCAGCTTGAGAGGATGGCCTATGGGGGGGACGACACTAATGAAGTCCCTAGCGAATCATGCGATGCGTTACAAATGCAAGAAGCGCTGCAAAGAGCTTCCTTTTCACACGTCTTCGTTAGCTGAAAACAATATTTGATATCGGTACTCGACCGGTTTGACCTGGAGCAATAACGCAAAGTCCGTTGGGCAGCTGAAACTGTTATGGTTTGATGACACAACTGCGAAAAGTTCGAAAAGCTAGGCAGCAATTTTTTTAAAAAAAAAATGGCAGTTCTCAAGAGAAAAAAAAAGGCCTCCTGTCTCCACAGCTGCTGGGCGACCGGGCAGAAATCGAGTCGCAACGCGCCACAATTCGTAATGTGGCGTTTGGCTGTGAGTCTTTCAGCAACAGGTCCACAGGTTGCCAAATCTCAATGGGGAGATTCCTGGAGATTGGGGGGGGGTTTGGATCCTGGGGGGGGGTGTTAGGGAGTGGAGGGACCCCAGGAGGGCACAATGCCACAGAGTCCACCCTCCACAGAAGCCATTTTCTCCAGGGGAACTGATCTCTGCGGACCGAAGATCAGCTGTGATTCCCGGAGGTCTCCAGGCCCCAGCTGGAGGGTGGCAACTCTATAACACACCCTCAATGGTAAGAGGAAGCGAGCAATCCTTTTTTTAAAAGAAGCGTCCCTCAATGCTCCCTCTAAGTTGCAGAGTCTTGTGAGCAAGAGAGAATTAGATAAACATACGGAGCAGAAGTCCATCAGTGGCTATCAGCCACAGGGTATAGACGGGAACTCTCAGTCTGGGGCAGGTGATGCACGCTATTCTTGGTGCTGGAGGGGGCAGCAGTGGGAGGGCTTCTAGTGTCCTGGCCCCACTGCTGGACCTCCTGGTGGCACCTGGTATTTTTGGCCGCTGTGTGACACAGAGTGTTGGACTGGAGGGGCCATTGGCCTGACCCAACATTGGCTTCTCTTATGTTCTTATGTTCTTATGAGCAAAATTTCTACTCTGTAAGCTGCCGGCATTAAAGTGGTGAGCGAGGGATTTGGCTGCTGCATCAATCAGTTGGCTCTGGAGCCATCCCTTCCCGAGCTAAGAGAAGAATGTGTCAACCGGAGGCTAAAAAACCATGAGCCAGCTCAGACGAACTCAGCTTAGAGGGAACACCGGTGCCCCTTTTGGCCAGCACGGCTCCCATCTTCCCCGAATCCAAATATTTACATGCCTGGATGCAGTTCTCCCAGACAGCGAGAATTTCTCCATATTTCTTAAAAGGCATTTTGAAGCTATTTAAATGGCATGGGGAAGTTTATCGAAGGGCAATGGCTTTGTAAGTAGGCATATGCATTTAAAAAAAAATATATGCCTTTGCAGTGGTCCTTTGTAAATGGCAAACAACTATTTTTCTCCTCCTGGAGAAGCCTGTGGATGAACCAGCATATCCCAGATCTTTTCTCGCAGGCTGGGAATCCACAAAGGGACTTTCTGGGACCCCCGAAGGGTTTCTGGAAGCCTTTGGCTGGAGCTCCTTTGCAGCATAAGAACATAAGAGAAGCCAATGTTGAATCAGGCCAATGGCTCATCTAGTCCAATACTCTGTCACACAGCGGCCAAAATATACCAGGTGCCATCAGGAGGTCCAGCAGTGGGGCCAGGACACCAGAAGCCCTCCCACTGCTGCCCCCTCCAGCACCAAGAATAGAGTGCATCACCTGCCCCAGCCTAAGAGTTCCCATCTATACCCTGTGGCTAATAGCCACTGATGGACTTCTCCTCCATATGTTTATCTAATTCCCTCTTGAAACTGTCCATGCTCGTAGCTGCCACCACCTCCTGTGGCAGTGAATTCCATACGTTAATCACTCTTTGGTGAAGAAATATTTCCTTTTATCCGTTCTAACCCGACTGCTCAGCAATTTCATGGAGTGCCCACTTGAGTTCTTGTCTGGTGAGAAAGGGAGAAAAGTACTTCTTTCTCAACCTGCTCAATCCCATTCATAATCTTATAAACCTCGATCATGTCACTCCTCAGCCGTCGTTTCTCCAAGCTAAAGAGCCCCAAGCGTTTTAACCTTTCTTCATAGGGAAGGTATTCCAACCCTTTTATCATCCTAGTTGCCCTTCTCTGCACTTTTCCCAATGCTATAACATCCTTTTTGAGATGTGGTGACCAGAACTGTACACAGTATTCCAAATGAGGTCGCACCAATGATATATACCAATGATTATACAGCACAAGGGCTGTGGTTTTGGCAAGAACCGAGGGCGCTGCGCCGAGTCCTTGCATCACACCTCCACCTCCACGGCTTGCCCGTCAACTGGAGGTGATGCTGTGCCGTTGTGGAGCGGGGGAAGGACTTTGAAGCTACGGCTGAAATGCCCCAAACTCTTTGAAAAGCTGTCAGACGCGGGAACTAAACATCAACCATCAAAAACTGTCAATCCTCCCTCATCTGGCCCTGCAGGATCAGTCGATCACAGAAATATCATTCATCCCAGAGAAAAGGGGCTGGATCCGTCCTGCCAACAGCACCCCTCCCCTGGCACTAGGGTTGCCAGCCTCCAGGTGGGGCCTGGGGAATCTCCCGCTTTTACAACTGATCCCCAGCCGACAGAGATCAGCTCCTCCGGAGAAAATGGTTGCATTAGGGTTGCCAAGTCTTACCTTAATTTTAGCGGGGGAGTCCCGGGCCCCGTCCTGGAGTCCTTTGGCAGTTACGTCATTGTGTCGGGCACATTGGGGGCGGGAAATGCATCCCCCCCGCAACGTGCCCAGCGTGATGATGTCACCTCTGGGTGACATCATCATGCTGGACATGTCTCCATAAACCTGGCATTTTGGGGGTAGGGTTCCCCACCAATCAGTGTCAATGGACCGGGCCACCGGGTAATGGACCCATCAAGCGGGGATAAGAACATAAGAACATAAGAGAAGCCAATGTTGAATCAAGCCAACGGCCCATCTAGTCCAACACTCTGTCACACAGCGGCCAAAATATACCAGGGGCCATCAGGAGGTCCAGCAGTGGGGCCAGGACACCAGAAGCCCTCCCACTGCTGCCCCCTCCCAGCACCAAGAATAGAGTGCATCGCCTGCCCCAGATTGAGAGTTCCCATCTGTACCCTGTGGCTAATAGCCACTGATGGACTTCTGCTCCATAGGTTTATCTAATTCCCTCTTGAAACTGTCCATGCTTGTAGCTGCCACCACCCCCTGTGGCAGTGAATTCCATATGTTAATCACTCTTTGGGCCCCCGGAGGGGACCTGGAAACCCTAGGCTGCTTTGGAGGGTGGATTCTATGGCACTGTAATGTGCTGTGGCCCCTCCCCTCCCCAAACCCCGCCCTCTCCTGGATCTAGCCCCAAAGTCTCCGGGTGTTTTCCAGCCCAGACCATACCTGGCACAGGGAGCCTTCCCTGGAGGCCAGAGACTCTTGGTTCAGGGGGAGGCTCCCTGTGCCAGTGATGGCACCACTGTTAGCGGAATGGGTGTGCAGTATCCAACCCGTATGCTGCTGAATGCTGAGCCAGAACCCTGGCCCACCAAGCTCGGGAATGTCTAGGGTTGGCCGTACCCTGGTGGGAGCAGAGGAACCCCCGCTTTCGCAGGCTTTTGCCCACCCCTGGCCAGCTAGCCGGTGGGGGAAATCCCACCCACAACTGACCTTTGGGGGCCTTCTTCCAGTTATGGGGCTACTTCCAGTTTCAGATCTACCTCCATTTGGAGTGAGGCTCTGGTTTTGGGGCAAAACTATGGTTTGGAGACAGATTTACCATAGGGTTTCGCCCCCGAACCAGAGCGTCACCCCCTGACTGGAAGTAGGCCTGAAACTGGATGTAGGCCTGAAAATACCTTCCAGTGTTCCCTCTAAGCTGAGTTAGTGTGAGCTAGCTCACAGTTTTTTAGCCTCCAGCTCACACATTTTTGTCTTAGCTCCGGAAGGAGGGCCCCAGAGCAAACTAGTTTATGCAGGAGCCAAATCGCTCGCTCACAACTTTAATGCCAGGAGCTCACAAAGAAGAATTTTTGCTGCATCCCCTGCTCACCAGCATTTTCTGGTATACAGGATCCAGGCGTGACTAGGGAAACGCATTCTGTGCATGCTCAGGAGCCTCTTACCCATATCCTAGCATCGTTGAAAGAGCACCGCACCTGGGCATGGTGGCAAAGCCCAGCTCAGGCTGGGGCGTAACCGGCAGCCATCAGGGCTCAACACCCTGACATGACGTGAAACCGGCTTATGGCAGGCTTAAGGCGGTCCAAACGAAGGAATTTTAACTTCAGAAGAGTAAATCCAGGGAAGTTGCTCTTTCCTTACCTTCATAGGTCCAGTGGGAACCTGCAAACGAAAAAGAGAAGTGGGGAAAAGGGTGAGTCAAGACAGTTTGAGGGAATCACAGAATCATAGAGTTAGAAGGGACTTCCGGGGTCATCTAGTCCAATCCTCTGCACGAGGCAGGAAATACACAAATACCTCCTGCTCCACACCCCCTGTGACCCCCTGCTCCATGCCCAGAAGAAGGCAAAAAAGAACAACACCCTCCGGGATCTCCAGCCAAACTGGCCTGGAGAACAATGGCTTCCTGACCCCAAAGTGGCGATCGGGATTTCCCTGGGCGTGTAAGGAAGGGCCACGAGAATTGAGCCCTGATGCAACCCCTTCCTGCCCTCCGTTCTCATGATCTGCCTCAGTTCACAGAATCAGCTCCGTGACGTGCATCACAGCCTCTGAAATCACCTCTGCCCCAGGAGTAGCTCCCTTGCCCTTGTGCCGGGGTCTCTGACCTTCGTGAGCCTGTGGGCACCTCTGGACTTCTGACACGACCCGGTGGGCACAGACAGCCACAAAATGAAACCTGATACCCAGAATTAAACTTTCTTGGTCTTAAAGGTGCCACTGGACTCCAACTTGGTTCTAAAGTTTTATTCTGAACACAAAAGCCGATACGCAGAATTAAACTTTCTTGGTCTTAAAGGTGCCGCCGGACTCCAACCTTGTTCTTCAGTAAAGGATGTTTCAATTTGCACTGAATGGGTCCCCACTGAAACTCAGGGGGCTTACTTCTAAGTAGCACAGAGCTTCAGGCTGCAGAAGACGGCGACTGACCCAGGGAGAGTTGCCAACCCAGAGATCTCCCAGAATCGCCACGGAACTCCAGTCAACATGAATCGCTTTCTATTGATTACTTATTTAAAACATGTATTCCACTTATCCTGGAGAAGATGACTGCTTTGGAAGATGGGCAGCGTTGGTGGCATTACATCCTACCGATCGGCACCCTAAACCCCACTCTTCTAGGCCCCACCCTCAAATCTCCAGGTATTCTCAAACCCAGAGCTGGCAATTCTACATCCAAGGAACTTTGTGGCTATTGCTGAGCTGAGATTCAAACCCAGCTCTCTTTAGGGCAAGGCCCAGGCAATGCCTCCCTCTAAGCTGTGGAGTCTTGTGAGCAAAGATTCTACTTTGCGAGCTACCGGCATTACAGTTGTGAGCGAGCGATTTGGCTGCTGCATCAATTAGTTAATATAAGAACATAAGAGAGGCCAATGTTGAATCAGGCCAATGGCCCATCCAGTCCAACACTCTGTCACACAGCGGCCAAAATATACCAGGTGCCATCAGGAGGTCCAGCAGTGGGGCCAGGGCACCAGAAGCCCTCCAGTTTGCTCTCCTTCCTGAGCCGAGACAAAAATGTGTGAGCCGGAGGCTAAAAACCTGTGAGCTAGCTCACACGAACCCAGCTTAGAGGGAACACTGGTCCCAGGCTCAATGAGTGGGCGGTCCCCTCCAACCACAGCGTAGAGGCGGGCTTTGGGTCCCAGCCAGCCAATCTCCCTCTAGCTTCTGCCCGGAGAAGACGGTTTCTTTGCGGTCCCGCCCTCTCAGACCTGCCCTTTATCAACGGCCACTTTGGAGAAGGTCACTCCCTCCCTCCTCATTGTAACCGAGAGAAAGAGGAGCAAAAAAACCTCTTCTCCAGTTACAGCTCTGAAACAGCGGTGGTTTTTGCTCTTGCTCTAAATATATCGTTGCATTAACATTTCTTGCCCGGAACCCTATTTTTTGGGGGGGTCAAGTCTAGAGAAGTTGCACAGACACGCAAAAAGGCCGGATTAGAGCCAGTGTCGATAGAAGAGATGAGCAGAATCGAATATGTTCAACACCAGAAAGGGCAGCCGGTCCCCGGGCAGAGAGATGAGATGCAGACAGACAGAGGCCTCTCGCCCTGCTTCTAAAATTACCCTTGCCGTGTGAGAAGAGATTTGGCAAAAGGAGAGTCTCTCTCGCCACCCATCCAAGTTAGGGAAAACTTAGGGTGGCCAGGGCCAGACTGGGAAACTCCTGGAGATTTGGGGATGGAGCCGCCCAGGGAGGAGGAGGAGGAGGAGGAGGAGGAGGAGGAGGAGGAGGAGGAGGAGAAGAAGAAGAAGAAGAAGAAGAAGAAGAAGAAGAAGAAGAAGAAGAAGAAGAAGAAGAAGAAGAAGAAGAAGAAGAAGAAGAAGAAGAAGAAGAAGAAGAAGAGGAGGCGTTTGGATTTATACCCCGCCTTTCACTGCCCAAAGGCGTCCCAGAGCGGCTTACAAACTCCCTTCCCCTTCCCCTCCCCACAACAGACACCCTGTGAGGTAGGCGGGGCTGAGAGAACTTCTGACAGAAACTGTCCTTTGAGAGAACAGCTGTGCCAGAGCTTGTGACTGACCCAAGGTCACACCAGCAGCTGCAAGTGGAGGAGTGGGGGAATCAAACCCAGTTCTCCCAGATAAGAGTCCACGCACTTAACCACCGCACCAAACTGGAGGACGGGGAGCTCAGTGGAGGGACAATGCCAGAGCGCATCCACCCTCCAAAGCAGCCTCTTCCTCCAGGGGAACTGATCTCTGTAGTCTGGAGATGGGCCGTAATCCTGGGGGATTCCACAGATCCCACCTGGAGGCTGGCATCCCTTTATGGAATTCCACAAGTTGTTGCTGTTCAGTCGCTCAGTCGAGTTCGACTCTTCGCGACACCATGGACCACATCATGCCAGGCCCTTCACACCAGCCAGTTTGGTGTCGTGGTTAAGTGCGCGGACTCCCATCTGGGAGAACCGGGTTTGATTCCCCCACTCCTCCACTTGCACCTACTGGATGACCTTGGGCAAGCCCTAGTTCTATCAGAGCTGTCCTTGAAAGAGCAGTCCTCGAAAGAGCTCTCTCAGCCCCACCTGCCTCACAGGGTGTCTGTTGTGGGGAGGGGAAAGGGAAAGGAGTTTGCAAGTCGTTCTGAGACTCTGAGTGAAGGGCAGGGTATAAATGCAATCTCCTCTTCTTCTACACAGTTTGGTGTAGCGGTTAAGTGCGCGGACTCTAATCTGGGAGAACCGGGTTTGATTTCCCCACTCCTCCACTTGCATCTGCTGGATGACCTTGGGCAAGCCCTAGTTCTATCAGAGCTGTCCTTGAAAGAGCACTCCTCAAAAGAGCTCTCTCAGCCCCACCTGCCTCCCAAGGTATCTGTTGTGGGGAGGGGAAAGGGAAAGGAGTTTGTAAGCTGCTCTGAGACTCTTGAGTGAAGGGCAGGGTATAAATGCAATCTCTTCTTCTTCTACACAGTTTGGTGTAGTGGTTAAGTGCGTGGACTCTAATCTGGGAGAACCAGGTTTGATTCCCCACTCCTCCACTTGCACCTGCTGGATGACCTTGGGCAAGCCCTAGTTCTGTCTGAGCTGTTTTTGAAAAAGGGCAGTTTCTGCCAGAGCTCTCTCAGCCTCACCTGCCTCACAGGGAGTCTGTTGTGGGGAGGGGAAGGGAAAGGAGTTTGTAAGCCGGTCCGAGACTCCTTTGGGTAGTGAAGGGTGGGGAATAACTCCAATCTCTTCTTCTTCTTCTTCTTCTTCTTCTTCTTCTTCTTCTTCTTCTTCTTCTTCTTCTTCTTCTTCTTCTTCTTCTTCCACCTCCTCCTCCACTGTTGTCCTCCGCAGTTTGCTCAATTTCGTGTTCGTTGCACCAATGACACTGTCTAACCATCTCATCCTTTGATGCCCCCTTCTTCTTCTTTGACCTTCAATCTTTCCCAGCATCAGGGTCTTCTCCAGGGAGTGCTCCCTTCTCATTGGGTGGCCAAAGTATTTGAGCCTCAGCTTCAGGATCTGGCATTCCAGGGAACAGTCAGGGTGGATTTCTTTTAGGATTGACTGATTCGATCTCCTCGCAGTCCAAGGGGCTCTCAAGAGTCTTCTCCAGAAGGCATTCCACAAAGTGGGGAATAAAACAGAGAAGGCGTATACATGGGCAGTTGCTGATTTTGCCCATTTGGTGGCTGGCACCTGCCGAAGGCCCCGCTCAGGTGAGCAAAGCGGTCATGATGGAGCACGGGGGGAAGAGCGGTCCCACAGATTTGAGGGTCCAAGGCCACAGAGGGCCACGTGGTGGCCACAGAGGGCCACGTGGTGGCCAGTGTCTTAAGCTGGTAACTGAAGGGCAACCAATGGAGTGACTGCAGAATGGGAGTGACATGCTGGCTCCCGATAATGACCAAGCTGCAGCAGTTTGTACCAAGTGGATTCTCTGGACAAGCTTGGAGGGGGAGACCTATGCACAGTGCATTACAGTAGTCTAGTCTCGCTGTTACCATGGCATGGATCTAGGTCGCCAGATTGTCCCTATTGTCCATCTCAGGGCAGGGGGCCATCTTCCGGGCTAGGGTGAGTAGACCCACTTAGGAGAACTCTGACTCTGAGTCAGTGTTCCCTCTAAGCTGAGTTAGCGTGAGCTGGCTCACCGTTTTTTAGCCTCCAGCTCACACATTTTTGTCTCCGCTCAGGAAGGATGGGGCTCCAGAGCAAACTGATTTATGCAGTAACCCGATCACTCACTCGCAACTTGAATGCCAATAGCTCGCAAAGCAGAATTTTTGCTCACAAGACTCCACAGCTTAGAGGGAAGCGTTGCTCTGAGTTGACCCACTCCCGGTGAGTTACAGTCTTGCCTCTGTCAGGTACTCCTTTTGGGGGCCTTGAGACAGTCTCCTAACAGGGGAATCCCAAACCGAGTTATACCTTCCTAAGCCCCTTGAGGCAAATGGGCTTCGAAAGGTGTGACCCTTCTAGGATCTGCGGTGTAAATGCCTCACTTCCCCTCTGTAGAATGTCTGGCAAAGAATCCTGCAGAAATATGTTGTCGAAGGCTTTCATGACCGGAGTTCATTAGCTGCTGTAGATTTCCCGGGTTGTCTGGCTGTGGTCTTGGCATTGTAGCACCTGACGTTTCGCCAGTAGCTGCGACTGGCATCCTCAGAGGTATAACACAGAAAGATGGAGTACTCTCTGTGTCGAGGTGCAGAGTTCGAAATCCTGCAGAGTTTGAAAAGTTCGCCTTCTGTCAAAGGTGGCTCGGTCCAAGATCTCTCTGAGCATTGTTCTCTTCCAATTAGCTGTCCCTGCCATTGGCTCAGGGTGACGGCAACCACCTGGCGTTTCAGAAGAGATTAAAAGAGGCATGGTGGGGGGGACTTCTGCGCTGGCTCCTAGTGGCTAAGAGGTCAGCAGGATTTCATAGATCATAAGAACATAAGAACATAAGAGAAGCCAATGTTGAATCAGGCCAATGGCCCATCTAGTCCAACACTCTGTCACACAGCGGCCAAAATATACCAGGTGCCATCAGGAGGTCCAGCAGTGGGGCCAGGACACTAGAAGCCCTCCCACTGCTGCCCCCTCCAGCACCACGAACAGAGTGCATCACCTGCCCCAGACTGAGAGTTCCCATCTATGCCCTGTGGCTAATAGCCACTGATGGACCTCTGCTCCATACGTTTATCTAATTCCCTCTTGAAACTGTCCATGCTTGTAGCTGCCACCACCTCCTGTGGCAGTGAATTCCATCTGTTAATCACTCTTTGGGTGAAGAAGTATTTCCTTTTATCTGTTCTAACCCGACTGATCAGCAATTAACCCTGTTGTCTTTTCCTCCCTACAGGAACCAACCCAGCATGAACGCTCCCTCTAAGCTCTGGAGTCTTGTGAGCAAAAATTCTACTTTGTGAGCTACGGGGCATTAAAGTTGTGAGTGAGCGATTGGGCTACTGCGTAAATTAGTGTTCCCTCTAAGCTGAGTTAGTGTGAGCTAATGAACAGTTTTTTTAGCCTCTGGTTGTGTTAAATAGTGGGGGTTCCATGGGTGAACAGACTCCCAGTCTAGCGACCAGCTCCGCTTTATTCAGTGATTTCAGCCAGAACAAGGCTGCAAACCAGAGCCTTGGCTTGGTTATATTGCCTGCAATGGCCACACCCCACTCCCAACGATAGGCTACTTACGAAACTTTACATCTTCATTGGTTCCGGCCAGAATCCTGTTGGTCTATTGTTATTCAGCTCCAAGCTCACCCTGCCTCTGGCAGCACAGTCCTGCAATGTTTCAGTCCCCGTACATAACAGGCTCCCGGCCCCACTGCTGGACCTCCTGATGGCACCTGGTATATTTTGGCCACTGTGTGACAGAGTGTTGGACTAGATGGGCCATTGGCCTGATTCAGTACCTGAAAAGGTTAGTCCAAAACAACATTCTTTTGACCAACACTGCTTTTAATTGAAGGAACATTTTATGGAACAATTGGCCATACAATCTTTGAAAAAATATATATATAATTGACCAGAGAGGAGCACCACTGGACATGTGATTGTACTGGAGGCCTCATTTGCAATTCTGTATTTTTCTTCCTTGCCCAGTGGTTAAACTTTGTAACCTTTGTTTTCTGGTCTTTATTGATTTCAAACTTTATGTATGTATGGTTGTATGCATTTCTGTTTATATAATAGCCAATGTGTTCCATATGCATTTTGTATTAGACCTCTGAAGAAGGCCTGCTAAGGCCGAAACGCGTCAGGTCTATCTCATCAGCCCTTGTGTATATTTTTACAATTCTTTATGAGGTATGAATGGGCCCCTATATAATGTTTTAATCTGTGTTTAATAAATACATGTATGTTTTTGTATGTTTTTTAAGTGGATTTTAAATTTGGCCCTCTTTTGTTTTGGACTAACCTTTCCAGGTACTGAATTCTTTATTTTGGGTTCAGTTTTCTTCCCTCCCCTTTTCTGTTCCATTGGCCTGATTCAACATTGGCTTCTCTTCTGTTCTTATGCAGGCCCACACATTTCTGTCTCCGCTCAGGAAGGAGGGTTCCAGAGCAAACTAATTGATGCAGCAGCCAAACGGCTCGCTCACAACTTTAATGCCAGCGTAGCTCACAAAGTGGAATTTTTGCTCACAAGCCTCCCCAGCTTAGAGGGAGCATTAGCTCTGGCGCCGTCCCTTCCTGAGCTAAGACAAAAACGTGTGAGCCGGAGGCTAAAACACTCTGAGCCGGCTCAAGCTAACTCAGCTCAGAGGGAGCCGAAGATTTCTTGACAGTTTATTTATTTATCTTTTGCCTCCCCATAAGCGTTCCGTGCGCCTTGGTGTTTAGTCATGCCGGTCACATGACCACGGAAACGTCTTCGGACAGCGCTGGCTCTTCGGCTTTGAAACGGAGATGAGCACCGCAACCCTAGAGTCGGATGCGACTGGCTTTCGAGCAAGGGAACCTTGACCTTTACCTAAGCGTCCCATCTGGAGAAACTTAGCACAACTCCAGACTGTCGCCGACAATGTGAAGGCTGCTTCCCAAGGCAAAACACGGTTGTCCTTTTTCACCCATTCTGCTCTGCCTAGTGGGTTGCTTTTCCCATTCCAGATGCCAGGGGCTCCCTGAAGGGTGTGAATAATCCCCAGGAAGAAGAGAGGAATCCCTCCGCGTGACTAAACCCTGCGGCAGTTGTCTCGGGAGGATCCTGCTGGGCCGGCTTCCGGGCCCCATCTGGTAACTCGCTCGCCCTGTTTTGTTCTCCCTTCGGAGGAGGCTGTTGTCTTGCTAAAAGGTGGTGAGTGCCGGCTGCGTGCACTGGGATGCTTCAGCTTCTTAGCCTGACCTCTTTACTTTGGGGGTCCCTTTGGGGCCTGCGGGGGCACCTGTGGGATTCCGACGCAGGGTGGGGCACGTAAGCGTAAAAAGGCTGCTGCAAGAGGCGAAGCCAAACACAAAATGTAAGGGAGTGAGAGAGTATAAAGGTAAAGGTAAAGGTTCCCTTGCTCAAAAGCCAGTTGAATCCGACTCTAGGGTTGCGGTGCTCCTCTCCGTTTCCACGCCGAAGAGCCAGCGCTGTCCGAAGACGTTTCCGTGGTCATGTGGCCGGCATGACTAAACACCAAGGCGCACGGAACGCTGTTCCCTCCCCACTTGAAGTGGTACCTATTTATCTACTTGCAATTTCTTGCTTTCGAACTGCTAGGTTGGCAGGAGCTGGAACTAGAGACGGGAGCTCACTCCGTCATGCGGCACTCTCGGGTCTCGAACTGCTGAACTACTGACCTTCCGCAGCCTGCAGTTCAGCGTCTTAACCACTTGAGCCACTGCAGCTCCTTGAGAGGGTATAGAGGACTCTAATACAGGGGTGTCAAACATGTGCCCTGGGGGCCAAGTCAGGCCCCCGGAGGGCTTCTATCAGGCCCTCAGGGGAACTGGCTGTCTTCTGCTTCTTCTTCCAGTTCTGCTGCTGCTGCATTATCGTAGGTTTGCAGCTTACAGTTACACACCTAAACAGCAGACTCAAGACTGCAACAGCACAGACATTTTGATACAGAAGAAGAAGAAGAAGAAGAAGAAGAAGAAGAAGAAGAAGAAGAAGAAGAAGAAGAAGAAGAAGAAGAAGAAGAAGAAGAAGAAGAAGAAGAGGAGGAGGAGGAGGAGGAGGAGGAGGAGGAGGAGGAGGAGGAGGAGGAGGAGGAGGAGGAGGAGGAGGAGGAAGAGATTGGATTTATACCCCGCCCTTCACTACCCAAGGGAGTCTCAGAGCGGCTTACAAACTCCTTTCCCTTCCCCTCCCCACCACAGACACCCTGACCGATTTCACTCAAGAGTCGCGCCACCATCACGCCTCCCTTTGCCCCGATTCTATTGGTCAATTTCCCACTGGAAGCCACGCGGCTGCATTTTGACCCGCGGCTTCACCCAATTTCCCCCGCGGTTTCGTGATCTTGTTTTTTGAGGGTTACAAAACCGCGAAGGAACATCGGGTGAAGCTGCGGGTCAAAATGCGGCCGCGCAGCTTCGAATGGGAAATTGACCAATAGAATCGGGGCAAAGGGAGGCGTGATGGGGGCGTGGCTCTTGTGTGAAATCGGTCCCTGTGAGGTAGGTGGGGCTGAGAGAGCTGTGACAGAAATGGCTTTTTCAAGGACAGCTTTGACAGAACTATGGCTTGCCCATGGTCATCCAGTAGCTGCAGGTGGAGGAGAGGGGAATCAAACCTGGTTCTCCCAGATTAGAATCCACACACTTAACCATGACAGCAAACAGTAATTCAGAGCAAGAGGTGTCAGTTGTCAGACACTCTGAAATAAACAAAATATTGCAGGAGGGCTGATGTTTTAAGCATGGTGTTATTTTTAAGTAACAAAAAAAAACCTTGTGTTTGTGTCCTTTATAAAGTTTATATCTCCGCCACCTGGCGTTACATTTTATGACACACACGTGGCCCAGCCCGACAAGGTCTCATTTATGTCGATTTCAGCAAAAAGTGACTTCAGATTTATTGAACAGCAAACACCAACTCAGGAACACACAACAACAAGGGGAGCAACAGTTCCTTCTTTTAAACTCTCCCGGGCTGACAAAGCCACACCCATAACAAGTTAGCGACCAATAATATTGCAGGGATAAAGTCCAATCAGAGACATTCCCTCTTAGATATGTTATCACACAGTGGTTGGCTACTTGCATAGGTTTCGCAGAAACCGACCAATAGTAATGCGACAGCGGAAGAGCCACATTCAGAGTCAAGCTTAACATTGCAAAGTATAGGCTTGATTTACAGTTTAATACACAACACTGGGGATAAGCTTTCATGCACAGAATAAAACTTTAAAGAACCGAGTTTGAGTCCAGTGGAACCTTTAAGACCGAGAAAGTTTAATTCTGGGTATCAGCTTTTGTGTGCGGAATAAGACTTTGGAACAGAAGTTTAATTCTGGGTATCCGCTTTCGTGTGCGGAATAAGACTTTAGAACAGAAGTTTAATTCTGTGTGTCAGCTTTCGTTTGCGGAATAAGACTTTAGAACAGAAGTTTAATTCTGGGTGTCAGCTTTCGTGTGCGGAATAAGACTTTAGAACAGAAGTTTAATTCTGGGTGTCAGCTTTCGTGTGCGGAATAAGACTTTAGAACAGAAGTTTAATTCTGGGTGTCAGCTTTCGTGTGCGGAATAAGACTTTAGAACAGAAGTTTAATTCTGGGTGTCAGCTTTCGTGTGCGGAATAAGACTTTAGAACAGAAGTTTAATTCTGGGTGTCAGCTTTCGTGTGCGGAATAAGACTTTAGAACAGAAGTTTAATTCTGGGTGTCAGCTTTCGTGTGCGGAATAAGACTTTAGAACAGAAGTTTAATTCTGGGTGTCAGCTTTCGTGTGCGGAATAAGACTTTAGAACAGAAGTTTAATTCTGGGTGTCAGCTTTCGTGTGCGGAATAAGACTTTAGAACAGAAGTTTAATTCTGGGTATCCGCTTTCGTGTGCGGAATAAGACTTTAGAACAGAAGTTTAATTCTGGGTGTCAGCTTTCGTGTGCGGAATAAGACTTTAGAACAGAAGTTTAATTCTGGGTATCCGCTTTCGTGTGCGGAATAAGACTTTAGAACAGAAGTTTAATTCTGGGTATCCGCTTTCGTGTGCGGAATAAGACTTTGGAACAGAAGTTTAATTCTGGGTATCCGCTTTTGTGTGCGGAATAAGACTTTAGAACAGAAGTTTAATTCTGGGTGTCAGCTTTTGTGTGCGGAATAAGACTTTGGAACAGAAGTTTAATTCTGGGTATCAGCTTTCGTGTGCGGAATAAGACTTTGGAACAGAAGTTTAATTCTGGGTGTCAGCTTTCGTGTGCGGAATAAGACTTTAGAACAGAAGTTTAATTCTGGGTGTCAGCTTTCGTGTGCGGAATAAGACTTTAGAACAGAAGTTTAATTCTGGGTGTCGGCTTTCGTGTGCGGAATAAGACTTTAGAACAGAAGTTTAATTCTGGGTGTCGGCTTTCGTGTGCGGAATAAGACTTTAGAACAGAAGTTTAATTCTGGGTATCCGCTTTCGTGTGCGGAATAAGACTTTAGAACAGAAGTTTAATTCTGGGTGTCGGCTTTCGTGTGCGGAATAAGACTTTAGAACAGAAGTTTAATTCTGGGTGTCAGCTTTCGTGTGCGGAATAAGACTTTGGAACAGAAGTTTAATTCTGGGTGTCGGCTTTCGTGTGCGGAATAAGACTTTGGAACAGAAGTTTAATTCTGGGTGTCGGCTTTCGTGTGCGGAATAAGACTTTGGAACAGAAGTTTAATTCTGGGTATCGGCTTTCGTGTGCGGAATAAGACTTTGGAACAGAAGTTTAATTCTGGGTGTCAGCTTTCGTGTGCGGAATAAGACTTTGGAACAGAAGTTTAATTCTGGGTATCAGCTTTCGTGTGCGGAATAAGACTTTGGAACAGAAGTTTAATTCTGGGTATCAGCTTTCGTGTGCGGAATAAGACTTTGGAACAGAAGTTTAATTCTGGGTATTGGCTTTCGTGTGCGGAATAAGACTTTAGAACAGACAGGGCCGGCTCCAGGTGTCTGGGTGCCCTAGGCGGACAGCCTGGGGCGCCCCCACTGGGGATGCCAACCTCCCGGTGGGACCTGGAGACCGGGGCGTCGGCGGGGCGCTGGCTTTCCTGGAGGCTCCGCAGCTGCGGGACCCCCAGGAAAGCCGGGAAGGGGCGGGGGGGTCTAGCCTCCGCCCCCTCCCTCCCGGCGCCGGCTTTTCTGCGGGCCCCGCAGCTGCGGGACCCCTAGAAAAGCCGGGAAGGGGCGGGGGGAGGGGGTCGGGGGGGCTAGCCTCCGCCCCTCCCTCCCGGCGCCGGCTTTTCTGCGGGCCCGCGGCTGCGGGACCCCAGAAAAGCCGGGAAGGGGCGGGGGGTCTAGCATCCGCCCCCTCCCTCCCGGCGCCGGCGGGCCCCGCGGCTGTGGGACCCCCAGAAAAGCCGGGAAGGGGGCGGGGGGGTCTAGCCTCCGCCCCCTCCCTCCCGGCGCCGGCTTTTCTGCGGGCCCCGCGGCTGCAGGACCCCTAGAAAAGCCGGGAAGGGGGCGGGGGAAGGGGGCGGGGGTCTAGCCTCCGCCCCCTCCCTCCCAGTGCCGGCTTTTCTGCGGGCCCCGCGGCTGCGGGACCCCTAGAAAAGCCGGGAAGAGGGCGGGGGAAGGGGGCGGGGGGTCTAGCCTCCGCCCCCTCCCTCCCGGCGCTGGCTTTTCTGCGGGCCCCGCGGCTGCGGGACCCCCAGAAAAGCCGGGAAGGGGCGGGGGGTCCAGCCTCCACCCCTCCCTCCCGGCGCCGGCTTTTCTGCGGGCCCCGCTGGGGAAGGGGGCGGGGTCTGGCGGCGCCGGCGGGCGCTGGATTAGGACGGCGGGGGAGAGCAGTTTTCGGGGAGGAGTGGGGCGCCATTTGGCGCCCATCAGGCCGGAGCGCCCTAGGCGGGCGCCTAGTTCGCCCTATGGGCGGTCCGGCCCTGAGAACAGAAGTTTAATTCTGGGTATCAGCTTTTGTGTGTGGAATAAGACTTTAGAACAGAAGTTTAATTCTGGGTATCCGCTTTTGTGTGCGGAATAAGACTTTAGAACAGAGTGTGAGGCACCTCTAGGACCAAGAAAATTTAACTCTGGGTAGAAGCTTTCTGTGCAGAATAAAACTTTAGAACAGTGGCACCGTTGAGACTGAGAAAGTTAATTCTGGGTAGAAGCGTTCGTGTGCAGAATAAAACTTCAGAACACAGTTGGAGTCCAGGGGCACCTTTTAGACCAAGAAAGTTTAATTCTAGGAATAAGTTTCGTGTGCAGAATAAAACTTTAGAACAGAGTTTGAGTCCAATGGTACCTCTAAGACCCAGAAAGTTTAATTCTGGGTATAGGGTTTTGTGTGCACACAAGCTGAAGTTTGAAAGCCTTTTAATCTGCACAGCCAGCTCCTGATAACGTTACACAATCGTGGGTTTTTTCCTAGCGTACCCTCAATAGCAAATGCCTTTTAAACTACTGCAGGGCAAGCAGATTCAAACAATGCAAGTGGGGACGTCCTTTCAGGCCTGCACAATGGCAGGGGGGGCGTGCAAAGGGGTCCTTTGCAGGGGTTGTTAAAAAGGGAATCCCTCTTTGAAACAGTGGGGGTGGGAAGGGAAGTGTTTCATCACTCTCCTTTCCCCGGGGTGGTAAGTAAAAGCAAGATATTTCTTCAGCCGTTTCCTCTCCTCTGTGGAGATCTTTTCAACTGGCTGGGCCTGCTGCGCAGACTCCTGGGGGAAACCCTGCGTGAGTCTGTGCGAGTCAAAATAGCCGAGAGAGTCTAGTGGCAACTTAAAGACAGGGCAGGCTTACAGACCATACCATCCGAAGAAAGTCCCAGGGAAGAAGTAGGCAACAATATGGCCGTAATGCTAAACACCCTTACTTGAAAATAAGCTCCCTGTAGCCCGGTGGTATTGAGGTCAGGGTCAACATGCATAGGACTGCCCGGCACAACCAGCTGACCTTTTCCATCTCCTCTCTCACACACACATCCCTGAGCTGGAGGAGATCTTGGCTGGTTGATGCCCGGTGCCCTGCAACTATACAGTTGCCAGCAGCGTTCCCTCTAAGCTGAGTTAGTGTGAGCCAGCTCGCAGTTTTTTAGCCTCCAGCTCACACATTTTTGTCTTGGCGCAGGAAGGAGGGCTTCAGAGCACACTAATTTCCAATCCAACTACCTTTATTGGCATGTAACAAACTAATTTGTTTGCAGTAGCCAAATCCCTCGCTCACAACTTTAATGCCAGGAGCTCACAAAGTTGAATTTTCACTCACAAGACTCAGCTTAGAGGGAGCACTGGTTGCCAGCTCTGGGTTGGGAAATACCTGGAGGTTTGGGGGGCGGAGCCTGTGGAGGGCGGGGTTTGGGGAGGGGAGGGGCCACGGCAGGGTATAATGGCATACAGCCCACCCTCCAAAGCAGTCATTCCCCCCAGGGCAAAAGATTTTGGTCATCTGGAGATCAATTGTAATAGTGGGAGTCCTCCAGGTGCTGCCTGGAGGTTGGCACTCCTACCTGCAGGAAGCCAGACAGGGGGAAGCCAGGGATGCAGTCCGGTGGGGAAGTTCTCCTGCACAATCCCCACCGCATTGAAGTGTGTTCCTCTGAAGCTCTGGGGTAGGAGAAGAGCCCGGTGGATCTTGCCCTGTCACGGCTGGGAAGGAGCGAGAGCGGGCAGCCGCTCGGCTCTCCCACCACAGAGGGGCTTGGCCTGGGGGCGGCTTCGGGAGGAAGGGGGAAAGCTGGGGAGGGGGCACAGTTCAGTTGCAGGGCCAGCGGCTTGGTGTGCATACCTGGGGAATGGAAATCTCATTCCCTGGCTACGTTCCTTTGCACGCCTACCTGAGAGAGCGTGGGAACATCAGAACAGCCCTGCTGGATCAGAGCAGTGAAGCTCCGTCTAGTCCAGCAACCTGCCTCACACTCAAGGGCCAGCCAGTTCCTCTGGAGGGCCAAATGACCAGGGCAGAGGGGCCGAGGCCTTCCCCTGAGAAGAACACCAGAAGAGCCCTGCTGGGTCACATCAGTGAGGTCCATCTAGTCCAGCCTCCCGTCTCACACGGTGGCCAGCCAGTTCCTCTGGAGGGCCAACATCACGACACAGGGGCCGAGGCCTTCATAAGAACATCCAGAAGAGCCCTGCTGGATCAAACCAGCGAGGGTCCATCTAGTCCAGCCTCCTGTCCCATATGGTGGCCAACCAGTTCCTCTGGAGGGCCAACAGCAGGACAGAGAGGCCGGGCCTTCCCCTGAGAAGAACCTCAGAAGAGCCCTGCTGGATCAGACCAGTGATGGTCCATCCAGTCCAGCATCCTGTCTTCAACCAGTTCCTCTGGAGGGCCAACAACAGGGCAGAGGCAGCCTCCTGTAGGACCTCAGAGAGCCTCGGTCAGACCAGGGAGGGCCTCTGTCAGCCTCCGTCTCACACGGGCAGCAGTTCCTCTGGAGGGCCAACAGCAGGGCAGAGAGGCTGAGGCCTTCCCCTGAGAAGGACACCAGAAGAGCCCTGCTGGGTCAGACCAGGGAGGGTCCCTCCAGTCCAGCCTCCCGTCTCACACAGTGGCCAGCCAGTTCCTCTGGAGGGCCAGCAACAGGGCAGAGAGGCCGAGGCCTTCCCCTGAGAAGAACACCAGAAGAGCCCTGCTGGATCAGACCAGTGAGGGTCCATCCAGTCCAGCCTCCCGTCTCACACAGTGGCCAGCCAGTTCCTCTGGAGGGCCAACAACAGGGCAGAGAGGCCAAGGCCTACCCCTGAGAAGAACATCAGAAGAGCCCTGCTGGATCAGACCAGGGAGGGTCCATCCAGTCCAGCCTCCCATGCATCACACAGGGGCCTCAGCTAGTTCCTCTGGAGGTCCAGCAACAGGGCAGAGAGGCCGAGGCCTTTCCCCGATGCTGCCTCCTGGCACTGGGATTCAGAGGCTGACTGTCACTGTACATGGTGGTTTAAGCCCCATTGAACTCAGCAAGATTTACAGACCGGGAAGCAGACCGAGATTTGGTCTGCTGACCAAGCTCCCAGTGCAATCACATTCTGGTAGTTTTTTGGGTGTGCAGGGTGACCAGGTTCCCCCCGGGGCCTGTCCTAGGGTTGCCAGATGCAGGTTGGGAAACTCCCAGATATTTGGGGAGGACAGAGACCTCACTGGGGTACAATGCCAGAAACCGCCCCCTCCAAAGCAGCCATTTTCTCCAGGGGGACTGTCCCCTGCAATTCGGAGATGATGAGCTGGGATCCCCATGTCCCACCTGGAGGCTGGCACCCCTAGATGCCCTTCGTCTTTTCCCACTGGGACCCGGGGGAAGGCAGAGGCCTCGGGAGTGCCCCGCAGAGCCAACTGCAGTCTTTGCCAAGGGCTGTTGGTGGGGAAAGAGCCTCAGCAGAGAGGAAACCTTTCGTATCTGCAAACCGGGCAGGCCATTCCCCCCCAAACGCTTTCCTTTTTCAAGAGACCGAACAGCCGTGATTGGAAAGATCTTCTTCAAGCCAAGCAGGAGCCCAAAGCTGTCCTGGGGGGTTGGCCCTTGGGCAGAGCAGCCCTGCAAAGATTACAAAACCCAGAGAAGCAGGAGACTTAACTTACCTGTGCTGGCAGCCCAAGCGAAGGAGACTCCTTGCAAGAGCACAGAGGCCCAGAGCATCTTCGGGCAGGTGAAGAGAAGCAGGGGCTAGAGGCACAGAGGGAAAGGCAGGGATGCCCGTCTGCGGCTGGTCCTCTGCCCAGGCCGGGAGGGTCAGTCTCCGGTCCCCCCCCAGCCCCAGCGCCCCCTCCCTCGGAGAGGGGTCAGGAGGCTCCCAAAAGCCAGCCAGACAAAGAGAAGCGAAGTGTCTTTTAAGGTGGCTCCGGCCAGGGAACAGAGGCAGGCTGCCCGGGGACAGAGAGCTCAGCGCCTTAAATACTTCCAGCCACAAGTGCTGGGAGTCCCGGCAGTGTTTGGAGAGGGGGTGGGAGGGGGCGGCTGGCATTTGGCGGGCGTTCAGGCCTGTGCAAGCCAAGCCGCTTGGCACGCTCCGTGGCGGTCATCTGTAGCTTTCACAGAGGACGAAAGAGAAGGTGCACGCCCGAGGCATGGGTTTCTCAGCGGGGAGAGAGGCAGTGCAGCCTAGTGATTACAGCGCTGATCGGGGCCCTGGCTCTCCCAGGTCTGCATCCCTCTCTTTGCCATGAAACTCGCTGGGTAACCTTGGGCTGGTCACCAGTGTTCCCTCTAAGTTGAGGTAGTGTGAGCTAGCTCATGGTTTTTTAGCCTCCGGCTCACACATTTTTGTCTTAGCTCAGGAAGGAGGGCTCCAGAGCAGACTAATTGATGCAGCAGCCACATCGCCTGCTCACAACTTTCATGCCGGTAGCTCGCAAAATAGAATTTTTGCTCCCAAGACTCCACAGCTTTAGAGGGAGCATTGCCGGTCATTCTGTTTCGGCCTGGCCTACCTCACCGGATTGTTGTGAGGACAAAAGGGAGAAGAAGAAGAGTAAGGGCACAAAGGGTCCATTTTCGTTGGCTGTTGGTTAGCCTCCAAGAGACGGGCAATCGCTTATAAAAGTAGATAAATAGCATCTTCCTTTATTGCAGGGGTGGCCAAACTATTTGAAGGGCTGTCATGTAGAAGATGAGGCAGATCTATTCTCTCTTGCTCCGGATTGCAAGACTAGATCTAATGGGTGGAAATTACAAGGGAGTCGTTGCCAGCTAGATATCAGGAGGAACTTCCTGACTGTCAGAGTGGTTGAGCAGTGGAACAGCCTGCCTCAGGAGGTGGTGGATGCTCCTTCATGGAGGCTGGACGACCGTCTTTCGGGTATGTTGTTGTAGGGCTTTCTTTCGGCTTCGCTCCTGCAGAGTGCGGGGGGTTGGACTAGATGACCTGCAAGGTCCCTTCCAGCTCTAACATTCTATGATTCTATGTGGCTCTTTCACTCATATTGTGCGGCTCCCGGCAGGGCGGCTGGGGAAGCGAAATTTCGTTAGCAAACAAATATCATTGGACAAATAAATATCATTACCGATATCTGCCTTTACCGCTTTTGTTATTGTTTTTGGCAAGCCTCATGTAATGTTAACAAAAAGCAGATCTGCATTTTCCCCAGTAAAAAACATGTAATATCTGTTCATGTCTTTGCGGCTCTCAAACATCCGACGTTTATTCTGTGTGGCTCTGACGTCAAGCAAGTTTGGGCCTCCCCCGCCTTATTGGATCACATTCCTGTTGGGTCCTCCTCTTTTCCTGGCGGAAAGGCAGGAGGTAATTGAGTCACATTGGAAGCCCCGGGATTGTGTCACCACTCCGACATTCACAGCTTCCTCTAAGCAAGGCTCCAGCCCCGGAATTTATCTTTCAAGACTAGTCTTTGGGTCTGCCAGGAAACGGCAGCGAGGGTGTTGCTGAGCATGTGCAGAGGACAGCTGCTTCCCTGACTCTGCAGTCCCTCAAAACCTGGCCATTCATGCTCCACCTTAAAAGAGAAGCCGGGCTTTGGGGACTGACCACTTGGGGGGGGGGCTCTGTGGGAGGAGGCTTGGGAAGTGTCAGTCACAGACTTCCCAGCTCTGGATTGGGAAATACCTGGAGATTTGGGGGGCGGAGCCTCGGGAAGGCAGGGTTTGGGGAGGAGAGTGACCCCCAGTGGGAGCATGATGCCAACTCTCGAAAGGAGCCCTTTTCTCCTGAGCTCTGACCTCTGTAGTTTAGAGCAGTGTTTCCTCTAAGCTGAGTGTGAGCCAGCTCACAGCTTTTTAGCCTCCGGCTCACCCATTTTTGTCTCAGCCCAGGAAGGAGGGCTCCAGATCAAACTAATTTAATGCGGCGGCCAAATCGCTCGCTCACCACTTTAATGCCAGTGGCTCACAAAGGAGAGTTTTTGCTCACAAGAGTCCACAGCTTAGAGGGAACATTGGTCACCGCACTTTTCCAATCACCTTTGGCTGACAGGGGCAGATCATTCTCCCCCATTTCTGCACCAGGAGGAACTGGATCATCCAGTCATTTCCAACTCAGGTACACCAAAATTGGCTGCAGCTAGGCTCCAGCGTTCCGTGCGCCTTGGTGTTTAGTCATGCCGGCCACATGACCACGGAAACGTCTTCGGACAGCGCGGGCTCTTCGGCTTGGAAACGGAGATGAGCACCGCAACCCTAGAGTCGGATTCGACTGGCTTTCGAGCAAGGGAACATTTACCTTTACCTTTAGGCTCCTTGTGGGGTCTCTGCATGAGTCGCCGCTCTGTGCTGGCGTCTTCCGACGAGTCAGGCAGAGCGACACGCAAAAGAGACAGGCTCTTCCAAAGGCAGGCGGGGTTTTATTCTGGTACCTTTCAGGGGAGTGACAAGTAAAAGTGCATCCTGTTTTTCAACGGAGGACAAACCCGGGGAAGCGAATCCTCCGTCACGTAGCAGGCCAAGCATCCCGTAAGCAGCAGAGTCCCGTGAGAGGCAACGGACACCTCTGAAGGGACCTGGCGGAAGATATTCTTAGCACCAGCCACTGCTAATTCTGGACCATTCCTCTTAATGTCATCGCCTGCCGGGCAGCGGCATTTCCTCGGGCTGCAGGGGGAGTCAAGGTCACTGTGCCCCTCACCGCCCCCCAGCCTCTCGGAATGGATTGGGCCCTTATTTTCCTGAGCCCACAGACAGGGGAGAGGAGCAACCTCCAATGCTTCTACTGCCCATTTTTTACCTGTAACAGTATTTATTTAAAAGACAGAGGTGGTTCCCCCCCCCCGTGATGCCCCACGGTGCCCCTGGGACCTTGAGAGGCCTGGCACGATGTGGGCAGGGCCAAAGGCAGGGAAGCCCTTCCACCCAGCTGATGTCCCCAATCTTGGCTAGGTGCCAGGCCCATGGTGGGGGCGCTGGGCTCTATTTCTTCCCAGCCCTTCAGGCCCTGGGCCACCAGCAGCTGGGGAGGGGCCGTGGCTCAGTGGCGGAGCCTCTGCTTGGCATGCAGAAGGTCCCAGGTTCAATCCCTGGCAGCATCTCCAGTTAAAAGGACCAGGCAGGAGGTGATGGGAAAGACCTCTGCCTGAGACCCTGGAGAGCCGTAAAGAGGAGCTGTGGCTCAGAGGCTAGAGCATCTGCTTGGCATGCAGGAGGTCCCAGGTTCAATCCCTCGCATCTCCAGTTAAAAAGGCCCAGGCAGGAGGTGATGGGAGAGACCTCAGCCTGAGACCCTGGAGAGCTGTAACAAGGGGCTGTGGCTCAGTGGAAGAGCCTCTGCTTGGCATGCAGGAGGTCCCAGGTTCAGTCCCTGACATCTCCAGTTTAAAAGGACCAGGCAGGGGTGATGGGAAAGACCACCATCCAAGACCCTGGAGAGCTGTAAAGAGGGGCTGTGGCTCAGTGGCAGAGCATCTGCTTGGCATGCAGAAGGTCCCAGGTTCAGTCCCCGGCATCTCCAGTGATAAAGGACCAGGCAGGAGGTGATGGGAAAGACCTCTGCCTGAGACCCTGGTGAGCTGTAAAGAGGGGCTGTGGCTCAGTGGCAGAGCCTCTGCTTGGCATGCAGAAGGTCCCAGGTTCAATCCCCAGCATCTCCAGTTATAAGGAGGTGATGGGAAAGACCTCTGCCTGAGACCCTGGTGAGCTGTAAAGAGGGGCTGTGGCTCAGTGGCAGAGCCTCTGCTTGGCATGCAGAAGGTCCCAGGTTCAGTCCCCGGCATCTCCAGTGATAAAGGACCAGGCAGGAGGTGATGGGAAAGACCTCCGCCTGAAACCCTGGAGAGCTGTAAAGAGGGACTGTGGCTCAGTGGCAGAGCCTCTGCTTGGCATGCAGGAGGTCCCAGGTTCAATCCCCAGCATCTCCAGTTATAAGGAAGTGATGGGAAAGACCTCCGCCTGAAACCCTGGAGAGCTGTAAAGAGGGGCCGTAGCTCAGTGGCAGTGCCTCTGCTTGGCATGCAGAAGGTCCCAGGTTCAGTCCCCAGCATCTCCAGTGATAAAGGACCAGGCAGGAGGTGATGGGAAAGACCTCCGCCTGAAACCCTGGAGAGCTGTAAAGAGGGGCTGTGGCTCAGTGGCAGAGCCTCTGCTTGGCATGCAGGAGGTCCCAGATTCAGTCCCTGGCATCTCCAGTTTAAAAGGACCAGGCAGGGGTGATGGGAAAGACCACCATCCGAGACCCTGGAGAGCTGTAAAGAGGGGCCTGGTGGCTCAGTGGAAGAGCCTCTGCTTGGCATGCAGAAGGTCCCAGGTTCAATCCCCAGAAGCATCTCCAGTTGAAAGGACCAGGCAGGAGGTGATGGGAAAGATCCCTGCCACGAGACCTTGGAGAGCCACTTCCAGTCTGAGTAGACGATGCTGACCCTGATAGATCAAGAGTATGAGTCAGTAGGAGACACCCTCATGTTCTGGTGAAGGGCCGTGGCTCAGTGGCAGAGCAGGTGCCTGGCATGCAGAAGGTCCCAGGTTCAATCCCCAGCACCGGTAAGAAAGAACTCTGACAAAGGGCAATATTAAAAACCTAGTTGAAACTTATAATATACAAAAATATATGTATTTATTAGAAAGACAGTTAAAAACAAATAAGGGCCCAATGAAAGCCTCATTAAAAAGTTCACGTGGCTTGAACACCAGGGCCAGTGCACATGACCTGACGCATTTCCGCCCTACTGGTGGCCTTCTTCAGAGGTCAAGTGAATCCTGGGCCAAGAAAAGAAAGGCTGTAGAAAAAAAAGAAAATTGAATATGAATGATCAAATATTTTTTAACTTACAGTGTAGTAAGAATGGCTATATTACTTACTTGAACAGCAGGATCTATAGACACGGGACTAAGATGTCTGTGAGGCCTCTAAAGGTGAGAGTCATGGGCCTGGTGCCAAATGCACAGCTGTTGAATTAGAACATCTAAAAAAATAAAACATATTTAAAAAGCTAATGCAGTGAGAGCCAACACCGACTTGTACGCCGCCCTGAGTGAACAATAGCAGGAATTCTAAAAAATCAATAATATACAAATAGGTTCCCAGGTTCGATCCCCGGCACCTCCGGTTGAAAGGGATCCAGCAGCGGGTGATCTGACGGGTCTGAGACCCCGGAGAGCCGCTGCCCGTCTGACAGTGTTCCCTCTAAGCTGAGTCAGTGTGAGCTAGCTCACAGTTTTTCAGCCTCCGGCTCACCCATTTTTGTCCTAGCTCAGGAAGGAGGGCTCCAGAGCAAACTAATTTCTGCAATAGCCAAATCGCTCGCTCACAACTTTAACGCCGGTAGCTCACAAAGTAGAATTTTGCTCACAAGTCTCTACAACTTAGAGGGAGCACTGCTGTCTGAGTAGACAGCACTGGGTTTGATGGACCAAAGGCAGCTTCGTGGGAACTTACAGTTCAAAGATCAGTCTCTGTCCCTGTGTGGACCTGACTCCTTCTCTCCCTCCCTTCCCACGCCACGTACAGCTTAGATTTCAAGGGTTAGCGGCCGCACCCTGACCCGGATAGCCCAGGCAAGGCCCCCGCCTCAATCTTGTCGGATCTCGGAAGCTAAACGGGGTCGACTCTGGCAAGGACTTGGATGGGAAGACCTCCTTGGATTACCAGAGCCGGGAGGCGGGGGCAGGCTTGATCCAACCATCTCTCTGAATATCCTCCAGGCCCCCAGTAGGGGTCAGTCACCAGAGGTCGCCCTTCCACAGCACATGTGAAAGGGATCTAAGTGTTCTGGTTGATTACAAGCTCAACATGAGCCTGCAGTGTGATGTGGCTGCGAAGAAAGCTAATGCAATCTTAGGATGCATGAACAGAAGCATTGTGTCAGATCACAGGAGGTGGTGCAGTCTTCAAGTATCTGAAGGGTTGTCGTGTAGAAGATGGAGCAGAGCTATTCTCTCTTGCTCTGGATTGCAAGACTAGATCTAATGGGTGGAAATGACAAGGGAGTCGTTACTGGCTAAATGTCAGGAGAAACTTCCTGACTGTCAGAGTGGTTGAGCAGTGGAACAGTCTGCCTCAGGAGGTGGTGGGTGCTCCTTCCCTGGATGTTTCCAAGCGGAGGCTGGACGACCATTTTTTGGGGATGTTGTAGGTATGTAGGGCTATCTTTCGGCTTCGCTCCTGCAGAGTGCAGGGGGTTGGACTAGATGACCTGCAAGGTCCCTTCCAACTCTAACATTCTATGATTCTATGATTATGCTATGCTTCTGTTCTTTCTGGTTGGTTCCGGGCTCCTAAAATCCGAACACATTGGACCTTATGCAGTTCCGCAGAGCCTGTAAAACGGAGCTCTTCCGCCAGGCTTTTGAGTAGGGGCTGCCACCGCTATGACATCGCTATGGTACCACCAGCGCATAGCCACTAGAGGCATTCTGGCCATGGCATGGGGCTCTTAGTTGTATATGGGCACCACTGGAGTAACGCCAACTGGGTGTTTTAGTGTGATTGTGTGGTGTTTACTCTGTAATGGCTCTTTCCTGTCTTATTGTTGTTTTACCGTTAGCTGACATGGAGTTTTATGGTTATTTATTCATGGTTGTTTTATGTTTTATCTGGTTGTACGGCATTGTTGCCCTTGTTCGCCGCCCTGAGCCCATGTGGAAGGGCGGCATATAAATCGAATTAATAATTACAATAATTACAATAATAACAATAACAACAACAACAACAATAATAATAATATTCCAGGTGCACACACTGTCAGTCACCAGAGGTCACCATGACTTCAAGGTGCGCCCACACACTCTCTCTCTCACACACACACACATATGCACATATGAAAAATGATTTTAAAAAAGAGCGGCCGCCATGTCGTATGGCGCTGGTGGCCAGGAAGCCGTTCCCACAGCTCCGCCAGCCTCCTCCACCCACTCACCCCTTGCCTTCTTTCTCTCCTGCCCTGCATTCACAACCAACGTTCCCTCTAAGCTGTGGAGACTTCTGAGCAAAAATTCTACTTATTGGGCTACCTTGTGAGCAAGCGGTTTGGCTACTGCGTGAATTAGTTTGCTCTGGAGCTAGGACGAAAATCTGTGAGCTGGAGGCTAAAAGACTGTGAGCTAGCTCACACTCACTCAGCTTAGAGGGAACACTGACTGTTCACAACTGTAACCTCTCCGGGGCGGGGAGTCTGATTGCCACCTCGCCCCCCCCCCCCCCGTCCAGATCTACTATCCCTTTTGAAAGCTGCGCAGTGCCCTAGATTGGGAAGAGGAGCAGCCCCCCCTCAGGCCCCCCTACTCCCATTAGCGTTTCCTTTTCCTGCAACGTGGGAATGGCAGTGTGTGTCCTATCAGCCCGGCTCACCTGGTGCCAGGTAAGTCTCTTGCACTCGAAGAAGAAGAAGAGGAGGAGGAGGAGATTGGATTTACACCCCGCTCTTCACTACCCGAAGGGAGTCTCAGAGCGGCTTACAAACTCCTTTCCCTTCCCCTCCCCACAACGGACACCCTGGGAGGCAGGCGGGGCTGAGAGCTCTTTCAAGGACTGCTCCTGAGAGAACAGCTCTGAGAGAACTTGTGACTGACTCAAGGTCACACCAGCAGCTGCAAGTGGAGGAGTGGGGAATCAAACCCGGCTCTCCCAGATTAGAGTCCGCACACTTAACCACCACACCAAACTGGCTCTCATTGGAGAGTGGAGGGACTTCAGTGGCGTACAATGCCATAGAGTCCATCCTCCAAAGTTGCCATTTTCTCCAGGGGAACTGATCTCTGTCAACTGGAGATGAGTTGTAATTCAAGGAGCTCTCCAGTCCCCACCTGGAGGCTGGCAACCCTACATTCTGGCTGTTGCCGGTTTTCACCATTTCCTCCTGTTTTACGACTGCTGCGGCGTGGTCACTGATCCAAGAGGAACGCTTATTCTTCTTCCTGTTCTCGTCACGTGGGTCTGTTTTGATTTCCTTTGCTGGAAACTGCCTGGTCAGCCTCCGTGTGAATAAACACCAGACCCATTTTGCAGGCTTAAAATATCCAGTGTGAGACGTGCTGAATTCTGGGGGCTTCCCTGCCCCTCCCTGGTCGCAGACGCAGTGGCTGACTGTGATCTCTCCCTGCTGGGACTCTGCATATGCTCACGGGCACCTGTTCATTTAGGGTTGCCAACTCTGGGTTGGGAAATATCTGGAGATTTCGGGCTGGATCCTAGGGAGGGGAGGGTTTGGGGAAAGAAGGCACCTCGGTGGAGCTCAATTGTTTAGAGATGAATTTCAAAAGCGGGAGTTCGCCGTGCCCCCGCCTGGAGGTTAGTAGGAAACAGTCAGTGGCCACCGTGATATATTTACGAATATGACCCTTTTATAGATTTTCAAAAATTGGATCAATATTAAGACTGATGCACTTCTGTACATTCGTACAAGGATAATCGTCAAAAAGGGATTCCGCCGTGTTGACAAGCACAGCCCAGTGGCCTAAAGTTCTTACAAGCAGTAAATCTACTTCGGATTGTGGACAAATAGCCTAAAGGTCACGAATTTGCAGACAGGCTGGCCGGCTCCGACACCTGTTCCCTAAGCCTTCTTCAGAGCAGAATATGGGCCGGCTCAGGAAATCCTTTCCTGCTCCAGCATTTATCACTGCCTGACGTCTCTCTGCAGAATGCTCACGCTCAGCAAAGTCTTCTCTTACTCAGCTTTCTGTATGCTCTCTCTCAAAGACTTGAATAGGTCTAAATTTTTAATTTGTCACCTCTAAAACGTAAAGGTGAAAGTTTCCCTTGCTCGAAAGCCAGTCGAATCCGACTCTAGGGGCACAGTGCTCATCTCCATTTCCAAGCAGAAGAGCCAGCGCTGTCCGAAGACATTACCGTGTTCGTGTGGCTGGCATGACTAGATGCCGAGGCACACGGAACGCTGTTACCTTCCCACCAAAGCGGTACCTATTTATCTACTTGCAATTTCTTGCTTTCTAACTGCTAGGTTGGCCCCGGGGGCTGGCTCAGGCCCTGGAGGGATCCTATCAGGCCCGCAGTGGAACTGGCCATCTCCTGCTTCCAGTTCTGCTGCTGCTGCTGCATCCTAGCTTGCTTCGCCAGACTCAATCGCTCAGCCGTTTCATGTTTTAACCTTTTGTCCTAGACTCAGCACTCTGAGCATGAGATTTCTGTGGTGCATGTCGATAAATCAAAAGTAGGTTTGCAGCTTACAGATACACACTGGAACAGCACACTCAAGACTGCAACAGCACAGGCATGTTGATGCAATCGTTCAGAGCAAGAGGTTTCAGTTATCAGATACTGTTAAAGAAACAAAATATTGCAAAGAGTGCTAAATGTTTTAAGCATGCTTTTATTTAAAGGTTTTTTTTTTAAAAAAAATCTTTAATTGTGTTTTTCTGTGTCCTTTACCTGGCATTACCCAGAGTCCCTATCTAGACCTTGCGGCTAATAGCCACTGATGGACCTCTGCTCCATATGCTTATCTAATTCCCTCTCAAAGCCGTCTGTGCTTGTAGCTGCCACCACCTCCTGTGGCAGTGAGTTCCACATGTGAATCACTCTTTGGGTGAAGAAGGACTTCCTTTGATCCGTTCTAACCCAACCACTCAGCAAATTCATGGAGTGCCCACAAAGAGTTCTTGTCTTCTGAGAAAGGGAGAAAAGTATATCTTTCTCTACCTGGTCTATCCCATGCATAATCTTATAAACCTTGGTCATATCACCCCTCAGCCATCCTTTCTCCAAACTAAAGAGCCCCAAGCACTTTAACCTTTCTTCATAGGGAAAGTGTTTCATGGGGAAAGCAGCTTACAATCTCCTTTCCCTTCCCCTCCCCACAACAGACACCCGGTGAGTTAGGCGGGGCTGAGAGAGCTCTTGACAGAAACTGCTCTTTTTCAAGGACAGCTCTTATCAGAACTATGGCTTGCCCAAGGTCATCCAGCAACTGCAAGTGGAAGTGTGGGGGAATCAAACCCGGTTCTCCCAGATTAGAGTCCACACTCCTAACCACTGCACCAAACTGGAGAAATGAACAGCTGTCAGTGTCCAAGGTGCCGCTAGGCTCCTGAAAACAGAGGGAAACTGTCTGCAGAGAAAACTTGCATTTGAAATATCGTTTTATTCCAAGGCCCGTCTCCACTCTCCTTGCTTGTGAAATCGGAGGGCTGAGAAAAACTGGGCAGCGCTGCGGCTCTGTGTTCCGTTTCAGCCGCATGCCGTGTGACTACGCCTTCATTTCAAATCCCTGCATGGCTTGCAGGCCGCTGTCACTTACTTGGCAGTCAGGGGCGGTCAGCATGGTCCTGCGTAAAGGGCCGGTTTCGCTCCCGATGGACTTTGGCAAGAGTTGGCCGAAGGGGCGGAATCAGGGGGAGCAGGGAGGAGGGCACCGGATGGCACCAGAGAACCTTGACAGACCAGAGCAGAAGGAAAGTAGAAGAATGCGGGGAGGGGGGCTAAGAATTCAGGAGAAGGCGACCCTCAAGAGACAGCGTGAAGGATGGTCCTAAGGTTCCCAGCGCCAGCCTGGAAGATTCCCGGAGATTTGGGGGTGGTCCCTGTGGAGGGGGGATTCTGGGGAGGGATTTCACCTTGAATCTGTGCCGTGCCATATTCCAGACAGACAAAATAATGCACTTTTGACACACTTTGCAACTGGATAGAATCACAGAATGTTAGAGTTGGAAGGGACCCTGCAGGTCATCTAGTCCAACCCCCTGCACTCTGCAGGAGCCTAGCCGAAAGATAGCCCTACATACCTACAACATACCCAAAAGATGGTTGTCCAGCCTCCGCTTGAAAACTTCCAGGGAAGGAGCAACCCCCACCTCCCAGGGCAGTCTGTTCCACTGCTCAACCACTCTTACAGTCAGGAAGTTTCTCCTGGTATTCAGAAGGTATCAACTCCCTTGTCATTTCCACCCATTAGATCCAGTCTTGCAATCAGGAGGAGAGAGATTAGCTCCATCCTCCTGGCCCCACTGCTGGACCTCCTGATGGCACCTGGTATATTTTGTCCGCTGTGTGACAGAGTGTTGGACTAGATGGGCCACTGGCCTGATTCAACATTGGCTTCTCTTCTGTTCTTATGTTCTTATCTTCTACATGACAGCCCTTCAGATACTTGAAGACTGCAATTGTGTCCCCTCTAAGCCTTCTCTTCCCCAGGCTAAACAGACCCAATCGTGTCCCCTCTAAGTCTTCTCTTCCCAGGCTAAACAGATCCAACTCTTTCAGCCTTTCCTCGTAAGACTTGGACTCCAACCCTCTCACCATCCTGGTCGCCCTCTTCTGGACACGCTCCAGCTTGTCAACGTCCTTCCTAAAAGTGTGGTGCCCAAAACTGGACATAGGACTCCAGGTGAGGCCTGACCATAGCAGAAAAGAACAGAACTACCGCCTCCCGTGATCTGGACACCATGCTTCTGTTAAGGCATCCTAAGGTTGCATTAGCTTTCCTCACAGCCACACCGCACTGCAGGATTTTGCAACTGTGGTCATTTCCGCACTAGACTTTAAGTCCTGGTTCAACCATGTCCCCGATCTTACATTCTGCACTACACTCGAGTTCACCCCCATAATTATCTTGGGGTATTTTTTGTTCCCACATTACATTGAGGTCACCCCGGTTTCGCCCCACGCTTATCCCGGGATAAACGGATGCTGTTATAACTGGGGATGAATGCAAAGTGTTGTGTCGCGAGCTGAACTCTGATAAAACCAGGGATGAGGTCCAAGGGCGTAAAGGACCAGAGAAATGGCAAAATCCACTTGCAAACGGCTGCTGAAGCGGATTGAAAGGACGCGGACAGAATGGAGCGGCTGCAGAGGAGAGCGACGAGGATGAGGATGACCGGCAGGGGGGGGGCACCTGGAGACCAAGAAGCCCCTGCGAGGAAAGGCCGAGGGACTTCTTGGGAAGGTTCAGTCTGGAGAAGAGGAGGTGGAGGGGGGACAGGATTGGTCCCTGGAAGCGTTTGAAGGGCTGTGTCACTCAGAGGAGGGCAGGGAGCTGTTCCTATTGGCAGCAGAGGAGAGGACTCTGTTCCTGATGGCAGCAGAGGAGAGCCAGTTTGGTGTAGTGGTTAAGTGCACGGACACTAATCTGGGAGAACCGGGTTTGATTCCCCACTCCTCCGCTTGCAGCTGCTGGATGATCTTAGGCAAGCCATAGTTCTGGCACAGCTGTCCTTGAAAAAGAGCAGCTTCTGTCAGCACTCTCTCAGCCTCACCTACCTCACAGGGTGCCTGTTGTGGGGAGGGGAAGGGGAAGGAGTTTGTAAGCTGCTCTGAGACTCCGAGTGAAGGGCGGGGTATAAATCCAATTTCTTCTTCTTCTTCTCACAAGAATGGGTTTAAATTAAGGGCGGGAGGGTATTGGCTGGATCTTAGGGAAAACTTTTTCCCAGTAAGAGTTGTGCAGCAGCAGAATCAGCTTGCCTGGGGAGACGGTGAGCTCCCCCTCACTGAAGAAGAAGAGATTGGCTTTATACCCCTGCCCTTCACTCGGAGACTCAGAGCGGCCTACAAACTCCTTTTCCCTTCCCCTCCCCACAACAGACACCCTGTGAGGTCGGTGGGGCTGAGAGAGCTCTTTCAAAGACTGCTCTTTCAAGGACAGCTCTGATAGAACTATGGCTTGCCCCAGGTCATCCAGCAGCTGTGAGTGGAGGAGTGGGGAGTCAAACCCAGTTCTCCCAGATTGCACACTTCACCACTGCACCCTCCCCCTCCCTGGCCGTCTTTAAGCAGCAGCTGGACGAGCCCTTCTCAGGGATGCCCTAGGGCTGATCCTGCATTGAGCCGGGCGTTGATGGCCTAGATGGCCCCTGCCAACTCTGTGGTTCTATGAAACTGCATTCTTTAGCATGTGTGGAAGCGGCAGGTTCGATTCCGCACTCCTCAAAGCCAGCTGGGTGATCTTGGGTCAGTCACAGTTCTCTCAGCCCCCAAAATAAGTCTAGCTCGCCACCTGGTGGTGCATAATGCTAAATGAGCTAGAAAAAGCAGCCAGAAAAATCTTAGAATCTCCTGGCTATATCACACACAATGCCAAAGATACACAAATCTCTGTATCCCAAAGATACACAAATCTCTAACATCACCTCCTGGGCGCCCCATAGTATCAGCAAGAAATTCAGTTTTTGAGCCATTGTCTAAATATCTTGACTCCTTTCTTCAGCCTTTTGTTATCAAAATACCATCATACCTTAAAGACACCAGGGGCTTTATTTCCAAAGTGGAGGGTTTAGAGATCCCTGAGCAATGTGTCAGCTCATTATATACCAACATCCCTCATGAAGAGGCTAGAACTTATTTGATTGACATTCTTGAGAAACGTGAATCTGGTCCTCCTACTCACTGTCTCATAGATCTTATAGATAAAACTTGATTATCCTTGATAAAACTTTTTTTTCGTTTTGGCCACGACTTTTACTGGCAAACTAAGGGAGTGGCTACGGGAAGTGCTTTTGCACCATCTGTTGCCGACTTATTTATGGAGTGTCTTGAATCCCAATGGATTAGTAATGATACTAATAATCCTTTTTCTGCCCATGTTATTTTGTACAAGAGGTATATTGATGATTGCTTTCTTGTTGTGTCATCAGAGAGGTATGCTTATCAATTTGTAGAATGGCTTAACACTGTCCATCAGTCAATTAAGTTTACAGCAACCTTTAATCATAGTGAAGTGCATTTTTTGGACACTACAGTCTTTGTACTCAATAGGAGATTGGCAATACGCCCATATCAAAAGCCCATTGATAAAAATTCAATACTGCATTATACATCAGCACACCCGGTTCACATCAAGAATAATATACCTTATGGCCAATTTTTGAGAGCCAAACGAACTCTACTTTAGAGGAGGACTATCAAGCCTCAGCTACATCAATGACAGCTGAGTTTCTAGAGAGAGGCGTGAGAGTTCAGGTGATTCGGACAGCACGGGAAAGAGCTGATGGCGTAGAAAGACAAAGTCTCTTTAAAGAGAACATGGTAAATAGGGATAACAACATTTGTTGGGCAATAGACTTTATACCCCTTGCCACTCCAATTAAGAAATTGGGTATAAACATTGGCATCTATTAAATGATATTCCAGGGTGTAAAGAGAAACCAAAGATTGGCTATAGAAATACCAATACCATGAATGACCTTTTAGTTCATACTGATTTACTTGCAACTTATGAGAGTGACAATGGACCTTGCGGTCACTTTAAATGTAGGCACTGCCAAGCATGAACATTTAGCTGGGAAACTAGGAGTATTGACTTGCCAGAGTTAGAGTTCCATTGGACATTAAAACATTTTTCCACCTGTTCAACCAAACACTGTGTATATTTAATCATCTGTGGTTGTGGTTTATGTTATGTGGGAGAAACATCAAGAGCTATAAAGACAAGAATTTTGGAACATTGTAGTAAAATTAAACACCAATATCTTGAGGCTCCTCTTGTATCTCATTTTATGTCCAAAGGTCATTCTTATAATGACTTTAAATTCATAGTACTAGAGGTTATTAATTCTGAGAAATATCACAGAAAAGACCTCAGAAAAGTTTTACTCAAAAGAGAGGCATACTGGACCTTTAAACTCAACTGTGTATATCCAGATGGTTTGAATTCCTCTCTAGAGTTAAATTGCTTTTTATAGTTCTGTTATGTATATTGCAGATTGTCCTACAGTAAACTTTACTGGTATTGTGTTTTGAGATTGTAATAGTTAGGGTTGTAAATTATATTGGGGTATTCTTTAACTCTCCTGCCAACCTAGCAGTTCGAAAGCAAGAAATTGCAAGTAGATAAATAGGTACCACTTCGGTGGGAAGGTAACAGCGTTCCATGCGCCTTGGTGTTTGGTCATGCTGGCCACATGACCATGGAAACGTCTTCGGACAGCGCTGGCTCTTCGGCTTTGAAACGGAGATGAGCACCACAACCCTAGAGTCGGATTCGACTGGCTTTCGAGCAAGGGAACCTTTACCTTTTACCTTTACTATTCTTTAACTGCATTGTTGTAAGTACATTCAGAAGCTGATCTCTCCCTGACTTCATGTTATATTTAAACTGCTCAGTCTTGCACGGGATTCTTATCTGTTAAGTTTGTAAAGAATTTGCTCTAGAACATGAAATCCAGTCTGAAAATGTGGTGAGTGTAATTTCTGTGATTTTTGTAAAATGATTACTCCATTATGATTTATGTTGCTGTACAATATTATGAAGGTGCTGTGTATGTTTTTTAGATCAAGTTTGTGCGCTGCTGTGACAATGTTGCCATATTATTGAAGTCCAAAGTAGTCTACAAGATTGTAAGAGCTTTTTATTTATTTAATAATATTTTGCATGGTACATTGTTGCCAAAGTATTGTTCCCAAATGTAATATTTAACATATTTTTATTGTACATTCTTAGCATGTTGGTCACAAGAAGACTTTTGTAGTCGAAACGGGAAAAGCATTCCAGAGCTCACCGTCTCCTTGTTGGTCCTGTTAAATTCTGGACGATCATCTGAAACTACACAATACTGTATATTTTGTGTTGTTAATGTTTTGAAGTTATAATAACATATACAAATTGTGTAAGCGCTTTATGTTTGACAGTTATTTTGATGTTACCAATTCTATACCACACACAATGCCATACAATAATAATATCATCATCATCAGTATTATCAGTATTATTATTATTAGTGCCCCCCCTTCCACCAGGCCCACCCCCTCCTCTGCCAATGCTCCCCACCTGTGCTTGCCGTGTGCGGCCCCCCCCCTGCCCACAAAAGACCAGATTTCCCAGAGGGGGCTAGCACACGCGCAAAGCATTGGGGGATAGACTGGGAGGGGAGTGAGTGAGGGCTGCGGGGGAGAAGGCTTTCATGGGGAGGGGGCGTCTGAGCCACAGGCAGAGCTGATGTGGGGTGGTGGCAGCTGAGGTCTTCCATGTATGGAGGAGACAAAGGAGAGCTTTTGTGGACAGCGAGGGGGCGAGTCTCTGCACTGGAGGGAAGAAGAAGAGGAGGAGGAGAAGAGAGAAGGAGTCTCAAAGGGGTTCACAATCTCCTTTCCCTTCCCCTCCCCACAACAGACTCCCTGTGAGGTCAGTGGGGCTGAGAACTGCCCTTGAGAGAACAGCTCTGAGAGAACTTGTGACTGGCCCAAGGTCACACCAGCAGTTGAACATGGAGAAGTGGGGAATCAAACCCGGTTCTCCCAGATTAGACTCCATGCTCCTAACCACGACACCAAACTGACTTTCATGAAATGATAGGTGTCGAGTTCACCTGTTACGAGGGCTGGATCTGACACAAATGTCAGGCCGGACCCAGGGTGTCAAAAGATGTAATGCAGGTACTGGAGATGTAGGACACAGGCAAACCCAATTAACGATATTACTTTTTTCTCAAAATACAAACAAAAGCAATTGAACAGAGGGCCATGGAGAGAAAGAGCAGATGGGGCCAGAAAGAAACTTGAGAGGGAGGAAAGTTGAGAGGCTCGGTCCTGGGCCCAGTGTTGTTCAATGTTTTTATAAATGACCTGGAGGAAGACATAGAGGGGATGCTTATCAAATTTGCAGATGGCACAAAGCCGGGTGGGATTGCTGATTCTGAAGAAGACAGAGTCAGGATTCAAAATGATCTAGATAGGCCGGAACAGTGGGCTGAGGCAAATAAAATGAAATTCAGTAGAGATAAGTGCAAAGTCCTATACCTGGGCACAAAAAATCAAAGGCACAGATATAGAATGGGAGGGACCTGGCTTGACAGCAGCACATGTGGAAGGGATCTGGGTGTTCTGGTTGATCACAAGCTCAACATGAGCCTGCAGTGCAATGTGACTGCGAAGAAAGATAATACAATCTTAGGATGCATTAACGGAAGCATTGTGTCCAGATCACGCGAGATGGTAGTTCTGCTCTATTCTGCTACGGTCAGGCCTCACCTGGAGTCCTGTGTCCAGTTTTGGGCCCCACATTTTAGGAAGGATGTTGACCAGCTCGAGCATGCCCAGAAGAGGGCAACCAGGATGGTGAGCGGGCTGGAATCCAAGTCTTACGAGGAAAGGCTGAAAGAGCTGGGTCTGTTTAGCCTGGGAAAGAGAAGTATTAGAGGGGACAGGATTGCAGTCTTCAAGTATCTGAAGGGCTGTCATGTAGAAGATGGAGCAGATCTATTCTCTCTTGCTCCGGATTGCAATGGGTGGAAATTACGAGGGAGTCGTTACTGGCTAAATATCAGGAGAAACTTCCTCACTGTAAGAGTGGTTGAGCAGTGGAACAGGCTGCCTCGGGAGGTGGTGGATGCTCCTTCCCTGGATGTTTTCAAGTGGAGGCTGGACGACCATCTGTCGGGTATGTTGTAGGGCTGTCTTTCGGCTACGCTCCTGCAGAGTGCAGGGGGTTGGACTAGATGACCTGCAAGGTCCCTTCCAACTCTAACATTCTATGAGTCTATGACAAATGTCTAGTATTGTTGGAGGATTTGCCAACCTTAAGCGGATTTCATCGGCGTGCCTGGGTTGCACTGCCCCCTGGAGGCAGAAAAGCCCTCCCAGAGATGAGGAAAAAGGGTTGCTGAAGAAGGAATGAGAAGAGGGCTTCTGCATAATTTCAAAACAGGAGGATTCCCACTGCTGCTGGAAGCCTAGAGCTCACACTTTGCTTGCCAAAGGCCCCCCTGCAAGTCCTGGCATCTCTTGATAAAATATCTGTCATGGGTGGAGTCTCAGACTTGGGGGAATGCCATGGCTCAGTGGAAGAGCCTCTGCTTTGCATGCAGGAGGTCCCCAGTTCAATCCCCAACATCTCCAGTTAGAAGGACCAGGCAGCAGGTGATGTGGAAGACCTCTGGAGAGCCGCTGCCAGTCTGGGTAGACAATACTGACTTGGATGAACCAATGCTCTGACTCAAAACAAGGAGGAGGAGGAAGAGGAGACTGGATTTATCCCCCGCCCTTCACTACCCAAAGGAGTCTCAGAGCGGCTCACAATCTCCTTCCCCTTCCCCTCCCCATAACAGACACCCTGTGAGGTAGGTGGGGCTGAGAGAGCTCTTTCGAGAACTGATCGTGCAAGACCAGCTCTGACAGAACTTGTGACTGACCCAAGGTCACACCAGCAGGTGCAAGTGGAGGAGTGGGGGAATCAAACCCAGTTCTCCCAGATCTGAGTCCGTGCTCCTAACCACTACACCAAAATACTGATATTGTATTATTTTGAATAACAGTATATTGTTAGGAGCGATTATGGGGTATTTGAAATAAGTTACTTAAAATAATTGTTCGATATATTTCTTTATTGCAAAAAGCTCTTAAAACATCTTGTCTCACCGTAGTTTGCCATTCCGTCGGCACTCTCCGCTGCTGGCCGCTGCCCAACATGGAAACAGCCACGCCCCCACTGATCACCCAGTGTGTGTTAGGGATGCCAGCCTCCAGGTGGGACCTGGGGATGCCCCAGAATTACCGCTCATTTCCAGTCTACAGAGATCAGTTCTCCTGGAGAAAACAGGTGCTTAAGAACATAAGAGAAGCCAATGTTGAATCAGGCCAATGGCCCATATAGTCCAACACTCTGTCACACAGCGGCCAAAATATACCAGGTGCCGTCAGGAGGTCCAGCAGTGGGGCCAGGACACCAGAAGCCCTCCCACTGCTGCCCCCTCCAGCACCAGAAATAGAGTGCATCACCTGCCCCAGACTGAGAGTTCCCATCTATGCTTTGGAGGGTGGACTGGAATTTACAACCCTGTCCCCCACTGAGGTCCCTGTCCTCCCCAGGCACCGTCTCCAAACCTTCAGGAGTTTCCCAGCTGGGAACTGGCAGCCCAACCACCCCCCATCCCCTGCCAGTCCCCCCCAACCTGGCAACTTGTGTGTGTACAGGGGGGGTTTCAACCATGGGTACCGAGTGAAAACCCAGGCTGACTGTGGCTGCCTCCCTCGGCCTCTGATGCTGCCTTGCCTCCTTTCTTTCTTTTTAAAAAAGAATTTTTTATTTTATATCAAACAAATGAAAAACAAACAAAAATACATACAAATTTGGGGGTTCCATATACCTCTTTGCTATATCTGTTACCTCTTACATTGTGTATTTATATAATAACCATTATCTATCACCATATATTTTTAATATAAATATTCTGCATTATCTTTAAAAAATGTGTTCTGTGGTTTCTTCTGATATAATTAAATGTCGATATTGATCATTCAGGAGCTGCGGTGGCTCAAGTGGTTAAGATGCTGAATTGCAGGCCGGAAGGTCGGTGGTTCAGCAGTTCAAGACCCGAGTGCCGCGTGAGGGAGTGAGCTCCCGTCTCTGGCCCCAGCTCCTGCCAACCTAGCAGTTCAAAAGCAAGAAACTGGAAGTAGATAAAGAGGTACCGCTTCGGTGGGCAGGGAACAGCGTTCCGTGCACCTCGGCGTCTAGTCACGCCAGCCACATGACCAGGGAAACGTCTTTGGACAGTGCTGGCTCTTCGGCTTGGAAACAAAGATGAGCACCGCAGCCCTAGAGTTGGGTTCGACTGGCTTTCGAGCAAGGGAAACCTTTACCGTCATTTACTGTAACCTTCCAGCCATTTATAAAATCCCGACCATGTATTTTGAAATCTTCCTTCCTCTCAAAATTAAACTTAATTTATCCATCTCAGCAGTTTCATGAATTTTAGTTATCATTTCTCCTTTAGAAGGCACTCGTTTTCTCCTCTAATATTTGGCATATAAAATTCTTGCAGCGGTCACTACATGTATAATAAGAGTCTAGGGTGGTATAATAAGAGCCTAGGGTGTTTTTTTTAGAAGGAGAGAAGAGATTGGATTTATACCCCACCCTTCACTTGGAGTCTCAGAGCGGCTTACAATCTCCTCTCCCTTCCCCTCCCCACAACAGACGCCCTGCGAGGTAGGTGGGGCTGAGAGGGCTCTAACACAAACGGCTCTTTTTCAAGGACAGCTGTGCCAGAGCTTGTGACTGACCCAAGGTCACACCAGCAGCTGCACAGGGAGGAGTGGGGAATTCCTCCCGCCCAGGAACTCAGGGTCCAGAGGGGTGGGCTTTGGCAATGCAGCAACTCCAAGGGAGGGTGGAGCAGAGCAGCCCCTATGAAAAGGAAGCTGAGGCCCCCTCCCCCAGCCCTCTCTACGAGCCTAAGAGCATCCAAAGAGCACTGCTGGATCCGTCACCAAAGGCTACCTGGGCCAGCAATGCTGCAGTCAAAGGCTAGCTAGATCCCTTTGGATGTGGACACCACCCCGGGTCTCCCCCGCTGCCATCTAGCATTTGGGGGTATACTGTCTCTGAATGTGGAGGCTCCACCGGGCTATCAGGGAGGAAGGTTATTGACACATCCTGGACTCCCGGTTTGTTGTAGTGCTTAAGTGCGCAGACTCTAATCTGGGTTTGATCCCCCACTCCTCCACTTGCAGCTGCTGGATGACCTTGGGCAAGCCACAGTCCTGTCAGAGCTGTTCTCTCAAGGGCAGTTTCTGTCAGAGCTCTCTCGGCCCCACCTCTCTCACTGGGTGTGTCTGTTGTGGGGAAGGGAAGGGAAAGGAGTCTGTGAGCCACTCTGAGACTCCTTTGGGTAGTCAAGGGCGGGGGATAAATCCAATCTCTTCTTCTTGCCCATGAATTTGCCTTCCTCCCCTCCATTTTAATCCTCTTCTAATGCAGCAGTGGAGCTGCGGTGGCTCAAGTGGTTAAGACGCTGAACTGCAGGCTGCGGAAGGTCAGCAGTTCCAGACCCGAGAGTGCCGCATGACGGAGTGAGCTCCCGTCTCTGGTTCCAGCTCCTGCCAACCTAGCAGTTCGAAAGCAAGAAATCGCAAGGAGATAAATAGGTACCACTTCGGTGGGGAAGGTAACAGCGTTCCGTGCGCCTTGGTGTTTAGTCATGCCGGCCACATGACCACGGGAACGTCTTCGGACAGCGCTGGCTCTTCGGCTTGGAAACGGAGATGAGCAGCGCAGCCCTAGAGTCGGATTCGACTGGCTTTCGAGCAAGGGAACCTTTACCTTTAATGCAGCAGCCGTCTCCACATCTTGCCAACAGCGAATTCCCCAGACCCATGCTGCCTCACTCCGTTCGTCTTACTCTTACGCAGAGACGCACACAGAGACACACTTTCGCGTGGTCGCCTCCTCCTAATTGCCCCGCCCCCCGCGTGACGTGCAGGGCCTCAAAGCGACGCGCAGAGCCACGCCACGCCCCCCTGCTCCTCCTCCCTCCCCCCCTCCCGCCCGCGGCTTCATTCTTATGTAACTTTCACTCCAGTCAGGGCCGGTGAGAACCACAACCCGCTCCCCATTGGCTGGCCCGCCGAGAGCCAAAGCCACGCTATTGGGCGCCTCCCCGGCGTGGGCGTGGCTCGGAGCCCATTCACGGCGCCTGACTCGGCCGCCTGCAACGACACGTGCTCGGCCGTGCGGCGTGCGAATCCCACTGCGAGGGGGCGGGGCAAGGCGGGACCCGGGAGAGACACGTGGGAATGCTGGTGTGACTGCGCGGCTGGGCGGATTCGGATGCGGCTCCCGCCCAAAGCAGCCTTTCTTGGCCCGCCCCACCTCGCAGGGCTGTTGTGAGACCGGAGCGCTGCCCAGCCCCCCTGGCTCCGGTCCCTTGCGAGAAGGCAAGAAGAGTCCCTGGGAAAGACAATAATCGCAGTGTTGGGCAAGAGATTTGCGCTTCAGTAGGAGAAGCGGCTTAAGACGCTGAACTGAAGGCTGGTAGTTCAGTAGTTGGAGACCCGAGTGGCGCCAGACGGAGTGAGCTCTCCTCCTTGGTCTCAGCTCCTGCCAACCCTGCAGTTTGAAAGCAAGAAATTGCAAGGACATAAATAGGTACCGGTTCAGTGGAGAAGGTCCGCATTCGGTGCGCCTTGGCATCTAGTCATGCTAGCCGCATGACCACAGAACGTTTTCAGACAGCGCTGGCTCTTCGGCTTGGAAACGGAGATGAGCGCTGCCCCCCTAGAGTCGGATTCGACTGGCTTTCAAGCAAAGGAAACCTTGACTTTTAGGAAATACTAAAAGGAAATACTTCTTCACCCAAAGAGTGATTAACACATGGAATTCACTGCCAGAGGAGGTGGTGGCAGCTACAAGCATGGACAGTTTCAAGAGGGAATTAGATAAACATATGGAGCAGAAGTCCATCAGTGGCTATTAGCCACAGGGTATAGATGGGAACTCTCAGTCTGGGGCAGGTGATGCCCTCTATTCTTGGTGCTGGAGGGGGCAGCAGTGGGAGGGCTTCTAGTGTCCTGGCCCCACTGCTGGACCTCCTGATGGCACCTGGTATTTTTGGCCGCTGTGTGACAGAGTGTTGGACTAGATGGGCCATTGGCCTGATCCAACATTGGCTTCTCTTATGTTCTTATGTAACCGCATTCAGTATGCCTTGGCTAGCCACATGACCACGGGAACGTCTTTGGCCAGCGCTGGCTTTTCGGCCTGGAAACGGAGATGAGCTCCGCACCCCTAGAGTCGGATTCGACTGGCTTCCGAGCAAAGGAAACCTTGACCTTTAGGAGAACTGGAAGGCAGCAGGAAAAGGCATTCTAAGACCTTTCCTGGCAACATGTGATGACGTGCCACTAAGGAAGCCACAAACCCAGGGCGTTCTGGTGGCCATTGATTGATAGGGTCCCTATCAGGCGGGGAAAAACTTGATGGCACTTAAAGCTCCACATTAAGTATCTCAGAATTCAAGGGAAGGCATTTTGAAATTATAAAAGGGAGAAGGTAAAGGAAAATAAGCAGGCGATTGTACCTGGGGCTCCTACCAGGGGGCGCATGACCCCAGAAGAGATCCCCGCCTCGGCTTAGCGTAGTGTCACTTTCCTGGCCGCATGCTGTCGCGGTTATGGATCTAAAGGAACAACCGTGGGGGGCGCCAGCCGTTCCCTGTACCCGACAGTTCCGGAAGCCTGTTAATTACCCGCTGTCAGCCAGACAAAACATCCCTCCAACGCACGGTCCGTCCAGTCCGGGGCGGGGGGCGCTAACAGTGCTCCCTCCGAGCTGAGTCAGTGTGAGCTAGCTTCTAGCCTTTTAGCCCCCGGCTCACACATTTTTTGTCTCAGCTCAGGAAGGAGGGCTCCGGAGGAAACTGATTTATGCAGCAGCCCAAATGCTGGCTCACAGCTCTAAGGCCAGGAGCTCACCAAGTAAAGATTTTTGCTCACCAGACTCCATAGCTGTCCCAACCAGTGTTCCCTCTAAGCTGAGTCAGTGTGAGCCGGCTCCCAGTTTCTTAGCCTCCAGCTCACAGATTTTTTTGTCTCCAGAGCCAACAGATTCATGCAGGAGCCCAAATGCTCCCTCACAGCTTTCACGCTAGGGGCTCACAGCAGTGTTCCCTCTAAGCTGAGTTAGTGCGAGCAAGGTCACAGTTTTTTACCCTCTGGCCAATGCTCCCTCTAAGCTGTGAAGTCTTGTGAGCAAAAAATCTACTTTGTGAGCTACTGGCGTTAAAACCGTGAGCAAGCAATTTGGCTAACTGCATAAATTAGTTTGCCCTGGAGCCATCCCTTCCTGAGCCAGAGGCTTAAATGCTGTGAGCTAGCTCACACGCACTCAGCTTAGAGGGAACACTGCCCCCGGCTCACACCATTTTTGCCTGCGCTCAGGAAGGGAGGGCTCCAGAGCAAACTAATTTATGCAGGAGCCAAATCTTTTCCTCTTAAAAAGGTGTGTGTGGGGGGGGAGGTGGTCCTGTGTTGTTCCCCCCTCCAGATGAGGGTGTGCCGTGCCAGGCAGAGTGTCCCTCTAAGCTGAGTTCGTGTGAGCTTGCCCACAGCTCTTTACCCTCCGGCACACACATTTTTGCCTCGGCTCAAGAAGGAGCAAGCTAATTGATGCAGCGGGGCCAAATGGCTCGCTCACGACTTTAATGCCGGGAGCTCAGAAAATAGAATGTTTGCTCACAAGATTCCAGGGCTCAGAGGGAACACTGGCTCACAGACCGTGCAGAATTTCTGCACGCCGGACTCCGCAGCCTTGGAGGGCGCCCCGGAGGTAGGTAGGTGGGTGGGTGGGTGGCTGGAAGAGGCGCCTCCCCTCCTCTCCCCCACCTCTTCTCCCCCCTCCCTTCCGCGGCTGCGCTTCCGGGTCCGGCCGCCCTGGCCACGCGGGCGCTGCCTGCCGCAGACACGGGGCGGCCCACTTGCCCGCCGGCCACATGTCTCCGCCTGCGCCCTGTCGCGGGCGGGCGGCCAATCGGCGCGCGGCTCCCCGGCCATTGGCGGGCTCCGGGGCCGGCTGGGCCAATGGGGCGCGGGCGAGCGGCGGGGCGGGGCGCCGGGGCCGCGGCGGGGCGGGGCCGGGGAGCACGTGCGGCGGAGCACGTGGCCGCGTGGCGCCTGCCTGCCCTGAGCGCGGCCGGCGGGAGGGAGGAGGAGGAGACTGGAGGGGAGGCAGGAGGGTGGCGACGGCCGGCTCAGAGCGCGCCCGGGAGCCGGCTGGGAGGACGCGTCTGGCGGAGCCCGCCTCGGAAGCACTCGCAGGCACACACACACGCGCACGGCCCCCTTGGCGCCGGAGTCTCGCTGGGAAGGGTGTCCCTGAGCGCGCGCAGAGTGCCTTTCCTTCCTTTTTTTTGTAGCGGGCGCTCGGAGAGAACCGGAGACGTCTCGCAGCCTTGCGAGGGACCCGCGACTAACGTGAGGACGGTCTACTGGAGACACGTGTTTGGGGTAAGTATGGCTGTTTTAAAAGGGGGGGAGGCTCTTTTTTCCCGGGAGGGGAAAGCGTGCAAGGGCAGCGGGGGATTCTCTCGCCTGCGCTTCCGGGGTCTCTGAAGCCGGCTTTGCTGAGCGTCTGACCGCTTTTGTCTTTTTCCACCGGGGGGATCGGAATCAACACGCGTCTTTTTTGGCTTCTTGGCGTGGTCCTGCGTGGCATCTGGCGAGGCATCTGGCGAGGTCCTGCGTGGGGGGAGTCTTTCTTCCATGGGGGAGCAGAGTCTGCAAACGGGGGGAGTTCTAGCCCCCGTTTTATCTTCTGTGGGGTGGGGGAGCCTTTCTTCCATGGGGGAACGGAGTCTACAGGCGGGGGGAGTTCTAGCCCCCGTTTTACCTTCTGTGTCTTATATGGAACTTTCTAATGGGGGTCTTGCGGGCTAGCAAACGGCCGCTCGCCTAGGGTGAGTTGGGAATCGCCTCTAGGTGACCAGGCGGAGAAGGCTTCTTTCTGCCGGCGGCTTCCTGGCTCTGGCTTGTCCGTTTTTTTGTCTGAGGCGGTTGAAATGCTCTACCGGTCTGCAGAGGTTAGTAAGCCTGCAATGCGGTGTTAAGACACGTTTCCTTGGGGGGGACGCCCTGAAGCATTATCTTCAGAGGAGGCGTCCCTAGGGTGACATTGCCCAACTGCCTTGCCCTGTAGTCTATGGGGGCTTTTTGCTTGTTTTCTTTATTTATGTATCCTGGCTTCCTCCCCAATAGGAGACCCAAAGCGCTTTACAAGATTCTCTTTTCTGTTTATCCTCAAAACAATCCTGTGGGGTAGGTTAGGGCAGGGGGTATGTGACTGGCCCAAAGTCACCCCAGCCGGCTTCCAGGGCAGAGGGGGTATTAAACCATGCTGTTATCCTGGTCCCCCCAAGAGTCCCCTCTGCAGCCTTTGCCCCACAGTCCTTCCTGGGGTCTCCTTGGTGTTAATGTTCCTGCTGCTTGAAGTGCCACACGGATGGAGCGACTAGATTCGAATCCAGAACACCTGAGAGGCTTTAAGTTTGCAAGGGTCAAAAACTCCTTTCCTCGGATACCCAGGTATCTAGCACCCTTGCCCTTTTATAACCAGAAAGTTGGGTGCCTTTCTCCTGGCAGGAAATTCTGCACCAGTCCCATGCAATGCTTCCTCTAAGGTGAGTCTGTGTGAGGCAGCTCATAGCTTTTTAGCCTCCGGCTCACACATTTTTGTCTTCGCTCAGGAAGGACGGCTCCACAGCAAACTAATTTCTGCAGCAGCCAAGTCCCTCGCTCATAACTTTAATGCCAGGAGCTCACAAAGTAGAATTTTTACTCGCAATACTCCACAGCTTAGAGGGAGTATTGATCCCGTGCATGTTTACTTAGGACCAAGCTGTAATTCTGAGGAAGTTTGGGAAGGGTAGAAGAAGAGATTGGATATATGCCCCACCCTTCACTACCCGAAGGAGTCTCAGAGCGGCTTACAATCTCCTTTCTCTTCCCCTCCCCACAACAGACACCCTGTGAGGTAGGTGGGGCTGAGAGAGATCTTTCGAGGACTGCTCTTGAGAGAACAGCTCTGAGAGAATTGTGACTGACCCAAGGCCACCCAACTAGCTGGATTGCAAGACTAGATCTAATGGGTGGAATCAAACCCGGTTCTCCCAGATTAGAGTCTGTGCTCTTAACCACTACTCCAAAACTGGTAACAGTCTTTTGCCTTGTGTTATCTACCTGCTTTGCGGGACTCCCCACTGGAAACTCTTCTGAGATCTTCCCTTGTAAACTGCCAGTCACTCAGTGTCCTTGGGAATGTTTATTCGTGAGCAGTGTTTCCTCTAAGCTGAGTTGGTGTGAGCTAGCTCGCAGTTCTTTAGCCTCCAGCTCATACATTTGGCTCCAAAGCAAACTGATTTATGCAGTTCCTAAATCTCTCACTCACAACTTTAATGCCAGGAGCTCACAAAGCAGAATTTTTGCTCACAAGACTCCGCAGCTTAGAGGGGACATTGCTCGTGAGTAAGACATGCTGAAGAAGTGAGCCGTGACTCTCAAACGCTCCTACCCCGCCACAAGTTTTCTTAAGTCTCTAAGGCGCTCCTGAACTCCTTTCCTGCTGGGTAAAAAGGATCGGCTTTTTCAAGAAAACAGATTGAGGGTTGAAAGCGCGTGCGAATGAACAAAGATCTGAGTAAACCGGATCGGGCTGTTCGTGTTTCACCCGCCCTAAGCTTAGGGTAAGGAGTTCAAATGTAACTTTCCAATGTAACATATAATAGAAGCATGAAAAGACCAGTTTAGCCTGTGTTTGTCAGCGCCTAAGAAAGGTCAGCCGTAGTTAGTATGTAGAAGGGAGACCTGCAAGGAAGATGGAGCAGATCAATTCTCTCTTGCTCCAGATTGCAAGACTAGATCTAATGGGTGGAAATGACACGGGAGTTGATACTGGCTAGATATCAGGAAAAACTTCCTGACTGTCAGAGTGGTTGAGCAGTGGAACAGTCTGCCTCGGGAGGTGGTGGATGTTCCTTCGCTGGACGTTTTCAAGCAGAGAGGCTGGACGACCATATTTTGGGGATGTTGTAGGTATGTAGGGCTATCTTTCGGCTTCGCTCCTGCAGAGTGCAGGGGGTTGGACTAGATGACCTGCAAGGTCCCTTCCAACTCTAACATTCTATGATTCTAACACAGAGGGAGGCAACAGCAAACCACGTCTGTCCTTCTCTTCGGATGGCCGAGGCTAGCCCAGTCTCATCAGATCATGGAAGCAGGGTGTGGTCTGCCCTGGTTGGATGGGAGACCACCGAGCAATGCTCCTTCTCAGCAGTGAAGTCTTGTGAGCAAAAATTCGACTTTCTTGAGGTACTGGCGTTAAAGTTGTGAGCAAGCAATTTGGCTTCTGCATAAATTAGTTTGCTCTGGAGCCATCCTTCCCGAGGTAGGACAAAAATGTGTGAGCTGGAGGCTAAAGAACTGTAAGCTAGCTCACACCAACTCAGCTTAGAGGGAACACTGCCACCAAGGAAGACTTGCATAGCTCCGTGGACGAAGACAGTGGCAAACTGCATGCGTTTGTGAGGCCCCGTGGACGGGGTCGCTGTGAATTAGCTGCAACTTTCATGACGCGTGTTTCTTCTTTCGTTATGAATTCAGGAATTATTTATTTTTAAGGAAATGAGATTTGGTTTCAGCTTCCCACGTTGTGTTGGAGAGGCAGGTATTCCGGAGCAGGGTGCCGGGGACGAATGCTTTGCTTCTTGGTGGAGGAGGAAATTAAGTTTGGGAGGCGTCCCTTTCAGAGCGTGGTGTGTGGCTTTTCTCGGGTAGGGAAGGGCTTCCCTTTGCGGTGGCGATTAATGGCTCTCGTGCTCTGGATCCGCTGGGAGGTGGATGAATGACCCGAGGTTGAAAGGGAGCGTGTGATAGATGCCAGCAGATTGTGGGAGATTTGGGAGTTTCCTCCTTATGGCCCTTGTGACAGGGAATGTGGAGAGGATGCGCTGCGTCTCTGGATCCAGGTGTACATTAGGCAGGGTTGCAGGTGTGTGCATGAAACAGTCTGCCAGGTCGGTTCTGGTGGTGGAAATTGGCGAGTGGGCGTGCAGACAAGCGCGCACTTGTCTGCCGTGTGGGTTCCGTGGAAGTCATGAGCATCTGAAATATATAATAGCCTTAGCAACTTGGATGCAATGTGCACACGCACGAGCAGATGGATGCAGGATCTGGCGGGGCTCGTGAATGGGTGTGTAGGCAGCATGTGACTGTGGGGGCAGGTGGAGTACGTGGCCTGCTGTCGTAAGTTGTGAAGCGCAAGCGTGTGCCGTGAATCCATGCGCCTCCAAATTCCTGGCCGCTTGCACTCACGCTCGTGATCTGTGGGGCTGGGAGCTGAGAGGTGATTCCCCTGAGCCAGGAATTCCACGCAGTTGTGGGTTTGTCGTGTGTTTCCCATGTGCTAAAGTGTGCGCAAGAGGTGGGTCGGTGGTGGAGCTCTGAAAGTAGCTTTGCATGCTCCCAGCCCGATTTCATCTCTCTCTTTTCCTCCCCGTTCAAAAGGACAAGGCAAAGGTGAAGCTCTTAAGCTTTTAATAGTAGGGCAGTGAGGGAACATTTCGCTGCTGCAACTTTTCTCCTTAATGTGACATTACACATTAATCTGATAAGGAGCTCTTAAGCTTTTAACAATAGCGTGGAAAGGGAATTTTCACAGGTGGAACTTCTCTCCTTAACGTGTGTCAGAATTCCACGTGATTGTATACATATGGGACTCTCTTACCCAGTGGCTCCGTTTTCTCCCTCACTTTATTTTGTTCTCACAACAACCCTGCAAGGCGGGTAACGCTATTGAAAGTGCCGGAACACTGTGGAGCTGCCTGATACCGAGTCAGACCTCCAGTACATCATAGTCAGTGTTGTCTACTCGGACCGGCAGCTGCTCTCCAGGGTCTCAAGCTGAGATCTTTCATCTCACCTCCTGCCTGGTCCTTTTAACGGGGACGCTGGGGATTGAACCTGGGACCGTCTGCATGCCAAGAAGATGCCAGTCTGGTGTAGTGGTTAGGTGCACAAACTCTAATCTGGGAGAACCGGGTTTGATTCACCACTCCTCCACTTGCAGCTGCTGGATGACCTGAGGCAAGCCATAGTTCTACCAGAGGTGTCCTTGAAAGAGCAGTCCTTGAAAGAGCTCTCTCAACCCCACCTACCTCACAGGGTGTCTGTTGTGTGAAGTGGAAGGGAAAGGAGTTTGTAAGCCTCTCTGAGACTCCCTTGGGTAGTGAAGGGTGGGGTATAAAACCAGTATCATCATCTTCTCTTGTCACTGGGATATGGCCCCTCTCCATGTGACTCTCCGGGGTCTCAGGCTGAGGTCTTCCCTATCACCTATTGCCTGGTCCTTTCAGTGGGAGACGCTGAAGGTTGAACCTGGGACCTTCTGCGTGCCAAGCGGATGCTTTGCCGCTGAGCCACGGCTCTTGGTTGATTTCCCCAAGAGCCCGAAAGGGCAGAGGAGTGTTGGGGTAGCGGAGGAAGAGACTCAGGGTATTCCCACAAAGGTTGGAAGGGTTCCAGTGTCCGATTCCTGACCCGATTCCATGTGCCCGTTTAAGAACATAAGAGAAGCCAATGTTGAATCAGGCCAGTGGCCCATCTAGTCCAACACTCTGTGTCACACAGTGGCCAAAAATACCAGGGGCCATCAGGAGGTCCAGCAGTGGGGCCAGGACACTAGAAGCCCTCCCACTGTTGCCCCACATCCCAAGCACCAAGAATATGGAGCAACCCTTGCCCCAGAGTTCCTATCTGTACCTTGTGGCTAATAGCTACTGATGGAATTCTGCTCCATATGTTGATCCAATTCCCTCTTGAAGCCGTCCATGCTTGTAGCTGCCACCACCTCCTGGGGCAGTGAATTCCACGTGTTAATCACTCTTTGGGTGAAGAAGGACTTCCTTCTATCTGTTCTAACCCGACTGCTCAGCAATTTCATGGAGTGCCCACGAGTTTCCGTGTTTCTGTCTAAGGCTCCGTGGTTCTGAAATGGCAGTTGCCCAGGGCCCGGGCGGACTAGAACACCAGGTCCAAATCTATTGTTTTATTTCGTTAACGTTATTTGTCATCTGCCTCCCTCACTGCAGTGCAAGGGGGATTACACAGAGCGAGTCAGTGCGTTCCAACAGGATGGGGTATTTACTAACAGTGAAATACCAAGCGGAGCCTCTATGTGCAAGGGGGATATACCTGAGTACCGCAAGCTAGGCACAGGCCAGCCAGCCCCTGGCCACCTGCTTCCTGTAACCCATGACCAGAGCCAGCAAGGCAGGATTTCGCACTTGCACTCTGGCATGAAAGTGAGGGAGTGATATTTAATTATCTGTTCTAACAGCTGGCAGAGGTTGGATGCTGGATGCCTGCGCTGACTCAGTGTCTTGTGAACCGGTTGCATCACCCCCTGCTTGCGAGGCTGTCCTGTCAGCAGCGGCCTTTGAGCCTCGGTGGCCCTCGTGGACTGGGGGGGAGGGATGATGGGGGGACAGCTCTATTCTCACAAGAGGAGGGCTTAGTTGGGGAGGGTGGGGTGGGGTCGCTGGGAGGGTGTGGTTGTCCCTTCTCAAACCCTGCAGGGGGGGCATGCCCCCTCTCTTTCACCCCGTGGGGTTACGGCAAGAGTTGATTGGTGCATCTGAACAAAGAACTCTTTGTGTAGAGACATGTGGAGTCATACAGGCCCGTCTGCTGCCAAGTTTAAGAACATAAGAACATAAGAGAAGCCAATGTTGAATCAGGCCAATGGCCCATCTAGTCCAACACTCTTGTCACACAGCGGCCAAAATATACCAGGTGCCATCAGGAGGTCCAGCAGTGGGGCCAGGACACCAGAAGCCCCCTCCCACTGCTGCCCCCTCCAGCACCAAGAATAGAGTGCATCACCTGCCCCAGACTGAGAGTTCCCAGCTATACCCTGTGGCTAATAGCCACTGATGGACCTCTGCTCCATATGTTTGTCTAATTCCCTCTTGAAACTGTCCATGCGCCACCACCTCCTGTGGCGGTGAATTCCATGTGTTCATCACTCTTTGGGTGAAGAAGTATTTCCTTTTATCCGTTCTAACCCGACTGCTCAGCAATTTCATGGAGTGCCCACGAGTTCTTGTCTTGTGAGAAAGGGAGAAAAGGACTTCTTTCTCAACCTGCTCAATCCCATGCATAATCTTATAAACCTCGATCGTGTCACCCCTCAGCCGTCGTTTCTCCAAACTAAAGAGCCCCAAGCATTTTAACCTTTCTTCATAGGGAAGGTTTTTCCAACCCTTTTATCCGTCTAGTTGCCCTTCTCTGCACTTTTTCCAATGCTATAATATCCTTTTTGAGATGTGGTGACCAGAACTGTACACAGTATTCCAAATTTGCAGAAGATATTTGCGTTGTACTGGGGTATCGGCAAAGGTTATCATCGGATATCCTGTCGAAGGCTTTCACGGCCGGAGTTCATTAGTTGTTGTAGATTCTCCGGGCCGTGTGGCCCTGGTCTTGGCATTGTAGGACCTGACGTTTCGCCAGTAGCAGTCTACAGCAACTAGTTATCATCAGGTGTTTGGCATTTGTTCGACGGCTTTGTGCGTCTAGAGATTGGGAAGGTGGAGTAAGATGATAGTTCAGAATGTAAGAAGAGGTCCCGAGGTTTGGTAAAGGGATTGCCGGGATTGAGGCAGAGGGCGTGGGTTTGTGTTTCGCGTTGTAATATTGGCTTATGTAAGCTTGAGTTATGTAAAGGTAATAAGCCTGTAGCCGTCGAAAAGAGCAAGAATCTAGGAGCACCTTCACGACTAACCAGATTTGTGTCGGGGGGGGGAGCTTTCGTGAGTCTCACGGAAGCTCACCCACAGATTTTGTTAGTCTTGAAGGTGCTTGCTGGACTCTTGCTCTTTTCAGCCACTACAGACAGACCGACACGGCAGCCCGTCTTGATGGATCTCCATGAAAGCCTGCAGTTGTAATCAGTGTTCCCTCTCAGCTGAGTGAGTGTGAGCCAGCTCACAGTTTTCTAGCCTCCGGCTCACGCATTTTTTGCCCTCGCTCGGGAAGGACGGCTCCAGAGCAAACTAATTTATGCAGCAGCCAAGTCCCTCACTCACAACTTCAATGCCCAGTAGCTCACGAAGTAGGATTTTTGCTCGCGGGACTCCGCAGTTTAGAGGGAGCATCGGTTGTAATTGCGGTCGTTGATCTCATTCTTAAATTTAAAAAAGTAAAGTCCTCACCATCGGGATGTGATTTGCTTCCCAGACAATGTCTTATCCAGTCTGGATGTGGACAGATGGGCAGAGACTTGGAAATCCTTAAAATATATGAAAGCGACCAATTACAAGGAAAATAAATATAAAGTATCCCATAGGTGGTATTGGTCACCTGATAGGGTAAGCAAAATGTAACCCGATGTTATCTAACAATTGTTGGAAGTGCAAATCAAATGTGGGGACTTTTTTCACATGGGGTGGCATTGTGGAAGAGTCTTTAAGTATTGGAAAATGATACAGGAACTAATTCTAGAAATATTGAATATAAGTATAAATTTATCCCCAGAAATATTTTTATTAAATATGATTCCTGGTAGGCTTAAACAGAAAGAAAAGTACTTGTTAGTCTATATTATGACGAGTACCAGAATACTAACTATTGGAAACAAGAAGAGCTCCCCAGTGATTTACAAATTATTGGAGATGGCTGAAATGGACAAGCTAAGCTTGGCTTTACAGGGCAAAAGTGATGATCTCTTCTATGCGAGATGGGCACGTGTCTATACTTGGGTGAATATGATTTGAAAATTTAGACATATTATTGTAAAGTTAAAAATTGAGGAATGCCTGTTGTAACTTGGAAAAATAATAAATAAACTTCGGGGATGCGATTTGCTTCCCAAATGTCCAGGCTTGAGCCAATGAGGTCATCTTTCAGCCATCACAGGGCGCCTCCTGCAACAGCTCTCAGCGGGGTCGGCCCGGGGGCCTGCCGTTGGCTATGGCTCCGCAAGGGCACCGGAAGTTCCCCTTTTGCTAGGGAGCGCAGAACCATTTTGGCACCCGCTTATTTTTGATTTTCGAAGAAAGAGTCTAGTTCTCATGCTGAGGCGAGGCACAGAGGAGTGTCGGCATAACGTCTGGTGAAACCACAGAATTTTCCACGCGCTGGCGGTGGTTTCAGTGTCTGTCATGTAAAATAACAAAGGCCAAGTTGGTTTAATTTGCATTCTCCATGATACCAGTTGTAGGGTTTGGTTTTCTGTGGAGCTTAAGGGTGGAGAAGCCCGTGGGATGCTAGATCTGTCCCCATCTGACAGCAATGCTGATTCTGTGAACTCGGGCAGATCACGAGAAGGGAGATCAGGACGGGTTGCCTCAATGCTTAGTTCTCGTGGCCCTTTCTTACGCGCTCGGGAAATGCCGATCACCACTTTGGGGTCAGTGAAGCAATTTTTCTCCAGGCCAGTTTGCCTGGAGATCCTGGAGGTTTTTTGTCATCTGGGTGTGGAACCACGGGGTCACTGGGGGTGTGCGGGGAGAAGGTATTTGTGAATTTCCTTGCATTGTGCAGGGGGTTGGACTAGATGACCCCGAAGGTCCCTTCTAACACTTTGATTCTGTGGTACCTGCCAAATGCTGTTAGGAAACAGGTGGTGCCAAGGTGAGGTTTTGCCCAGCAAGGCTTTTGAATGGCTTTGCAGATTTTTTAAAGACGTCGCTATGGCAGCCGTGTTGTGGCTGCACCCACCATGCTGTTTGAGGATTCCAAAAATCCTAAATATAAATACACCTTGGTGGGGTCTGAACTGGCAGAGACGGACCAAGAGAGAGATCTTGGAGTCGTAGTGGATAACTCAATGAAAGTGTCTAGACAGTGTATAGCTGCAATAAAGAAGGCCAACGCTATGCTGGGGATTATTAGGAAGGGAATTGAAAACAAATCAGCCAGTATCATCATGCCCCTGTATAAATCATTGGTGCGACCTCATTTGGAATACTGTGTACAGTTCTGGTCACCACATCTCAAAAAGGATATTATAGCATTGGAAAAAGTGCAGAGAAGGGCAACTAGAATGATAAAAGGGTTGGAACACCTTCCCTAGGAAGAAAGGTTAAAACGCTTGGGGCTCTTTAGCTTGGAGAAACGACGGCTGAGGGGTGACACGATCGAGGTTTATAAGATTATGAATGGGATTGAGCAGGTTGAGAAAGAAGTACTTTTCTCCCTTTCTCACAAGACAAGAACTCGTGGGCACTCCATGAAATTGCTGAGCCAGTCGGGTTAGAACAGTTAAAAGGAAGTCCTTCTTCACCCAAAGAGTGATTAACACATGGAATTCACTGCCACAGGAGGTGGTGGCAGCTACAAGCATGGACAGTTTCAAGAGGGAATTACATAAACATCTGGAGCAGAAGTCCATCAGTGGCTATTAGCCACAGGGTATAGATGGGAACTCTCAGTCTGGGGCAGGTGATGCACTCTGTTCTTGGTGCTGGCGGGGGCAGCAGTGGGAGGGGGCTTCTGGTGTCCTGGCCCCACTGCTGGACCTCCTGATGGCACCTGGTATATTTTGGCCGCTGTGTGACAGAGTGTTGGACTAGATGGGCCGTTGACCTGATTCAACATTGGCTTCTCTTATGTTCTTAGGTTCAGAGGTGCCCACAAGCTCAAAAAGGTTAGGGACCCCTGGCGTAGCCGCTCGTTAAGTCGATTTTGCTCTCTCTCTTCAGGCTGCACACCTTTATGGCAACCATGGACTCCTCCACCAGCGTCTCGTCCCGCGAGTCCCTCTATTCCATGGACAGCACCACCAGCGAAGAAGACGAAGACGAACCCTGTGCCAACTTTGAGGTCTTCCTTTCGGACAGCGGCAGCGACGCGGAGAAGGCGGTGGGTCCCTTGAGGAGCCGGCAGGGCGCTTACCCGGATGGGCAGAGCTTTCGGCACACCCTGAGATCCAAGCGGACTAATCCAGGCTTGCCCAGCCAGGGCCGGAGGCCTCTTGGCGTGTTGACTTCAGCCCGGCTGCGGCCAGCCAGTCACTACTGCCGTTACCCCGCGGCACCCGAAGAATCCTACTGTGCCCGCTTGCGGGATGCCGACAGCGGGTTGCCCAGGAAGACAGCGAACCAGCGGAGGGTGGACAGCGGGGGCGCAAACGGCCCAGCAGTGCCGTGGGAGGGGGGCAGCCCCTGGAACTAGCAGCGCATCCCTCCCTGGCAGGGGTCAAAAGGTATCGGAGCAAGGAACTGGCGGCCGGAGCAGATCCGTGCCCTCTCGGCTGGACTGAAGGAGATCGGCTGTTTGCACAAAAGGTTAGTTTCCGTAGGAGTGTCTATTTATTTCTATTTTTGGCCCTCCTTTCCCCAGTAATCGGCTCAGTGTGTTTAATGGACAAATGTGGACAGTCACGACCTGATCGGAGAACAAATGTAAAGAAAACGGTCGTGAGAGTCTGACCCTCTAATATTTCCTGAGGAAGATCCAATTTTGAAACATTGTTATATAATCCGGAGACAACGTTGATGTATTTTTACACTAGGATTTTGTTATGATTTGAAGGAACTTGTTTATTGTATTGTGTTGTAGTGCTTGTTGACCAGAATATACAGAAAGCATTTTCTTTGCAAGTCTTGTTGACTGCTTGAATTGTGGGCCAGATTCTCATGACTGGTTTCTTTACATTTGTTCTCAGTGTGGTTAACAGCATAAATATAAAACCAAAATACAAATAGTCTATAAAACAAGTTAACGTGCTGGCAATAACATACTATAATACGTTTTAGCGATACATTATCAAAGAACTCATCACGGCGTGATTTCCAGAATAAAAGTTCCAGGAATTTTGAATCTACAGGGAATTAACTTATTGTATTGGGCGGGGGGGGGGGAGTTTAATGGAAATACTGGCAAAATTTGAAATCTACAAAGTGTTTAACTTTCCTATTGACTCTAAATTTAGTTCACTGATTTAACAACATAAAACACAGTGGTTATAATATAACTAACATACAACCTTTGGCACATCAGGTTTTCATTTTCCCTATAAGAAATTAGATTTATACCTAGTACTAGGGGGGAAGCCCGTTGCGGCCGAGGCAACGGGCCCTAGGGAGAGTCCTTGGGGGTGGGCAAGTCGGCTGGGCTGGCCCCGTCACGCAGGGAGGAGGGGCGGTGTTCTCCGGGCAAGGGAAGAGTCCGAGGGCCGCCGCTGAGTCCGCGCGCAAGCCTCCCTGCCCCGCCGTTCGGGAGGGCCCTCCGAAATGGGCAACCCCGCCCCCGCACATCGCGTTCCCGAAAGCCTTCAGGGAGGGGTGGCCGGGCAGCGCTCCCGAGGCCCGCTGCGCCCTCCCCCACAAAGCCTCCATACCCAGCTTTGGGTGAAGTCCCTCCGAGGCGGTAGCCGCCGCCGCCCCCAGCCCGAAGCGATCGGCGGCTGGAGCAGACTGGGGGCGTGAGGCTGCGCGGTGGCTGAGTGGGAGGGCGCACAGCCACGCCGGAAGGCTAAGCAGCCAGTGGCGAGGGACTCCGTCTCTGACTGGCAAGTCCCTCGGCCAACTGATTCCGGCGCGCATTTTGACCATATAAGGTATGACCAGAACTCAAATATATATAAGGGAGGATATTGGAAGAGTTGCAGACTGCTGCTTCTTACATGATCGTAGTACCTATAGCATAGTTTTTGACATTTGAAAGACGAGAGAAGTAAAAATTTGAAGGCAGAAAACGAATTCCGTCCTGAACAGAAGGACAGTATATGAACTCTCATTCCGTTACAATAGGTAGGATGGTCAGCGTGTTTGTATGTAAAGTTAAACTTTATAACGTTGAAAATAGTGAACTCTTTAATAATGTATTCTGAAACATGTTATAGTATATTGTTGCCACAGTTATTTATCTTTAAACTAAAAAGTTCTTGTACGGCTACAGTATGTCTAGGAATGGTCTGATACCATTGATCCTTTTTTAACACTAAAATTCTCGGTCTGCATACTTTGAGTAAAATGCTTTTTACTTTACTCATTCTGAAAATAAGAAGATAACCAATGGAGCGTTTTAGCATTCCCCAAACTTCCTAATTTTCCCCCTTGGAAGAGTTTAAAACTCGGGGACTTTTCAGGCTCTGTCTCTTGAGTGAGAGAAACTTTGTGTTACGTGTTTCACTCATTATGAAAGAAGAAGAAGAGATTGGGATTTATACCCCGCCCTTCACTACCCGAAGGAGTCTCAGAGCAGCTTACAAATGCCTTTCCCTTCCCCTCCTTTCCCCACAACAGACTCCCTGTGAGGTAGGTGGGGATCAGAGAGCTCTGAGAGAGAAATCTAGTTTTGCATTTGCATAAATACTGTAGTTCCTTCTACTCCTGTGTAGTGACTGTCTTTTTAATTAAAATAACTACATTGAGATTTTAGAAAAAATCGCTTTATATGGGCTTTTGCCTAGTTGTTACACAAGATTTCAAAAAATGGGGAGGGAACTTTTGAAAAGCGTACTGACCCGTGAACAGCAGTACCGCATTGGACCTCCAGAAAAACAGGAAATGAATGCGTCTCACACTTGGATCAACGTACTCTGGGAATGGGTAAATCTGAGGAGGACATTCGGGAGGGCCGACAGTTCTTGCCTGTTCTCTGCATAGCCACACCTGGGAATCTCTGGGTGGCGGGAGGGGCCGTGGCTCAGTGGCAGAGCCTCTGCTTGGCATGCAGAGGGTCCCAGGTTCAATCCCTGGCTGCATCTCCAGTTAAAAGGACCAGGAAGGAGGTGATGTGAATGACCTCTGCCCGAGACCCAGGAGTGCAGCTGCTAGTCCGAGTAGACAATACTGATGTTGACAGAAACAAAGGTCTGATTTGGTATAAGGCAACTCCTCGCACTCATGTGTTCACAGTGAAGGTTTGGGAAGTTGTCCAAGGGTTGGGTGTCTTCCATGCAAGTTTCAGGCCCTGTTCCCGGAAGGTTCTCCAGAGCTTTAACAGCTGTTGAAAGAAATCTCTAGAGAGTACCCCCCAGTCCTGGGGGTGGGGGAAGGGGAGCTCGACTTTAGGCTTTTGGTGGTCACAGACCATTGAAATGCTTTAATGCATGTGGTATTAATATTCTTGGTGGTTCTGCGGAATCCAGATCAGAAAAATGAGCAAACAAAAGTCACTTTGGAATGCAAAAGCCCTGAGTTTGGTGATGCTCTTTCTTGTTTATACTGAATTTCGCAGCTGAAATGTAGAGTCAGTTTGCCTGAACTATGAAAGACACTTATAAATCCAGCAGTAGGTTTTTATATAAAATGCTTGCTAGTAACTAAAAATAATTTATTCTTGTTGGGTTTGTGTACTGTCCGTTGGCTCCAAACCAACCCCCAAGGTGAATCACAGTTCTTAAAAGATAGAAATCCATAAGTATTTAAAATATCCTAAAAATATGGAGAATCCACTTAGAAATCCCTCAGGACCTTTTTCCCGATGGCAAGCATCATCCTAGAGATGCTAAGCATCTTCCCCGTAAGAGGCTTATTGTAGTACAAGTGTTCTTTTCTTTAAAAAGAAATTCAGGTGGGTAGCCAAATTGGTTTGAAGCAATAGTACAAAGTCTTTACTCTTAAAAAAAGAGAAGAGTTGACAATCTCCTTTCCCTTCCCCTCCCCACGACAGACACCCTGTGAGGTAGGTGGGGCTGAGAGAGCTCTGAGAGAACTGCCCTTGAGAGAACAGCTCTGAGAGAACTGTGACTGACCCAAAGTCACACCAGCAGCTGCATGCGGAGGAGTGGGGAATCAAACTCAGTTCTCTCAGATTAGACTCCGCACTCCTTACCACTGCACCAAACTGGTTCTCTGTTTTCATTAGAATGATTTTTTCTTGTGTAGATTTTGTTCAATGACTGGCCAAATTCTCACATAATTCATGATCAGGGTAGTTATTCCAGTCATCTTCATGAACAGTATTATTATAAGGCAGAACTGTGGCCCTTCTTTCTCTCTTATGGCTGGAGAACTGAGGCACAGAAGTGCATCTCTTTACAGTGGCCTCCCAGGGAGTTGGTGGCAGCACGGCAAGCGCCTTTCTCATGTGAAGCGCTGCGTGGTGCCAACTCCCAAGGCCTGCAGCTGGGCTCAAAAGTTGGCCCTGCATTCAAAAGTTGGATTTCTTCTTTAAACCCCTGGATTTGTCTCTGCAGGACTTAGGTTATTGCACGCATTAAACTATCCATGCTTGTAGCTGCCACCACCTCCTGTGGCAGTGAATTCCATGTGTTAATTACTCTTTGGGTGAAGAAGGACTTATTTTTATCTGTTCTAACCCGACTGCTCAGCAATTTCATGGAGTGCCCACGAGTTCTTGTCTTGTGAGAAAGGGAGAAAAGGGCTTCTTAATCTGCTCAATCCCATGCATAGTCTTCTATATCTTTTGGCTACGTTCCTGCAGAGTGCAGGGGGTTGGACTAGATGACCTGCAAAGGTCCCTTCCAACTCTAACATTCTATGATTCTATGTTTGTTCGGGCCCACTTCTGTTACAGAAACAGGCGTACTTTCAAATTGCCCAGCAATTTCATGGAGTGCCCGTGAGTTCTTGTATTGTGAGAAAGGGAGAAAAGTACTTCTTTCTCAACCTGCTCAATCCCATTCATAATCTTATAAACCTCGATCATGTCACCCCTCAGCCGTCGTTTCTCCAAGCTAAAGAGCCCCAAGCGTTTTAACCTTTCTTCACTAGGGAAGGTGTTCCTAACCCTGTTATCATTCTAGTTGCCCTTCTCTGCACTTTTTCCAATGCTATAATATCCTTTTTGAGATGTGGTGACCAGAACTGTACACGGTATTCCAAATGAGGTCGCACCAATGATTTATACAGGGGCATGATGATACTGGCTGATTTGTTTTCAGTTTGAATCTCCCAGTGCGCTAGCTTTGACTGACTTCTCCCATCCTTGTCCCCTCTCTGCAGTGTCGGGAACTTCAAGGCTTCATCCTTCCACTCCAGGAACTTCTGGGCAGGCTGAAGATGGGCCGCTTTGACAGAGGTGAGGCCCGGCCCGTGGGCCAGTTTGGGGGGGGGGAGCTGGGAATCACTTCCGTCCTTTCTCCTGTCCCTTGCGCCAGGGTGGCTCCATCATGAGCGCAGTGGACCTGTGGGATTGAACTCTGTGGCCTTTTGAGGGCAGTCTGGTATGGGAACGGTCAAGTCTTCTCATTGGGGGAGATCCCCCCCAGGGTACGAAGTGGGTGGAAGAGAGAAAGGGAGATGGGTCTTTTGAAATAATCTTTGGACCAGCTTTTAAGTGGAGTCAAGTCCAGTAGAGGAAAGGGGAGGGGGAAACAGGGAGACTGATGGAGCGGGGGGAACGTGATAGAGGTTTATAAAATTATGCATGGCGTGGAGAGAGGGCAGAAAGAGACATGTGTCTCCCTCTTCCCAAATAGTATTGACTCGAGGGCATCCAGTGGAGCTGATGGGCAGTAGGTTCAGGATGGATGGCAGGGAATACTACTTTACGCAGAGGGTGCTTTAGGGTCCCCAAGGGAGAAGGGCAAGGGTACAAAGGAAGTCAGATTTATGCCTCTCACCTTCTGCATTGGGGACCTTGGGCTCCAGTGCTCCCTCTAAGCTGTGGAGTCGTGTGAACAAACATTCCACTTTGCGAGCTGCTGGCATTAAAGTGAGCGAGCGATTTGGCTGCTGCATTAATTAGTTTGCTGTCTTTCCTGAGCCGAGACAAAAATGTGTGCGCCGGAGGCTAAGAAAATGTGAGCTAGCTCACACTAACTCGGCTTAGAGGGAGCACTGCTCGACTGCCTCTCCTTTTCTCCACCAAGGAGCTGCGGGGGGGAGAGGCAAGCCATCTGGAGGGGGGTCCCTGCCTGTTCTTGCTGGGGCGGACCTCCCAGAAGCTTGGGGTGGGCCCCGTCGGTCTCCGTTCTGCTTCGGGGCTCGGATCCGCTGCAGAGGTTCCGCTCAAGGGACCTGCGGTGAGCTGTTTATGTAAGAGTTTCTGCCCCATGGGGGAGAGTTGCATAAGGCCCCGCGAAAGGCGGCCTCTCCCTCTCCCACAGCCGCCTGGGGCTCTGACGTCTCAAGCCTGCTTTCCTTCACTTCTGGAGCAGTCTACGGTGGGGAGGGGACCTTTTCCCTCATCCCTCCCTGCTTGCAGAGTGTTGTCTAGAATATGACGCAGTAAATCTGGAATTGCTTCCGAGGAGGGGCAGCTGGCTTCCCGACCCCTCCTTCATCCCTCTGGGTGGTCCATGAATCTTGTCAAGTGCAGTTGGGGAGGTGGGGGAGAGACTTAAATTTCCTAGGCTGCACCCGCTTCCAGTTTAGGGGCTATGGGAGAGATTTCGAAATAAGGAGCTACGGGCTTAGGTGACGGTTGGGCAGGACTTAAAATTATGCAAGGGCAGGCCCGTGGGGTTTGGGTGGAGGTCTTAGCATCTGCTTTTGTTCAGTGGCTTTGTAGCCGTTTTAGTAAGAAAAAGAAGAGATTGGATCTATACCCCGCGCTTCAGAACCCAAAGGAGTCTCAGAGCAGCTTACAGACTCCTTTCTCTTCCCCTCCCCACAACCCTGTGGGGCTGAGAGAGCTCTGACAGAAACTGCTCTTTTCCAAGAACAGCTGTGCCAGAACTGTGGCTTGCCCAAGGTCATCCAGCAGCAGGTGCAAGTGGAGGAGTGGGGGAATCAAACCTGGTTCTCCCCGATTAGAGTCCGCACTCTTAAGCACTACGCCAAACTGTAAGAGGCTGTTGAGGGCAGATAGACAGGACCTGCCTGCTTGCAGGACTACCAAGAGGGGGGGGACACACAGTTCTGGGGGCCCAAGGAGCCGGGCAGCTTCTGCGGTTGGTTCCCATATGATGTCTCAGTGAGAGTGAGACCTTTGGGGGCTTTCTGGTAGTCTGGCCCATTTGATCCACTGCTCAACGACTTTCCAAGGCAGACTGTACCACTGCTCAGCCTAACTGTCAGAGTGGTTGAACAGTGGAACAGACTGCCTCGGGAGGTGGTGGATGCTCCTTCGCTGGACGTTTCCAAGCGGAGGCTGGACGACCATCTTTTGGGTATGTTGTAGGTATGTCGGGCTGTCTTTCGGCTCTGCTCCTGCAGAGTGCAGGGGGCTGGACTAGATGACCTGCAAGGTCCCTTCCAACTCTAACATTCTATGATCTTGGGGGAGATCCTTTCCGGCTCTCTTGTTTCTGTGCTTTCTCTGCAAGTTGCCCCCCAAAATTGTAGAAAGTGCTGGATTTGCACTGGGCCTCCCAGAGCTGGAAGCCTGGGCAAGAAGGAAGGGGGAGAAAGAAGAATTCAGGAATCGGCAGGCATCCCCAGGGAGGTGTTGCTTTGCCTTGAGCATTGGGGCAGGGGGGTCAGGTCAGCCGGTGGGGTGCACGATCGTCCCTTCCGTGCAAAGCTCCTGAACCATTCAGCGTGCTCCATTTGTGGCCTCCTCTTCTCCCCTTCTGGCCGGGGCCGTGCTCATTCGTGCAGGGCATGTGTGCAATCATGCACCTCTTCCCGGCACGTGTCCAGCTGCCTGCTCAGAGACACGCCCTCGGCCGGCCTCCGCCAGCAAGGGGCTGACTCAGCCGCAGCTGCTCTCCTCGAGGAAGGGCTGCGTCATGCTCCCTCTCCCCCTGAAATCTGGAACGGCCGGGCCCCGACCCTGTCAGCGCCCCTGGGTGTGGGTGGGCCTTGGGCGCCTATCCAGGACAGCGCACTGCCCCAGAAAATAGGGACGGGGGTCAACTCAAGCAAGTATAGAACGTGGGGAGGCGAAATTAAGTCGCTTGGCAACAAGTCTAGGGTGGAAAGAGTTTGTGAGCTCTGTTGGCAGCCGGCAGGGAAATGGTAGTCGAGGTGACGTTTAAAGGAAAGAATTTTTGGAAGGAGTGTATTAAGCAAAACCTCCCTGTACTCGGGCAGTATATCTGGGGCAGAGTAGTCCTTTAACTTGGCAGTCTTTAAGCAGCGTCTGGACAAACACTTGTCAGGAATGCTCTAACATAAGAACATAAGAAAAGCCGATGTTGAATCAGGCCAATGGCCCATCTAGTCCAACACTCTGTCACACAGCGGCCAAAATATACCAGGTGCCATCAGGAGGTCCAGCAGTGGGGCCAGGACACTAGAAGCCCCCTCCCACTGCTGCCCTCTCCAGCACCAAGAATAGAGTGCATCACCTAGTCCAGGGGGTGGCCAAAGTCGCTTAATGTAAGAGCCACATAGAACAAACGTCAGATGTTTGACAGCCGCAAAGACATGAACAGATATCACACGCACATTTTTATTGGCAAATATGCAAATCTGCTTTTTTATTAACATTAAGCGAGACTGCCAAAAATAAAAACCAAAGGGGTAAAAACAGTTATTGATAATGATATTTACTTGTCCAATGATATTTATTTGTTTGCTAATTATATTTATTTGTCAGAGAGAGAGGTGGAAAGAAAGCAACTTCAAACGTTTTCTCCAACCAAACCCCCCACAATGCCAGCCAGCTTGGCTTGGAGAAAGGATTTAAAGAGACAGATGCCTTCTCCAAGCTGGCCGGTGGGGGACGGCTTGCTTTGAGAACGCCTTTAAAGTTAAAGTTGCTTTCTTTCTCTGCTCCCCCCTGCCTCACCTCAAGCTTACCAAGGGAGGGGAACGCTGGCTGGGGAAGGGAAGACCGGTCGAGGAGGCATGCCTCCCCTTCGCTTCCCCAGCCGCCTTGCCGGGAACCGCACAATGTGGGTGAAAGAGTTCCATGTGGCTCCCGGCCGCAGTTCGGCCAGACCTGCTCCTTTGCTGGACGTTTTCAAGCAGAGGCTGGACGACCATCTTTCGGGTATATTGCAGGGCTATCTTTCGGCTATGCTCCTGCAGAGTGCAGGGGGTTGGACTGGATGACCTGCAAGGTCCCTTCCAACTCTAACATTCTGTGATTCCACGAAAACTGCTGGTGGCCGCAGTTAACGCCTGAAGCTGCCTTCTACTGAGTCAGACCCTTTGGTCCGTCACGGTCGGTTTTGTCGGCTCAGACTGGCCGTGGCCGTCCAGGACTTGGGCAAAGGTCCTCCCCATCACCCAAATCCTTTTAGAGGAGGTTTGGGGGATTGAACATGGGACCTCCAGCATGCAAAGCAGCTCCCCTACGGCTGAACCACGGCCCCGCCACACGTCCGTTAACCACGACAGCAGATGTGCCCAGGGCCAAACTGAATGGCTGTATCAGCCTTTGCTGTGGATTTGTTGGCTCAATCCAGGGGTGATGTTAACGTCCCAGGTGTTCAGTGCTCAGCTCAAAGGCTTCCTGGCTGGCAAACGTGCGGGCCTGGCTGAACCATGGGTCTGATCCAGCCACCTGCTCTGCAGCACGCCCTCCGTCGGCACAGGGCTAGCTCGGCTGCAGCTGTCTCCAGTTCATGGAGGCCGCAAAGGATCTCGACTCCAGTCATGGAATGGTGCAGGGTGCTCAGATTGTTGGTTGCAAATCCCAGGCGCCCACTAGGAAATAATCCCATACATCAGAGGTCCCCGACATTTTTGACCCCATAGGCCCCTTTGACACAGCACTGTGGACGCAGCTACAAAATGGCTGCCGTAGGAGGCGGGGCCAGCTACAGCATGGCTGCCGTAGGAGGGCGGGGCCAGCCACAGGATGGCTGACACAGCTTGCTTTCAGTCACACCCTGAAGATCCTTTTTTTAAAAAATAAATAAACTTCATTGAGTTTCAAATAAAGTGTATTGAGTTCTATTGAGTATCCACAAAGACGAGAACAAAGTTTTGAGTTTTATGGAGTACTCACAAAAACAACACAGTGCGCAGTGTAAAAGCGATATATCAAAAGCCACCACTTGAATCGTGATGCGTACGTGACGAGTAATAATACAAAACGAACAATGTCTATCCAGTATCGATATAAGATTAATATCACACGTGATATTTCTTGCACAACAAAACTGCAGGATGAGCTAATCCAGAATTACAAAAACAAAATATTAAATCTAGAAGAAAGCAAAACAAAACTTGTGATAACTATTTTCCACCGTGGAGATTCTTGTGTAGTGCTGGCGGCTGGTGCCAAAGCAACGTTTTTAAAAGAAAATGTGCACACCCTATCTATATACCATTAGCCACGTGTGTCCCCCATCTGTGGACACTTAAATCTGTGGATTGGGGACAAACTGAGGCTTAACAGAGCTTCAAACTTGGGGGGGACAGTACCCAAGGGGAACAACACATATATGGATAAAGTGGAGACTTCTAAGGGAGAAGCTGGCTTGCCTTTGGGTGGGCAGCGCTGAGACAGAACGGAAGTGTTCCCTCCCCCCGTGTTTGCCACGAGCTGTTTCCTTTCCTGTGCTGGTAGTGAATTGTAGGGCAGGAGTGAACTAATCCGCCTCTTTTTTCCCTGCTTTTCCAGGGCTCAGCACGTTCCAGCAGAGTGTGGCGATGGACCGGATCCAGCGGATAATCGGCGTCCTTCAGAAACCGGGAATGGGGTGAGTGTCTCGCTGCTAAGGACCGAGGGGGTGGGGCCCTTCAGTCTAAGCGACAGCCCAGAATTTTCTGATGCATAGGGACGGGGTGCAATGCCTCCCTCTAAGCTGTGGAGTCTTGTGAGCAAAAGTTCTACTTTCGGAGTGACTAGCATTAAAGCTGTCCACGAGCGATTCGGCTGCTGTATAAATTGGTCTGGTCTGAAGCCGTCCTTCCTGGGCTAAGACAAAAATGTGCAAGCCAGAGGCTAATAAACTGTGGCCTAGCTCACACTAACTCAGCTTAGAGGGAGCACTCATCGAATCATAGAACGTTAAGAGTTGGAAGGGACCTTGCAGGTCATCTAGTCTGACCCCCTGAACTCTGCAGGAGCGTAGCCGAAAGAGAGCCCTATGACATACCCAAAAGATGGTTGTCCAGCCTCCGCTTGAAAATATCCAGCGAAGGAGCATCCACCACCTCCCGAGGCAGTCTGTTGGGGTCGGTTGTCTAGGGACCCCCATTTCTTTGTTAGAGTAGCTCTTGTGCCCCAGGGGTCAGGGTTGCCAGCCTCCAGTTTGGACCTGGAGATCACCTGGGGGGGGGGAACCTGGTCTCCAGATGACATTACTCAGTTCCCCCAGAGCAATTGGCTGCTTTGGAGGGTGGGCTCCACAGCATTTTACCCTCCCAAGTTGGGATTGAGCAGGTTGGGAAAGAAGTACTTTTCTCCCTTTCTCACAAGACAAGAACTCGTGGGCACTCCATGAAATTGCTGAGCAGTCGGGTTAGAACAGATAAAAGGAAGTCCTTCTTCACCCAAAGAGTGATTAACAGGTGGAATTCACTGCCACAGGAGGTGGTGGCAGCTACAAGCATGGAGAGTTTCAAGAGGGAATTAGATAAACATCTGGAGCAGAAGTCCATCAGTGGCTATTAGCCACAGGGTATAGATGGGAAGTCTCAGTCTGGGGCAGGTGATGCACTCTATTCTTGGTGCTGGAGGGGCAGCAGTGGGAGGGCTTCTAGTGTCCTGGCCCCACTGCTGGACCTCCTGATGGCACCTGGTATATTTTGGCCGCTGTGTGACAGAGTGTTGGACTAGATGGGCCATTGGCCTGATTCAACATTGGCTTCTCATGTTCTTAAGTTCCCTCTCCAGGTTCCACCCCTTAATCTTCAGGCGCTTCCCAACCTGAGTTGGCAAAACCTAGACCGAGTTGCCTTGCTGGTCTCAGAGCGAAAGAGCTCCCAGCCGTAAGGTCGGAGAGGGGTGCTAGCCGTTTCCCTTCCTGACGTCAGCCAGCCGGCTAGAACGGTCGCTTGTTTGCTGTCGGAAAGAGCCGGGAGTCCAGGAACGCCTTGAAGATGAGCACAGTTTGTGGGAGGGGAGGAGATTTCACGAGTCACGGCTCATTTCTTCAGATACCGAAGCAGCGAGCCGTGACTCACAAAAGCTCTTCTCCTGCCACAAATTGTGCTAGTATTTAAGGTGCTCCTGGATCCTGGCTCATTTCAGCTGCTACACACAGCCTGACACGGCTACCCATCTTGTCACTTGCTTGGTTAAAGCGCCCCAGAGTTGCTGTTTTGCATTATAAAGCCCTGGGGAAGATCTACTGATTTATCCAGGCCGCTTGGCAGCTGCCTCCCCAAAAACCCGCTGAAACCTGCCCGTCCCCTCTGGATCGGTGCAGAGCGTTGCAGTTGGGGGCGGAAAGTCGGCACCCCGTATTGCAGTCTCTCTGCAGGAGAGCAAACAAGCGCTGACTTTGTTATGCAGATGGAGACGGCTGTGCATACCTAACGGGCGGTGAACGTAATTGTCATTGCTCGGGCACAGAACTATGAATGGAAACCCGTCAGCTGAAACCAAGAGTGCGCCTATCAGAGGCGTTGCCCCCTTGCAGGGAAGGTGGAGATTTTGTCATCACCGTAGCGACCCCTGCGTCCCAGGTGACTGCCCTGCTTTCCCTGGTGGGCCAGGGTGTTCACAGCCTGCCTCTGCAGGGCCGTACCCACTGCACACCCCCAGTCTTAGCACCACCCCCAGCTTGTGTCATCTTTGTGATTAGGGTGATACTAACTGTTCTATGACGAGAGTACAGTATGCGTCTTTTCATGCTCCTTTGTGCTCACGTGGCCCAGGGAGAAATAGTTGCTTTTTTTTGGTGGTCATAAGAACATCAGAAGAGCCCTGCTGGATTAGAACAGTGGTCCATCCAGTCCAGCATCCTGCCTCACACAGGGGCCGGCCAGTTCTTCTGGAGGGCCAGCAACAGGGCAGAGAGGCCGAGGCTTTCCCCTGAGAAGAACTTCAGAAGAGCCCTGCTGGGTCAGACCAGGGAGGGTCCATCTAGTCCAGCCTCCCGTCTCACACAGTCTCCCAACCAGTTCCTCTGGAGGGCCAGCAACAGGGCGAAGAGGCTGAGGACTTCCCCTGAGAAGAACATCAGAAGAGCCCTGCTGGGTCAGACCAGGGAGGGTCCATCTAGTCCAGCCTCCCGTCTCACACGGTCTCCCAACCAGTTCCTCTGGAGGGCCAGCAACAGGGCTGAGAGGCCGAGGACTTCCCCTGAGAAGAATATCAGAAGAGCCCTGCTGGGTCAGACCAGGGAGGGTCCATCCAGTCCAGCCTCCCGTCTCACACAGTCTCCCAACCAGTTCCTCTGGAGGGCCAGCAACAGGGCTGAGAGGCCGAGGACTTCCCCTGAGAAGAATATCAGAAGAGCCCTGCTGGGTCAGACCAGGGAGGGTCCATCCAGTCCAGCCTCCCGTCTCACACAGTCTCCCAACCAGTTCCTCTGGAGGGCCAACAACAGGGCGTAGAGGCCGAGGCCTTCCCCGGAGAAGGAACCTCAGAAGAGCCCTGGCACTGATAGTCAGAAGTTCACTGCCTCTGAACATGGAGGTTCCCTTTAGTCAGCGCATTTAGTAGCCACTGATTGACCTCCCCTCCATGAATTTTATATATCCCCCTTTTAAAGCTTTCTGTGCCCTCAAGCGTCACCCACTCCCCCCTCACTCTACCTTGCTTGTCTCTTTCCTCACAGGGAGCGCTACCTGGGCACCTTGTTGCAGGTAGAAAGGATGCTGAAAGTGTGGTTCCCTCACGTTGCCTTGAAGAACTCTCATACTGACTGTGGCACTGCACCGGACGATGTATCTGTAACGGCAGAGGTGAGAGACAACAGTGCTTCCTTTTCCCGGCATGCATCTGAGGTCTCCATGACCCGGGCAGCGGTTCTCGGAAACCCGTTTTTCTTGGACCGGTTCACTTGGGGGGGAGGGGTGTTGCGTTGTTGAATGTTCCCGCATGATGAATAACCTCCTTGCAGGTTAGGGCGGAAGGAGGCATACGGCACTGTTCCCCCTAAGCTGAGTTAGTGTGAGCTAGCTCACAGTGTTTTAGCCTCCGGCTCCCACATTTTTGTCTCCGCTCAGGATGGAGGGCTCCAGCAAACTAATTTATGCAGTAGCCAAATTGTTTGCTCACAACTTGAATGACAGTAGCTCGGAAAGTAGACATTTGCTCACAAGACTCCACAGATTAGAGGGAACATTGCTTGGCACCAGGGCTATTTCTGGGCAGGAACGCACATGGAACGGTGTTCCGGCTGGCTCCTGAGTCGGCCACACCCAGCAGGAACTTATTAGCATAACAGGCCACACCCAACAGCAGGAACTCATTAGGATTGGCTACATGAGGGGTGTGTGGCCTAACATGCAAAGGAGTCCCTGCTCCAAAAAAAGCCCTGGGTTTTGACAACAAACAAGGTCAACAGAATAAGAAGCAAAAGGTGGGTGTGGCTGGATGACCACACTTCTCATAACATGGGGGTGTGGCCTAATATGCTAATAAGTTTCTGCTGTTCAGTATGGCCTGTTATGCTAATGAGTTCCTGCTGGGCTTTTTCTACCAAAAAAAGCCCTGCTTGGCACTTATAACAAGAAGAAGAGATTGGATTTATCCCCCACCCTTCCCTTGGAGTCTCAGAGAGCGGCTTACAAACTCATTTCCCTTCCCCTCCCCACAACAGACACCCTGTGAGGTCGGTGGGGCTGAGAGAGCTCTGATAGAAACTGCTCTTTCTGAAGAACAGCTCATGTCAGAACTACGGCTTGCCCAAGGTCATCCAGCCAGGTGCAAGTGGAGTGGTGGGGAATCAAACCCGGTTCTCCCAGATTAGAGTTTGCGCACTTCACCACTACACCAAACTGGCTCTCCTTGTATAACACACTCCTTGTATGTAGGAGTCGAAGCAGTGCTTCTGATTTGGGGGCCGAGGCACACTGGGAAGCAGAGAGTGTGTGTGTTTGTGAGAGAGTGAGATAAGCTTGCTCTAGCAGTGTGGGCACACCCTTTGGGGCGGGCGTTGTCCTGTTTGGAATCCGCCTCTCTCCAGGGGCCCCTCTGCCGCACTGCTTTGGACTGTCACGCCAAGTGCGCCGTTCCGCCCGTCAGGATCCCTCAGAAGTCAAATGTCCCCACTCCCGGCTCGTTCTCACACCGCCCTCTTCTTCCCTCTCTCCTCTAGAAACCTCCGTCGGCAGAGACCGTCTCCCCGAGGAAGGCCGCTTGCAGGCCCAGCCCTCCCCAGAGCCCCCCCACGGAAGAGCTGCACCAGACTCACCTCACGGACTCCCCCGACGACGGCCGGGCCGGAGCGTGGTGGGGGGAGCAGGCCCCCCTGCTGGCCGACTGGCCCGCCATGAACTTGACCTGGATCCACACGTCGCCGATTTCGAACCCCCCCTTGGGCCCCGGGAACTCGGCCTTCGGGCAGGCCCTGCTGGGCCCGGCTCCCCCGAGCGCCTACGGCGTCGTCCTCTTCCTCCACAGCGGCCTGGCCGCCCCCGGGTCCTGTGACCGCTCCACTTCGGTGACCCCCGCCCTCCCTCCCCTGGCCTGCGTCCCTTCGAGCCGGCCGCTCCCGAGCTCTGGAGAGCTTCCGCGGTGCCAGAGCCTCCCGGGTGCCACGCAAGCGGGCAGCGGCCTTTCGGGCAGGTCCCTGGCCTGCCACTCGACGTCTCTGCCGTGTTTGGCGACATCTGGCGAGAAACTGACAGTGGCCGGGGAGAGGTCGGAGTGTTGCGGCCACTCCTGAGACGCCGTCTCCTCCCCAAACGCGTGAATGTCTCCACCACCTTCGTTGCTTTTTTTTACAAAGCCTCCGCTTCATTTCCCCCCCCTTCCCCTCCTTTTTTTTAACTTAAAAGAATTATTGTGCATTTGACGGAGGCGGCTTTGCCATCCGAGGCAAAGGGTCGGTTTTAATAAAAAGGCACTGCTGTGACTGCCAGAAACACATCGTCTTGGGTCATTTGTCCGCTTCCGCTGTCCCAGATTTGGTTTTTTAGATTGAACAGTTGATGGGTTTTCAACAGATAACTGATTTAAGTTTTATATTTAAACCATTTTTAGGCTGTTTTTCTGGAATGCTCAAGGCCAGGGGTGTCAAACATGTGGCCCAGGGGACGGGTTAGGCCCCTGGAGGGCTTCTACCGGCCTTGCAGGCTGCCTTCTGCTGCTTCTTCCAGTTCTGCAGCTGCTGTGTGCAGCTTACAGATAGGCACCTGAACAGAATACTCAAGATTGCAACAGCACACACATTTCGATGCCATAATTCAGAGCAAGAGGTGTCGGTTATCAGACACAGTTAAATAAACAAAATATTGCAAGAGCGCCGATGTTATATGCATGTTTTTATTTTAAGTAAAACAACAACGCCCATTTTGTGTTTGTGTCCTTTAGAAAGTTTCTGTCTCCCCCACCTGGCGTTACATTTTATGACGCGCATGGCCCGGCCCAACGAGGTCTCATTGGTGTCAGATCCGGCCCTCGTACCCAATGAGTTTGACACACCCTCTGCTCAAGACAGCTTGCCCCACCCCCTTCAAAGTGCAAAATCGAGTCACTTAGTGATAACTAACACTGCCCTTAAAGGTAAAGGTTCCCTTGCTCGAAAGCCAGTCGAATCCGACTCTAGGGTTGCGGTGCTCGTCTCCGTTTCAAAGCCGAAGAGCCAGCGCTGTCCGAAGACGTTTCCGTGGTCATGTGGCCGGCATGACTAAACACCAAGGCGCACGGAACGCTGTTTCCTTCCCACCAAAGTGGTACCTATTTATCTCCTTGCAATTTCTTGCTTTCGAACTGCTAGGTTGGCAGGAGCTGGAACTAGAGACGGGAGCTCACCCCGTCATGCGGCACTCACGGGTCTTGAACTGCTGAACTACTGACCTTCCACAGCCTGCAGTTCAACGTCTTAACCACTTGAGCCACCGCTAGCCCAACACTGCCCTTAAGCAGTCTTTAAACATGACTGAGATATCTGCCAAATAGAATTTGGAAATGGCAGCATTTCATTGGCCTCCTGCGACGTCCGTTACGAGGAGTCCCTCCCCTCCAGTGGGTGGAGCGTGTCTGAGCCTTGGGGCTACCACAACCAAGGCACTGCTTCCTACTGAAATATGTTGCAACTGGGCGGAAAAGGCCGGGTTTGTCATAGTCATCCTGCTAGGCAACCAGTGTCTATGAGCCCACATGCGGGAAGGGCGGGTGTGTGAACCAGAAGCTTCTCTCTTGGTTCTCCTGCCAAGTCTGCAGGGGCTTCAGGCCTCCAGTTGGCAAGGAGCAGCTTATTTACTTTGGCAGGACTCGAAAGCACTCTGCTCTTTAGAGGCTCCACCTCTCCAGTCTCCCAGTTTGGCTCTGGTAAAGAGGGAGGGAGTCACCCATCAACAACACCGCTCCACACTTCAGCCCTTGGGAAGCCCGACAAAGTTTATTGAAGATGATTTAAAAAGATAAATCACTTCATGGTGACAGTGAAAAGGCAAAGGTGCCATGCCAACAACTGGCAGAGACGGACCAAGAGAGAGATCTTGGAGTCGTAGTAGACAACTGAATGAAAATGTCTAGAGAGTGTGTAACTGCAATAAAGAAAGCCAACGCTATGCTGGGGATTATTAGGAAGGGAATTGAAAGCAAATCAGCCAGTATCATCATGCCCCTGTATAAATCATTGGTGCGACCTCATTTGGAATACTGTGTGCAGTTCTGGTCGCCACACCTCAAAAAGGATATTATAGCTTTGGAAGAAGTGCAGAGTAGGGCAACTAGAATGATAAAAGGGTTGGAACACCTTCCCTATGAAGAAAGGTTAAAACGCTTGGGGCTCTTTAGCTTGGAGAAATGACGGCTGAGGGGTGACATGATCAAGGTTTATAAGTGTCAGGTAGTCCTGCCATGATGGATGGAGGGGAGGGGAGGAGGACTTTGGGCGCCATGGTGGCGTGACGGGTCATCAAAGTTCGGGACTGGTCAGAAACCCGCGGTTCCAAAATGAGCAGCGGTGAAGAAGACACTCTCCCGATCGAAGAGGAAAAGAAGGAGGACAAGAAACCTCCGAAGAAGGGTGTACCCAAGGAGACCCCTGATACGTATGTACCGGAGAAGTGGGGTCAGGAGTACGACTTCGGAGGGCCTTATGGGGATCCATATGGAGCCGCCTATGGGGGGGTGACCACCCGAGTCGGACGCAGACGAGACTGGGTGAAACCCCTGGCAGAAACCCATGAAACGTGGTTTGGAACCCCTCGGGCATCGGTGGGGGGAAGCCACCCCGAAAGATCGGTCCGCAGACTGATCATGGCGGGGACCCTGGAAGACACCGGCCGAGACTCCGAAAGCCTGGAGGGGGCCGTGGTGAGGCGGAGGTGGAGTGGGGAGCCGAGCCAAGACCGCTTAATGCGTTTCCTAGATGAATCCCTCGCCCGCATCCCTCAGATGATCGCGGAGGGCATCCGGGAAGAGCGAGAGCGACAAAGGCGAGAGGAACCACCCGAGCAACCTCCCCAGGACCAACGTCCGGTGCCAGCTCCAGACCAACAGAACGTGCCAGCCGAACAGCCGGTGCAACCAGGGGGCCCAGGACCGCAGGGGCCACCGGGGCAGCCACCCCCTCGCCCATGGGGGTTTTTGCCACCGAAGCCGGCGGAACTCCTGGACGCAGACTTTGATGGGGATCCAGAAAAGTTCCCGTTCTTCCTCGTGAGGGCTGAACGCTTTATCGAGACCTGGGGCCACCTGTTCCAACGCGAAGACCGCATGGTCGATGTCATAGCAGCCCACCTAAAAGGAGCGGCCGCTGACTGGTATGTTGGACTTCATCAGGCTGATGGACGAGAATTAAGAGAAATCGATTCTTTCATGTGGGCCATGAAAGAGCAATTCGAGGATGTGAACTCCAATAAGGCGGCAAAGGCGACAATCCGCGCCCTCAAGCAAAGTACGAGATCGGTCAGAGACTACACTGCGGAGTTCCGGAGGTGCGCAGCCAAGATCCGGGGAGTACAAGATGGGACCCTCGTGGAGTACTACAAGTTGGGGCTCAACGCGGAGATTCGCCGGGAAGTCACAAAGACCCAAGACCCAGACACCCTGTCTGGTTGGATCCAAGCTGCCATCACTATGGAAAACCGCCTGAAAACCATTAAATTGGATGATGCAGCAGCGATGGTTAACCGGGGCCCTACACCAGCCCCCGGGGAAAACACCCCACACCGAATCCAAAGCAGAAGGATGGCACAAGAGAACTCCGGATGAAGCAAGGATTATGCCTCAAGTGCGGGGAAGGGGGCCACTTCGCCGCGAGCTGCCCAAGCTCCCCTGCCTCACCTGGAGCGCCTAAGGGAGTCAAGAAGAAATTCGACACGTCCACGCCAAAGCCGGTGGCCAAGCCGAGAGGAGCGAAAGCCCTGCAAGCCAAGCCGCTTAGCGAAGCGTCGGACTCATCGGACGGCGAGACCGCGCAGCCGGGAAACGAGACGGACCTGCTGTAAACAGCGCTGAACAGCAGGTCCCAGACTCCCAGGCGCAAACCCCGGTGAGCAAACCCCCCTCTCTTTTCTTCCTCACGGTGACTTTAGTGGACCCGGGTCTATTGACCCATGTGAGAGTACGAGCTCTCATTGACTCTGGGTGTGGGAGAGACCTCATCAACCCCACACTAGTGACAGGACTGGGGGCAAAAGTAATTAAACTAACTGACCCCTTAGTTTTTACGCAGATGGACGGCTCCACCATGAAAGAGCCTTGCAGATACGAGACTGTTCCCCTGAGGGTGGGGATTGGGCAACACTGGGAGGAGAGACCCTTCGTTGTTACCCCGTCTGCCCGCTTCCCCCTGGTACTCGGGAGCGCTTGGTTCTTCGATCACGATCCACACGTTTTATGGGGGAAGGGGAAGGTAAATTTCATCTCCGAGAAATGCCAGTCCCACCTATGGAAACAAGAGTGGGGACCCACGGGGGGGGAGCCCCTAGTGACGGTGGGGGTTGCAGAGGCAGAACTAGAGGGAATCCCTCCAGAATACCGTGACTTAGCTTCTGTCTTTGGAGAGGAGGAAGCGGATGAACTACCCCCCATAGAAACTCAGACTGTGCTATTGAGATTTTGCCTAACCAGAAACTGCCCAAGGGGAAATTATACTCCATGAGCCCCTCGGAGAAGGTGGAGCTGAGGAAGTTTATTGACAAAAACCTGAGCAGGGGGTTTATACGACCAGCATCCTCCCCATTTGCAGCTCCCGTGCTCTTCCGGAAAAAGAAGGACGGGGGTTGCGGTTGTGCACCGACTATCGGGGCTTGAATGCAGTCTCAAACACGAACGCTTACCCCATGCCCCTAATCAAAGACTTGTTGGCTGCGGTGGCTGGGGGGAAAATTTTCTCGAAGCTAGATCTCAGAGATGCATACTTCAGAGTCCGGATTCGGGAGGGGGATGAATTCAAGACGGCGTTCAATACACCCCTGGGTCAATTTGAATACTTAGTCATGCCGTTCGGGCTTCAGGGGGCGCCGGGGGTCTTCATGAATTTGATCAATGAGGTGCTCCACAAGTATTTATTCAAGGGGGTCCTTGTTTACCTTGATGACATTCTTTTGTATTCCCCTGACCTGAAATCCCACGTGAAACTGGTGCGGGAAGTTTTACAAACGTTGCACAAGCATAAACTGTTTGCTAAGCTATCCAAATGTGAATTTCACAAGACGGAGATCCCCTTCTTGGGCTACCGCATTTCCCAAAAGGGAATTGAGATGGACCCTGACAAAATAAAGGATGTGGTGGGGTGGGAGCCACCCAAAACTCAGAGGCAACTCCAGGGGTTCCTCGGATTCGCGAACTTTTACAGATCATTCCTGTTGAACTTTGCTCAAGTGGCTCTCCCCTTAACTGACCTACTGAAAACAAAAGGGAAGTCACCCGACTGCACTCGACCGGGGGCCAAACTAGAGTGGTCTCCGGAGTGCCAACGGGCGTTTGATCGATTGAAAGCCCTTTTTACGTCGGAGCCGGTGTTGGCCCACCCAAATGAACTTAAGAAATTCATTGTGCAAGTAGACGCTTCTGGCGTTGCTATGGGAGGGGCGATCCTCCAAGAGGGGGAGGATGGTAAATTGCACCCCCTTGCCTATGTGTCTAGAAAATTTAATGATACTGAACGGAATTGGTCGGTGTGGGAAAAAGAAGCGGGATCGATCCGCTTAGCGTTGGCAACATGGCGTCACTGGTTAGAGGGGGCGCGGGTCCCTTTCGAGGTATGGACTGATCACAACAACCTCGAGCTTCTCCGCTCCCCCCGCTCCTTGAACGCCAAACAGCTGCGCTGGGCTGATTTCTTCTCCAAGTTCAATTTTACACTGCACCACTTCCCTGGGACATCTAACTCGCTTGCCGATGCACTGTCATGCCTCCCACAACACGACAGCAAGAGGGAGGAGATTCATGACTCGGTTTTCACGCCTTCCCAGTTGGGAGGGGCGGTTACCACCCGGAAGCAAGCCAAACGTCCCCCCCATCCCCAACCCCTCCCGCCAATGACTGGGTGACGAAATTCTCTGCAGCTATGTCTGATGCTGACAGGGAGGAGGTGAAGGGGGAGGAAGGGGTCTCTCAAGATGCGCATGGCTGCTGGAGTAAAAATCACAAACTGTTTGTTCCTCATTCCCTTAGGGGGAGGTGATGGGCTGGGCGCACGGCTCGAAACTGGCTGGGCACACAGGGTTTGTAAAATCTCTGCAACTCCTACAGAGACAATTTTGGTGGCCTGGGCTACGAAAAGACGTTTCGTTATTCACATCGGCTTGCCAAACGTGCTTGATGAGTAAGCCCAGACCTGGTAAACCCCCAGGCGCACTACAACCCCTCCCCACGCCAGCTCGTCCATGGGAAGTGATCTCTATGGACTTTATTACTGACTTACCCCCGAGCGGGGGGAATACTGTCATCTGGGTGATAGTTGATCTGTTTACTAAGCAGGCTCACTTCGTTCCGTTTGCCTCCATCCCTTCGGCCAAGAAACTAGCCTCAGCGTTCTTGCAACACGTGGTGAGGCTCCACACTTTACCTGCTAAGGTGATCTCGGATAGAGGGGTTCAATTTGTTTCGCATTTTTGGAGTGAATTAATGTCACTGCTTGGGGTGGAGAGGGGGGTCAGCAGTGCGTATCACCCTGAAACCAATGGGCAGACTGAACGGGTGAATCAGACTCTTGAACAATACCTACGATGTTTTACAAACTTTCAACAGGACAATTGGCACTCTCTTTTTATGAATGGGATTGAGCAGGTTGAGAAAAGTACTTTTCTCCCTTTCTCACAAGACAAGAACTCGTGGGCACTCCATAAAATTGCTGAGCAGTCAGGTTAGAACAGATAAAAGGAAATACTTCTTCACCCAAAGAGTGATTAACATATGGAATTCACTGCCACAGGAGGTGGTGGCAGCTACAAACATGGACAGTTTCAAGAGGGAATTAGATAAACGTATGGAGCAGAAGTCCACCAGTGGCTATTAGCCACAGGGTATAGATGGGAACTCTCAGTCTGGGGCAGGTGATGCACTCTATTCTTGGTGCTGGAGGGGGCAGCAGTGGGAGGGCTTCTAGTGTCCTGGCCCCACTGCTGGACCTCCTGATGGCACCTGGTATTTTTGGCCGCTGTGTGACAGAGTGTTGGACTAGATGGGCCATTGGCCTGATTCAACATTGGCTTCTCTTATGTTCTTATGTATGTTCTTATGTATGTTCTTATGTAACTAGCCAAGCACAGACTCTACTTCAAGGACACTTCCCGTGTGAAAGATGTCTTTGAGGTGCCACGGGAGAGTTATGGAAGCTAGCTGCCCTAAATTACTACCGCCGTTCACTCCCCCCCCAACCCCGGCTCAGGAATGCACTGGTAAGCAAGGGCAAGCGATAGGGGTGCGGGAATAACAAACGGTTGGGTGCAGGGAGCAAACGGGATACAGAAAACATAAATGCACTGGGTAGAAATACAACAGGTACAGTTGGTCAAATGCCCGAGTCTGACAAGGATCTGTAATATACTGGGTCCAATGTTCCCACTAAACTGTGGAGTCTTGTGAGCAAAAATTCTACCTTGTGAGTTACTGGGCATTAAAGCTGTGAGCGAGGGATTTGGCTGCTGCATAAATTAGTTTGCTCTGGAGCCGTGCGTCCTGAGCTAAGGCAAAAATATGTGAGCCAGAGGCTAAAAAACTGTGAGCTCACACTAACTCAGCTTAGAGGGAACATTGCAGTCCCGATTGGAGCAGGCTAGGATCTGCTTGTCTGTGGTTTGTCTGAGCGAAGCGCAGGCTCTTCGCTCGACCATGTGCGGCCGCACGTGGTTCTTTCAGTACACAACAGATCCGTGCTGTTATCCCGGTTCTTGGGTAAACCTTGCAACGCCCACTTCCGCAAGACAGGGTTTGCCCGGGCCTCCCACGTTGGTTACCCTTCTCCGGATCTTCAAACCGGGCCTCCTCCCCCAAGGGGAAAAAAGCTGCTCTTGTGTAACTTTGGAGCTGCCTGCCTGTGGAAGGCACGTGCCTTCCCAGCCCCACCTACGCCCTGCGTCATGCGGCAGGGAGAACGGCCGCCGCTTGAGCAAAGTTCCAGACAGACAGCCGGTCTTGTGGCATTGAGAGACTAAAGGAATTCATTGCAGCAGAAGCTTTGGTGACCCACGGGGCACGTGGAAGGGGGCCTCATCACAGAAGAAGAAGAAGAGATTGGATTTATACCCCTGCCCTTCACTACCCAAGGGAGTCTCAGAGCGGCTTACAATCTCCTTCCCCTTCCCCCTCCCCACAACAGACACCCTGGGAGGTCGGCGTGACTGAGAGAGCTCTGACAGAAACTGCTCTTTTTCAAGAACAGCTGTGCCAGAACCATGGCTTGCCCAAGGTGCACCAGCAGCTGCAGGTGGAGGAGTGGGGAATTAAACCCAGTTCTCCCAGATTAGAATCCATGCACTTAACCACGACACCAAACTGGACCCCAAGATGTAGTCTGTAGCCTACTGAATTTTTGCTTGGTACCCACAGACATTATTATTAGCCTGGACTCACCCAAGGGTCTGTAATTTTTATTCCGGAAGCAAGGGTAAAGCACGCCTTTGAGTGGGTGTTTTTGTGTGAGGCGGTTTCCTTCCCCAGTCCCAGACTTCATTCGCTTCATTTATACCGACCCAAGGTGGCTGACATCATCCTCCCAGCCTCTGTTTTCTCTTCACTACAACAGACACCCTGTGAGGTAGGCGGGGCTGAGAGAGCTCTGAGAGAACTGCTCCCGAGAGAACAGCTCTGAAAGAAGAAGAGATTGGATTTATACCCCGCCCTTCACTCGGAGTCTCAGAGCGACTTACAAACGCCTTCCTTTCCCCTCCCCACAACTGACACCCTGTGGGGTAGGCGGGGTTGAGAGAGCTCTGAGAGAACTGCTCCTGAGAGAACAGCTCTGAAAAAAGAAGAGATTGGATTTATACCCCGCCCTTCACTCGGAGTCCCAGAGCGGCTTACAATCTCCTTCCCTTCCTCTCCCTACAACTGACACCCTCTGAGGTAGATGGGGCTGAGAGAGCTCTCTCCAGAACTGCCCTTGATAGAACAGCTCTGACAGGACTCTGGCTTGCCCAAGGTCATCCAGCAGCCGCAAGTGGAGGAGGAGTGGGGAATCGAACCCAGTTCTCCCAGATTAGAGTCCGCACCCCCTAACCACTGCACCGAATTGAATCAGGTTTGGAATCACCCTCTCTCTCTCTTTCAGACTCCTCTCGAGGTTTCCCAGAGGACGGGGCGGCACAGAATCCAGCCTAACCAGACAGGGAGGAAATGTTTGCATTTTGCAGCCGCTCCCATGTTCTCTCCCAGCTGAAAGCGCAAGGTGGCAAGACCAGAGTCACCTCCTGGAGAAAGTGTCCCGAGCCCTACATTTGGAAAGGCCTTCAAACGCACTGCTCCTATCAGGAAAGATCAAGACCTCCAGAGGCCCCCGCCCCAAGTTACAGCCAGTAAAAACGACAGAGCAGAAAGTAGGCTGAAGAGCTAGGGTTGCCATCTCTGGGCTGGGAAATACCTGGAGATTTTGGAGGTGAAGCAGGGTTTGCAGAGGGGATGGACTTCAGAAGGATTTAACGCTACGGAGTCCATGTTCCCAAAGCAGCGGAACTTTTCTCCAGGGGAACTGGAGGTTGGCAACCCTGTTCTGTCGACTAGATGTGCTTTGAGTTCTGTGCTTAGAAGGTAATTCCCAGGTGTATGGGGGGGAACTGAATTAGTACAGATCTCCCAGAATACGATGGGTCAACAGGGCTGGAGTGGACACACAGGGGACCCGGGAGCTTTGTAATTTATGGTTAGGCCTGCAAGTTGGTGGCACTTTCCCCTTCCAGATTAAGAAAAGTGGCCCAAGTGAGGTTTGTGGCTGAGTGGGGTTTTGAATTCAGGTCCTAGCCCAACTGGTTGGCCACGCTGTGAAACAGACGCTGGGCTAGAAGGACCTCTGGTCTCAACCAGCATCAACAGCGCAGGTTCTGATGTTCAGAAGAAGAAGAAGAAGAGTTTGGATTTATACCCCGCCCTTCACTGCCCAAAGGCGTCTCAGAGCGGCTTACAAACTCCCTTCCCCTCCTCACAACAGACACCCTGTGAGGTAGAAGAAGAAGAAGAAGAGATTGGATTTATACCCCCTGCCCTTCACTACCCAAAGGAGTCTCAGAGTGGCCTACAAACTCCTTTCCCTTCCCCTCCCCACAACAGACACCCTGTGAGGTAGGTGGGGCTGAGAGAACTCTAACACAAACTGTCCTTGAGAGAACAGCTGTGCCAGAGCTTGTGACTGACCCAAGGTCACACCAGCAGGTGCAAGTGGAGGAGTGGGGAATCAAACCCGGTTCTCCCAGATTAGAGTCCGCGCACTTAACCACTACACCAAACTGGCTCTCTCTTGTTCAAAAGCCAAGGAAGTCCCACAAGGAAAAAGCTTTGACATCTGCCCTGTAGAAATCCTAATTGTTATTTTTTAAATTCATGGTAACCCCACGGGATTTTTCAAAACAAGAGATATCCAGACTGAGGTAGTTTACCACTGCCCACCTCCGTGTCATGACCCTGGTATTCCTTGGTGGTCTCCCTTCCAAATACTGACCAGTCCCGACCCTGCCTAGCAGACAGAAATAAGTGTTACAAATTCTCTGTTTAAGTTTGGACCAGTAAAAGATGCCATTTAACCAACTGAATTTCCTGTTTGTGCATGGAGACTGTGGATGCCACGTGGATGCCCCATTTAGCCCATTGTCCCAACTCGGTCTGTGCAATCCAGCTTGAGTCCCTGTAATAAAGGCGGCCGATAAATAAGGTAAATAAATTTTAAAAATAAAATAAACACAATACAATAAAAAATGCCCAACTCTTTGATCTTTGCATTTAAATAATTATTTTAATGCTGGATTTTGTTGCCTTATCCTGCATTGCATATCGGTGGGCTCTTTCCTTTGGACGAACGACACTCAATTTTTGAACGTCGGCAAAAATAAAGTTAAAAAAGCTCATTTTCCAAGAGTAGCAGAAAGCTCGTCTGAACAGCGTTGCAACGCTAAAATGTCAGAGCACTGCGTATCCATCCTTCCATTCAGAACCAAGTTTGAGTCCAGTGGCACCTTGAAGACTCTGGACTCAAAACTTTGTTCCGCCACTGCTTCACACCCATGACCTTAGTCATCCTTCCATTTTTGTTAAGCCGCCTCCGTGCCCGACAGGAGAGAATGAACTATAACTAGAGACAGGAGCTCACTCCGTCATGCGGCACTCTCGGGTCTCGAACTGCTGAACTACTGACCTTCCACAGCCTGCAGTTCTGCGTCTTAACCACTTGAGCCACCGCAGCTCCTTTGGCTACATAAAGTTCTACAGAAATGCAAGACAACATCTTATTTTAACATTTCGCAAGTTAAATGTATCCAAAGTTCCAATATTCATGACCTGAAATGTCATTTTCCTACATTGCATTTTCGCAAAATCACTGGTAACGTCCCCGAAATGAATACTTTGCACTAGTTCTATCATTTTTATTTATTTTTTTTACAAATCTTCGGTGTTTTTCTTTTCTTTCCACCCTTTTCCCCAACTTTGTGGTGCCCCCTTTGGCCCGGGTGCCCTGAGCACGTGCTTAAGTCTGCTTAAGAGTTCATCTGCATTACTCTTTTTGCAAACTATCAGGGCACAGGTGGGTTTGCATCTGCTAAGGCGATGCACCGCCTCCCGCATGCAAGGGCTCGTCTCCTGCCAGAGCCACGCGAGAGCCACGCGAGAGGAGGCCCGGCGCCTTCCCCAGGCCGTTGCCATGGAGACCGGGACTAGGCCGCAAGCCTGACGCCGGGGTGGGGGGGGCGGGAGAGACGGAGAAAGGACTTCCGCTTCCGGAGGGGGTGTCTCTGGGTCGGCATCGGCGTCACCTGCTCAGGAGAAGGGGGTGAGTGCTTGTTTGCTTTCTCCCCCCCCCGCCACACCAACACACCCTGTAGGCCTCGCGCGCATCCCCGGCCTCGATTAGGAGCCGCAGCCGGGGAGGAGGCGGGCGGGCGCGGTTGCAGCCGTGCTTGAGCAGCAATGGGAGGGGCGCTTTGCTCCGCTTCCCCTTTCCCCGTCGGGGCGTGTGCGCACGCGCGTAACCCCTCCCATTAAACGGGGTGGAAAATCTTATCTCCCCCCACAAGGTGTTTGCAGTTGTCAATCTCCAGGCGGGACCGGGAGATCTCCCGGAATCCCAGCGGATCTCCAGGAATCAGCCCCCCCGGGGGAAAGAGCTGCTTTGGAGGGTGGCCTCTATGGCCTTGTGACCCCCCCCCCCCACTGAGGGGTCCCTCCCCAAATCCCATCCTTCCCGTTGCTCCTTCCCCAAATCTCCAGGGATTTTCCAACCCAGAGTTGGTAACCCCAAAAGCAGGCACTCTTCTGTTGAGCACGCCAAAGTCTTTTCCTCTTAAAAAGGGTGTGGGGGAGGTGGTCCTGTGTTGTTCCCCCTCCAAATGAGGGGTGTTTTTTTGGCCAGGCAGTGTTCCCTCTAAGCTGAGTTCGTGTGAGCTAGCCCACAGTTTTTTAGCCTCCGGCACACACATTTTTGTCTTGGCTCAGGAAGGGAGGGCTCCGGAGCAAGCTAATTGATGCAGTAGCCAAATTGTTTGCGCACAACTTTAATGCCAGTGGCTCACAAAGTAAGAATTTTTGCTCACAACAAGACGCCACAGCTTAGAGGGGGCATAGGGTGCAGGTAAGGCTCCCCTCCCCCTTGGCTCTCTTAGCTTTGGTTAAGCTAAGCAATGGTTAAGCAATGGGACAACCTCGCCGGCTTTTATTTGGCTCTTTTGAGTGGGCAAATGCCTTGCATGATATCGTGTTCTGTACCATGCCATACACCTGCCCTGTAAGGTAGGGCGGTCTGATGCCATTTTGCAAGCTCCCCTCCCAAATGTGGGAAGGTTTCTTCATTACTTTTCCCACCTTGCACTTTGCAGTCTGGGGCAGGGATGCTCTGTCTTCTTGGTGCTGGGGGGCCACAGTGGGAGGGCTTCTGGAGTTCTGAATCACCATCTGCAATGATCTGGGATCCCAGGAACGTAAAGTCTGTCACTACTTCTACGACTTCCCCTTCTATTTGCCAAGGGGTAATGGGGCCAGCTGCCATGATCTTAGTTTTTTTGATGTTGATCTTCAAGCCCACTTTTGCGCTCTCCTCTTTCATCCGTAGCAAGAGGCTCTTTAGGTCCTCTTAACTTTCTGCCATCAGAGTGGTATCGTCTGCATATCTGAGGTTATTGATCTTTTCCCCAGCAATCTTAACTCCAGTTTGTGATTCATCCAGGCCAGCATTTCGCATGATGTACTCGGCATATAAATTAAATAAGCAAGGTGACAATATACATCCTTGTCGTACTCCTTTTCCTATGCTAAACCAATCAGTTGTTCCATATCCGGTTCTAACTGTTGCTTCCTGATCCTTATACAGGTTTCTCCTGTATTATTATACTGCTAACTAAGATGCACTTAAGAAGGAACTGGGGCAGCATCATTTCTGTGCCCCCAAAAGAGCTTTGGGTGATCCCCAGGTCACACCCAGACTCTGGGGACTGCACCCTACAAGATGATGGGGTCGTGGTTGGTATTGTGAGCAATGTTCCCTCTAAGCTGTGGAGTCTTGTGAGCAAAAATTCTACTTTGTGAGCTGCTGGCATTAAAGTTGTGAGCGAGAGATTTGGCTACTGCATAAATTAGTTTTTTCTGGAGCCCTCCTTCCTGAGCTAAGACAAAAATCTGTGAGCTGGAGGCTAAAAAACTGTGGACTAGCTCACACTAACTCAGCTAAGAGGGAACACTGATTGTGCGTGAGGAACTGGGAGCCAACTTCAGTCTTGTGTAGCCTACAAGGATTTGTCACTTAACGCTTAATTCTGGGGATTCCCGCTTGCTTTCCAGAAACCAGGTCTCCAGCTGAGGGGCTCCGCCTGGGCCGGACACCAGCAACCTCGGCTCCGTGGTGAACAAACGGGCACAGCCAACATGGCGAAGCACATGAAATTTATCGCTCGGACAGTGATGGTCCCTGATGGGAATGTGGAGGCTGCTTACCGCGTGCTCAACAGGTAAAGATTTCCTTTGTTTCTGCTCTGCCGCAGAGGGAGATGTCTGGCTCTGGCTATTTTACTTATTTATTTTTCGAATTTCTACCTCGCCCTCCCAGCCTGAGCCAGCTCAGGGCGGCATACGTAAAAACAAATAGGTTACATTAAAACATTAATTACAATTAAAGCAGTTCTAAAACCATAATAAAGAGCTAGTGGTGTGATCGTGATTGCTCCTTTGAGGATGGCAGCCGTACTTCGGTATTCTGAACTCACAGTCGGCTTGCAATATTCATTTCAATTGCCCGTGCAGGGCTTGATGTCCTTTAGGCTGTGAGTGGCAGTTTCCGGGATCCGGGGCCCGTTCGCAATTCGGCCATCCGCTGTTCGTTATTGGTGGTGGCGGCGGCTCCCAAAAGCCTGGCGGAAGAGACCCGTTTTACGGGCCCTGCGGAACTGTAGGAGGTCCCGCAGGGCCCTGATCTCCTCCTCCTTGGCTGGCTGCGACCGGACCGCCGCAGGGGTTACACGCCCTGACTGTTCAGGCAAAGAAAGGGGATGACCTGGGCACTTTCAGCCCCTGTAGGTTACTGGCGCACACTGTTCTCTCATTCTTTCACGAAGATAGTTTCAGAGGATTGCCTTTGAGGACGGCAGTGGACTAGTTAGATTCTAAGGAAGGGGAGTTTCGAGTCTTGAAAGCCCATACCCTGAAGATCTTGTTGGTGTTTAAGGTGAACTCGAATCTGGCTGCTCTCATCCTCTAATCCTGCAATCTCAGTCTTATTGGGTTTGCCTTATGCTGTCTGACTGCACTGCTTTTATATTTCTGCCTTGGACCTTAGTGAGAAACGTGGACTCTAAGTAAAGCAAACACATTGGGGTCCTAAATTGGGGTCCGCAACCAGTGTTCCCCCTAAGCTGAGTTAGTGTGAGGTAGCTCACAGTTTTTAAGCCTCTGGCTCACCCATTTTTGTCTCAGCTCAGGAAGGAGGGCTCCAGAGCAAACTAATTTATGCAGTAGCCAAAACTCTCACTCACGACTTTAATGCCAGTAGCTCACAAAGTAGAATTTTTGCTCACAAGACTCCATGGTTTAGAGGGAACATTGTCCCCAACCCTTGCCAGGAGCCAGTTTGGTGCAGTGGTTAAGGGCGTGGACTCTAATCTGGGAGAATTGGGTTTGATTCCCCACTCCTCCACTTGCACCTGCTGGATGACCTTGGGCAAGCCGTAGTTCTGGCAAGAGCTGTTCTTGAAAGGGCAGTTCTCAGTCAGAGCTCTCTCAGCCCCACCGACCTCACAGGGTGTCTGTTGTGGGGAGGGGAGGGGAAGGGAAAGGAGTTTGTGAGCCGCTCTGAGACTCCCTTGGGTAGTGAACGGCGGGGTGTAAATCCAATCTCTTCTTCTTCAGAAAGAGGGTGGGGCCAGGCAGTGCTCATGGTGAGCATGGCTTCTGATTGGCCACTGGAGATCCGATTGTGCAGAGTAGAATAACGTTGCTTTGGTTGCGGCGGCAACTGCAGTGTTGGTTTTATTCTCTCTCTTAATCCTCTCATGGCCTGACTCCCCCTGGTCTGAAAGATGGCAAATTGGCCTCTACAAGGGCCAGGGCCTTTTCAGTGGTGGCTTCATACTGGTGGAACATGCTCCTGGAAGACATCAGGGCCCCGCAGGACCTCTTACAGTTCCGCAGGGCCTGTCAAACGGAGCCCTTCCACCAGGCCTTCGATTAGGAGCTGCCACTGATGAACTATTAAAAGCCCTCACGTTAATGCTATTAAGAACTACTAAGGATACCGGCTCAGCTACATCGGACCACCATACAGCAGTTGCCATCTGCACTTCACTTTGTACGTACAGTTTGGTGTAGTGGTTAAGTGCACGGACTCTTATCTGGGAGAACCGGGTTTGATTCCCCACTCCTCCGCTTGCACCTGCTGGTGTGACCTTGGGTCAGTCACAAGCTCTGGCACAGCTGTTCTCTCAAGGACAGTTTCTGTCAGAAGTTCTCTCAGCCCCACCTCCCTCACAGGGTGTCTGTTGTGGGGACGGGAAGGGAAAGGAGTTTGTAAGCCGCTCTGAGATGCTTTTGGGCAGTGAAGGGCAGGGGATAAATCCAATCTCTTCTTCCTCTTCTTCCTCTTCTTCTTCTTCTTCTTCTTCTTCTTCACTGTTTGTTATGTGAATTTTATAATATTGCTTTTATGCCTCAATGTTTTGTTGTATTTCAACCTGTTGTACGCCACCCTAAGCCTGTCTATACAGGAAGGGCGGGATATAAATTGAAAATAATAAATAAATTAATTAATCTAACAGCAATGCTGATCCTGTGAACTTGGGCAGCTCATGAGAAGGGAGGGCAGGAAGGGCTGCCTCAGGGCCTAGTCCTCGTGGCCCTTTCTTACACAGCCAGGGAAATGCCGATCGCCACTTCGGGGTCAGGAAGCCATTTTTCTCCGGGCCAGTTTGGCCGGGGACCCTGGAGGGTTTTTGTCATCTTCTGGGCGTGGAACAGCGGTCACTGGGGGTGTGGAGGGGGCGGTATTTGTGAATTTCCTGCATTGTGCAGCAGAGGGTTGGACTAGTTGACCCTGGAGGTCCCTTCCAACCGTATGATTCTGTGATCCATTACCAGCGTATTTTTTAAAATTGCACCTCTTCTCCCCTGCCCTCGAGTTTTCCTCCAGCTCTGCCCCCCTATGGCAGCCATTTTGTGGTTGCGCCTGCCACCCTTTGTCAGAATTCCAGAGGTGTCCAGAGACTCAAAGCAGTTGGGGACCGCTGTTCTAAATTCTCTCTGTTTTCGGTGACCTGTTTAGTGGCTGTGTTTGCAGCGCTCCCTACTGGCGGAATATAAGATTTTTTATTTTCCTTTTTTGGCCCCCGATAAGATTTTGGTTTCCCCCCACTGTCCCAGTTTTTCTGGTATACAGAGCGGATGCAGCTATATTATGTGTCCTGGAGTCCTGTGTCCAGTTTTGGGCACCACCTTTTAGGAAGGATGTTGACAAGCTCGAGCGTGTCCAGAAGAGGGCGACCAGGATGGTGAGAGGGCTGGAATCCAAGTCTTACGAGGAAAGGCTGAAAGAGTTGGGTATGATTAGCCTCGGGAAGAGAAGGCTTAGAGGGGACAGGATTGCAGTCTTCAAGTATCTGAAGGGCTGTCATGTCGAAGACGGAGCGGATCTATTCTCTCTTGCTCCGGATTGCAAGACTAGATCGAATGGGTGGAAATTACGAGGGAGTTGATACCGGCTAAATATCAGGAGAAACTCCCTGACTGTCAGAGTGGTTGAGCAGTGGAACAGCCTGCCTCGGGAGGTGGTGGATGCTCCTTCCCTGGACGTTTTCAAGCGGAGGCTGGACGACCATCTTTCGGGGATGTTGTAGGGCTATCATAAGAACATAAGAGAAGCCAATATTGGATCAGGCCAGTGGCCCATCTAGTCCAACACTCTGTCACACAGTGGCCAAAAATACCAGGGGCCATCAGGAGGTCCAGCAGTGCGGCCAGGGCACCAGAAGCCCTCCCACTGTTCCCCCCCAGCACCAAGAATAGAGTGCATCACCTGACCCAGACTGAGATTTCCTGTCTATACCTTGTGGCTAATAGCCACTGATGGACTTCTGCTCCATATGTTTATTTAATTCCCTCTTGAAACTCTCCGTGCTTGTAGCTGCCACCACCTCCTGTGGCAGTGAATTCCATGTGTTAATCACTCTTTGGGTGAAGAAGTCCTTCCTTTTATCTGTTCTAACCCGACTGCTCAGCAATTTCATGGGAGTGCCCATGAGTTCTTGTCTTGTGAGAAAGGGAGAGAAGTTCTTCTTTCTCAATCTGCTCAATCCCATGCATAATCTTCTATATCTTTTGGCTACGTTCCTGCAGAGTGCTGGGGGTTGGACTAGATGACCTGCAAAGGTCCCTTCCAACCCTAACATTCTATGATTCTATGTTTGTTTGGGCCCACTTCTGTTACAGAAACAGGCCTACTTTCAAATTGCCCATTATCCTAGGGCAGACAGAATTCAAAAGTGCACAGATCTCCCTAGCTTTTGAGTGAAGAGGGTTCTACAGCAATGTCTCCCAGACCACAAGCCCAAATACGTTGTGCGAAAGCAGCCCTAATTGAATTCCTTTTAAATGTGTGGAATTTCCTTTAATGGCAAAATGCTGAATTTGGCTTTCTTCTGGTGAAGAGTTTTGGGTGATGCTCCAGTTTTCTGTGGCTTTACCGCAACTGCTATGCTTTGTCGGAAGTCCAGTCTCCTAAATGTGGGCCGGCCCCGATCCATCAAGGGCAGGATCATGTAGATTCTTTATACTAATGGCTGTGCCTTTCTCTGGCCCGAAGAAGGTCCACCCCCAGCTCATTGTGGAAGTTGGGGGTGGATGGGGGAAAGTACCACCATTAGTGGACTGGATCTGTGGAATCCAGACATATTAAGCCTGGGGGGGGGACTGGGGAGAGAGTGACTTTGGAAGCAAGTGCTGGGGGTCAAGGAGGCTCTCGGCACATGCTCCAGCAACCTTCTTCACACTTGGTCCCCTTTCTTTCACCAATGCTCTGATTCTGGAAGGAACTCCCATCTCCAGCCCCAGCTCCTGCCAACCTAGCAGTTCGAAAGCAAGAGACTGCAAGTAGATAAATACAGGGGTCTTTTCGTAGAAAAACAGCTGGAGGAGCTCATTAGCATATGGCATGCTGATGAGCTATTAGGCTATTAGCATATGCCACACCCCCTGACATCACTGGAAGTGATGTCAGAAGGGGAAGCAAAAGGGGGGAGGCATCTTCAAAAGCTCCCCCTTCCCTTCCCCAGCTGGTCTGGGTGGGGGAGCTAAGAGAGAAGGGGTTTTTAAAGTGTAAACTCCTTCTCATGAGAGTTGGACCACAGAAGGAGGAAAGAGGGAAGGAAAGAGAGAGAGTAGAGAGAAGGAAAGAGGGAAAGAAAGAGAGGGAAGAAGGAGGGAAACAGGAAAAGGAGGAAAAAAGAGAAGAGAAGACAGTGGGAAAGAAAGAGAGAAGAGAAGAAGGAGGGAAAGAGGGAAAAAAAGAGAAGGAAAGGAGGGAATGAAAGAAATTCAGTGGCAATTCGGCTGCATTATATCCTATGGGCCATTGAGGTCAATGGTGAAAACATAGGGTATATTCTGGGGTTGGAGGGAGGAATTTGAGGGAGAGGCTCCAAACTTACAGGGTAGCTGATGGACCTCTCCCCAAGATACCCACCAAGTTTCAAGAACATTGGATCAGGGGGTCCAATTCTATGGGCCCCAAACAGGTTGCCCCTATTCCCTCCATTGTTCTCTAGGGTGGGAAAAAAGTAACTTATTTTCCCAGTATAGAGAATGGAGGGAATAGGGGCAACCTGTTTGGGGGCCCATAGAATTGAACCTCCTGGTCCAATGTTCTTGAAACTTGGTGGGTATCTTGGGGAGAGACTCCATCAGCTACCCTGTGAATTTGGAGCCTCTCCCTCAAATTCCCTCCTCCACCCCCAGAATATACCCTATGTTTTCACCATTGACTTCAATGGCCCATAGGATATAATGGAGCTGAAATTGACATTCGGCTGCCTGAAAGACTCCCTGGGGGCGGGGCTTGGCTCCTGAGCTCCCAGAGCTGCGCTCCGGTGCGCCCCCCCAAAAAAAGACCCCTGGATAAATAGATACTGCTTCGGTGGGAAGGTACCAGCGTTCTGTGCGCCTCAGCATTTAGTCATGCCGGCCACATGACCACGGAAACATCTTCAGAAAGCGCTGGCTCTTCGGCTCGGAAACGGAGATGAGCACCGCCCCCTAGAGTCCGTTTTGACTAGCTTTCGAGCAAGGGAAACCTTTACCTTTACACAGGTCTGCACTGTACCAAATGGTTCACAGAATGACTTGGATGAATGGACTTGTGGTCCCTACTGCTGTGCGTAGTGTATCGTAAGGAGGGTCCTTTTATATAATTTCTGTAACTCTTAGTGTATCATCGATTTGGGTTGCAGACTCAAGAGAAGTCTGAGCCTGCCCCAGTGGGGAGGGCGGGGTACAAATCTAACAAATAAATAAATAAAAACAGAACCAAAGCAAAAGCATTAAGTATTCACAGGAGTAGACCACTTTAAAATGGGAATAGATAGATTCATGGAGGATGAGTCTTATCAATGGCTACTGGCCATGGAGGGGAACCTCCATGTTCAGTGGCACTAATCCTGTGAATCCCAGAGCCAGGAGGCAACAGCAGGGGAAGGCCTCGGCCTCTATGCCCTGTTTGTTGGCCCTCCAGAGGAACTGGCTGGCCCCTGTGTGGGATAGGAGGCTGGACTGGATGGACCCTCACTGGTCTGACCCAGCAGGACTCTTCTGGTGTTCTTCTCAGAGGAAGGTCTCGGCCTCTCTGCCCTGTTGTTGGCCCTCCAGGGGAACTGGCTGGCCCCTGTGTGAGACCGGAGGCTGGACTGGATGGACCCTCCCTGGTCTGACCCAGCAGGGCTCTTCTAGTGTTCTTCTCAGGGGAAGGCCTCTGTGTGAGACGGGAGGCTGGACTGGATGGACCCTCACTGGTCTGACCCAGCAGGGCTCTTCTGAGGTTCTCCTCAGGGGAAGGCCTCGGCCTCTCTGCCCTGTTGTTGGCCCTCCAGAGGAACTGGCTGGCCCCTGTGTGAGACCGGAGGCTGGACTGGATGGACCCTCACTGGTCTGACCCAGCAGGGCTCTTCTGAGGTTCTCCTCAGGGGAAGGCCTCGGCCTCTCTGCCCTGTTGTTGGCCCTCCAGAGGAACTGGCTGGCCCCTGTGTGAGACCGGAGGCTGGACTGGATGGACCCTCACTGGTCTGACCCAGCAGGGCTCTTCTGAGGTTCTCCTCAGGGGAAGGCCTCGGCCTCTCTGCCCTGTTGTTGGCCCTCCAGAGGAACTGGCTGGCCCCTGTGTGAGACCGGAGGCTGGACCGGATGGACCCTCACTGGTCTGACCCAGCAGGGCTCTTCTGAGGTTCTTCTCAGGGGAAGGCCTCGGCCTCTCTGCCCTGTTGTTGGCCCTCCAGAGGAACTGGCTGGCCCCTGTGTGAGACGGGAGGCTGGACTGGATGGACCCTCACTGGTCTGACCCAGCAGGGCTCTTCTGAGGTTCTCCTCAGGGGAAGGCCTCGGCCTCCATGCCCTGTTGCTGGCCCTCCAGAGGAACTGGCTGGCCCCTGTGTGAGACCGGAGGCTGGACTGGATGGACCCTCACTGGTCTGACCCAGCAGGGCTCTTCTGAGGTTCTCCTCAGGGGAAGGCCTCGGCCTCCATGCCCTGTTGTTGGCCCTCCAGAGGAACTGGCTGGCCCCTGTGTGAGACCGGAGGCTGGACTGGATGGACCGTCAGTGGCCTGACCCAGCAGGGCTCTTCTGATATTCTTAGTCTAATCTGGGAGGACCGGGTGTGGTTCCCCTCTCCTCCTCCACATGCAGCTGCTGGTGTGACCTTGGGTCAGTTACAAGTTCTCTCGGATGTGTTCTCTTAAGGGCAGTCCTCTCAGCCCCACCTACCTCACAGGGTGCCTGTTGTGGGACGGGAAAGGGAAAGGAGGTTTTAAGCCGCTCTGAGACTCCTTTGTGTAGTGAAGGGCAGGGGATAAATCCAATCTCTTGTTGTTGTTGTTGTTGTTGTTGTTGTTGTTTTGAATCCCTTGGGCCCAATATTTATGGTTTTAAGGGACACCAGTGGTGGTGCTTCCAAGTGTGCAAGACAGGCTTCAACACATCGAGCGCGGGGGCTGAGGGTGGTGTGGCAGAGAGATGGAAGGCCCTGGGTGCGTCAGGGCAGCAAACCTCTCTTGCTTCCTGGCTGATCGACGCAAGCCCTCGCCTGTCTCCCTCGCTCTGTGCTCCATAGGATGTCCTCTGCCTTGTGGCCCAGCCAGTGCACACTGGATGATGGCAGGTTAGGACTGGTTAGCTCTGTCATTCACAGACCAAATCGTTCCCTTTGCTCCAACCAGCAGCTGCCGGCCTTTGGCACCCAGAATCTGGCCCTCCGTGGCATTCCCTTTGTCAAATCAATTTATTGCAGCAAGCCATTGGCCCTTGCAAAATACAAAAGACACCCTAGCAATAATAAGAATGACCACCGTTTGAATCAGATTGAAATTGACTACGAATCATGCTAGTAAAAGGCGAAGACAGATTTAATCAGGTAACCAGCCCCTTAGATAAGAACATAAGAGAAGCCAATGTTGAACCAGGCCAATGTCCAACACTCTGTCACACAGCAGCCAAAATATACCAGGTGCCATCAGGAGGTCGAGCAGTGGGGCCAGGACACCAGAAGCCCTCCCACGGCTGCCCCCCCCCCAGCACCAAGAACAGAGTGCATCACCTGCCCCAGACTGAGAGTTCCCATCTATACCCTGTGGCTAAAAGCTCCGTATGTTTATCTAATTCCCTCTTGAAACTGTCCATGCTTGCAGCTGCCACCACCTCCTGTGGCAGTGAATTCCATGTGTTAATCACTCTTTGGGTGAAGAAGGACTTCCTTTTATCTGTTCTAACCCAACTGCGCAGCAATTTCATGGAGTGCCCACGAGTTCTTGTATTGTGAGAAAGGGAGAAAAGTACTTCTTTCTCAACCTGCTCAGTCCCATTCATAATCTTATAAACCTCGATCATGTCACCCCTCAGCCATCGTTTCTCCAAGCTAAAGAGCCCCAAGCATTTTAACCTTTCTTCCTAGGGAAGGTGTTCCAACCCTTTTATCATTCTAGTTGCCCTTCTCTGCACTTTTCCCAATGCTATAATATCCTTTTTGAGATGTGGCGACCAGAACTGTACACAGTATTCCCAATGAGGTCGCACCAATGATTTATACAGGGGCATGATGATACTGGCTGATTTGTTTTCAATTCCCTTCCTAATAATCCCCAGCATAGCGTTGGCCTTCTTTATTGCAGCTACACACTGTCTAGACTTTTTCACAGATCTAATTTTGGACGCTGCTAAAGCAAGCAGAGGAACTCTGTATAAGATACATACGCCTCATTATCTGAGAGAGCAGGAATCACACACCCTCTCTGTCGCTCTGGCCAGCATCCCTGCAGCGGGGACTAAAAATAACTTGGGACGGCGGTCAGATCCAGGTGGGGGAGGCGTCTTGGGGTGACTCAGCAGAACAGAGTTTGCGTTCCGGGGGCACCTTGAAGACCGACAAAGTTTTGTTATGTATCTGCACGGGAGCTTGTACCTTTGTTGGTCTTAAAGGTGCCCCTGGGCTCGAACTCTGCTCGTGAACCGCAGTGCCTCTGTTTCCCTCCCCCTCCCCTGCGTCCCTAGCAGTTTTTCTTGGACGGCCTGTCCGCCAGTGAGCCAGACATGTGTTCTACTCCCAGCCCTCACCCTCGGAATGGAGCGGACGCACATGAGATTACATAACTCCCCGTCGGAGAGAGGATTGGCCGTGCGGGTGGGTGGAGGCCGTGTCAGGGCGCCTTCTCATTGGGCACGGAGTCCCGGGGGCGGGGCTCGGAGTCCATTCAAGACTATCTTTCATGTGCTCCTTCCCAGGCTGACACGCCGCCAGGCCATTTGCCGGGCCATGTGAACGCTGCTAACGTCCTTCACGTTTGGAGCCGGCTGTGGGTTTTTCCAGCCTCCTGGGCTGGGCTTCCTGCACAACAAAACAGAGCAGCCACTTGAGATCTCATGGCGTTAGCGCTGTCAGCTCCCGTATGGAACACCTTCTTCCTGGAGGCGGCAGTTGCATGCATGCGTGAGAGTGCGCAGATCTGTCCAGGCTGGCCACAGGAATCATAGAATGTTAGAGCTGGAAGGGACCTCGCAGGTCATCTAGTCCAACCCCCTGTACTCTGCAGGAGCACAGAAGATCTCTTCCTAAGGGCTGAAGTCCTCACTGTGTTGGGGATCCAGGACTGGATCCCCCTGGTGTCTTTTTGACGCTGCAAAGGAGGCGGGGAGGCGTTTGATTTTCGACTGTAGTGGGAGGCAAAGTTTTTAGCTCCCCTCCTATAGTTAGCCTAAATTGCAGCTTGGGAAGGGGGCAGTTTCAGAGCACTAGCACCAATGCTCCCTCTAAGCTGTGGAGTCTGGTGAGCAGACATTGCACTTTGTGAGCTACCAGCGTTAAAGAGAGCCAGTTTGGTGTAGTGGTGAAGTGCGTGGGCTCTAATCTGGGAGAACCAGGTTTGATTCCCCCACTCCTCCGCTTGCAGCTGCTGGATGACCTTGGGCAAGCCATAGTTCTGTCAGAGCTATTCTGGAAAGAGCAGTTCTGGAAAGAGCTCTCTCAGCCCCACCTCCCTCAGAGGGGGTGTCTGTTGTGGGGAGGGGAAGGGAAAGGAGTCTGTAAGCCGCTCTGAGACTCCAAGTGAAGGGCGGCGTATAAATCCAATCTCTTCTTCTTCTAAAGCTGTGAGCGAGCGATTTGGCTACTGCATAACTTAGTTTGCTCTGGAGCCCACCTTCCTGAGCTGAGACAAAAAAATGTATGAGCCGGAGGCTAAACAACTGTGAGCTAGCTCACACTAACTCAGCTTAGAGGGAACGCTGGCTAGCACCCCCTTCCCCCCAGCACTGTGGACGAGGTCCAGTATTTACAGTCAGGAACCACATGTGGAAATCCCTTCTCAGATCTTCAGCATTACATGGCAATTTGGCATTTGATCTGCTTTTTGAGAGTTCCAAGGATTTCCTCGTGTTACGTCAGTATCCCTATAACAGTGCTGATGGCTAAACAGGGACCTCCCTGCTGCCCCGGAAGGTCGGACTAGAACCAGCAGACTGAAAGTAGAGTTTCCAGTTAAATGTTAAAAAGAACTTCCTGACAGCTAGAGGGGTTCCTCCGGGGAAAAGGCTTCCTCGGGAGGAGGTGGTGGGCTCGCCTTCTCTGGAGGTTTTCCAACAGAGGCTAAATGGCCATCTGAGAGCAATGTGGATCCTGTGACCTTAGGAAGATTGTGAGCGGGAGGGCAGGAAGGGTTGCACCAGGGCTTAGTTCTCGTGGCCCTTTCTTGCACGCCCGGGGAAATGCCGATCGCCACTTTTGTGTCAGGAAGGAATTTTCCTCCATGCTAGTTTGGCCCAGGGACCCTGGAGGTTTTTTGCCTTCCTCTGGGCTCAGAGCAGGGATCACTGGGGGGGTTGGGGGGGTAGCTGTGAATTTTCTGCTTTGTCACTTCCGGCTCCATGTTCCTATTTTCTGTATTTATTGATTGATTTGATTTTTACCCCGCCTTACCCTGCCAACGGGAGCTGCGGTGGCTCAAATGGTTAAGACGCTGAACTGCAGGCTGTGGAAGGTCAGCAGTTCAGCAGTTCGAGACCCGAGAGTGTCGCATGACGGAGTGAGCTTCTGTCTCTAGTTCCAGCTCCTGCCAACCTAGCAGTTTGAAAGCAAGAAATTGCAAGTAGATAAATAGGTACCACTTCGGTGGGAAGGTAACAGCGTTCCGTGCGCCTTGGTGTTTAGTCATGCCGGCCACATGACCACGGAAATGTCTTCGGACAGCGCTGGCTCTTCGGCTTTGAAACGGAGATGAGCACCGCAACCCTAGAGTCGGATTCGACTGGCTTTCGAGCAAGGGAACCTTTACCTTTACTTTACCCTGCCAAGGCAGGTTCAGGGCGGCTTACAAAGAAAACACAAATAAAACAACAATATAAAATCAGTACAAAAATACACAATAAAGTTATTAAATCAGTAGTACGAGTAGAATTCCACTCTCGGCAGGCTCAGGCGGGCAATAAAGCCGGCACCGGGCACAGATGGTGCAGCTCCTTACCTGAATGCCTGCCGGAAGAGCTCCGTTTTCACGGCCCTGCAGAACTGTGAGAGGTCCCGCCAGGCCCCGATCTCATCCGGAAGCTCATTCCAGTAGGTTGGAGCTGCCACTGAAAAAGCCCTGGACCTGGTCGATACCAGCCTGGCGTCCTTGAGACCACGGTGGGGGGAGGGTGGGCAGGCAGGCGATTCAGCGAGAGTACCTCCCGACCAGTGGGAGAGGGCTTTAGGCTCTGTGCCCTGCTCGTGGGCTTCCCACGTGCCTTTGTTACCCCCAGGAGGCCACACGAGGCGGCATTTGGGGTCTCCTCTGATGGGAGGAGGAGATCGGCCGGCCGGGAGGGGCTTTCCTCCCAAGGAAACTTCTTTTTGTGGGGCAATCTTTGGGGATGCAAATCCAGTGGCTTCGCCCCCAGGGCTGACTTAATTCTTCAGCTTGGGGTGAGACAGAAGCTTTATTTCTTTGCTTTTTCGCTCACCGAGACTCAGGGCAGATTCCAGCTAAAAACAACGGACCAAGAACAGGACAATACAGACAGCCCACAAAATTAGAGAATGGCACACATAAAACACTGTGATGTTGTTCAGTCACACAGTTGAGTCCGACTCTTCGCGACCCCATGGACCAGATCATGCTAGGCCGTCCTATCTTCCGCTGTCCTCTGAAGTTTGCTCAGTTTCATGTTCATTGCATCGATGACGTGTCGAACCATCTCATCCTTTGCTGCCCCCTTCTTCTTCTTTGACCTTCAGTCTTTCCCAGCATCAGGGCCTTCTCCAGGGAGGACTCCCTTCTCATTTGGCGGCCAAAGGATTTGAGTTTCAGCTTCAGGATCTGGCCTTCCAGGGAACAGTCAGGGTTGATTTCTTTTAGGATTGACTGATTTGATCTCCTTGCAGTCCAAGGGACTCTCAAGAGTCTTCTCCAGCACCATAGTAATACTGTAAACACTGTGTAATACAGACCAATAAAGCCGCATTATCGGATTTAAATGGTTTTACAGACTGCTGTCGAAGGCTTTCACGGCCGGAGTTCATTAGTTGCTGTAGATTTTCCGGGTTGCGTGGCCATGGTCTTGGCATTGTAGGAAACGTCAGGTCCTACAATGCCGAGACCACAGCCACACAACCCGAAAAATCTACAGCAGTTTTACAGGCTGCTAGGATAAATGATTCGGGATTGTGGTCTGTACTGCTGTGACTGGCTTACTGGAAGTGGGTTCCTATTGATGCGAGTGATGTAATTTCTGTATTGCTTAATATGCCATGTGACTGCTCACGCTCTGCTTTTGTTTCTTCCTGGCAGTTCCAGACTTCTGCATTGCTTTATTGCTTATTGCATGCCCCATTTTGTGGATGGCACGGACTGAGAGGGAGGGCTCTAGAAATGGTGCAGTTAATTAATCAACAGAGTAATGAATCTGGGTTACAAAGTTAGAGGAAAACGGGGGGAAACACACACACCATAATTTGCACAATGAAGACCACCTTCTGTGGATTCTATGCAGTGATGTTTACTATGTACAAAATAGTAAAAAGCCCAGCCGCACCTTTAAGACTAACAAATTTTATTGTTGTGTGAGCTTTCGAGAAACACGGCTCTCTTTGTCAGATGCATCTGACGAAGAGACTTGTGTTTCTTGGAAGCTTATGCTACCATAAAGTTTGTTAGTCTTAAAGGTGCTACTGGGCTTTTTAATACTTTGCAGCAACAGACTAACATGGTCTGGGACCAACATCTCTAAGGGACCGCCTCTTCCCATAAACGCCTCGAAGAGAGTTACGCTTGAAAGATCAACACCTCCCGGTGGTCCCTGGCCCAAAGAACACCATCTTGCCTCAACCAGGGCCAGGGCCTTTTCTGTCCTGGCCCCAGCCTGGTGGAACAGGCTCCCTATGGAGACCAGGGCCCTGCGGGATCTCCTCCAATTCCTAAGGGCCTGCAAGATGGAGCTCTTCCGCCAGGCCTTTGGCTGAGGCGGCCGGCGCGGTGGAGCGGTGGCACAGTGGATAGGTCTGAGGCAGAGACGAACCCTCCGTCAGCTGCAGTGTGTGTGGAATTATGTGTTGTCCTCCCTACCCCTTATAAACATTGTTAGTCCCTTGTCAAAAATGTGTAACTGTACATCGCTCAGAGACTGCAAATGTGCGGGGTGAGCGATTAATAAATCGAATGATTATTATTATTATCTGTGGCCTCCCTGAGGTTGCTGTCGCCCGTCTGTCACCTGTCCACTGAACACCAACAACAACCGGCCTTTAACTCATTGTTTATTTTATTTATTTATTTTATTTCATCCGATTTATAGTCCGCCCTCCCCATGATGGGCTCAGGGCGGCTAACAGTCAGTTATTAAAACAATAAAACAATAAAAACAGTCAGTTATTAAAACAGTAAAACAATAAAAACAAAGTAAAAACAGTCCATTTCAGCCTTAGAGCCTCACGAGTTCACATATTACCTTAGAGGCTCTACCACAACAGGGTGGCGTCCTAGTAACTCAGGCTAGTCCCTAATTGATGGCAACCGTTCCAGGCAGTCCCAGCGTTCATTTATCCCAGGGCCATCTCACCACCCCGATATTACCCTCGTTGTTGGTGGTGGTGCAGTGGCGGCAGCTCCTACTCAAAAGCCTGGCGGAAGAGCTCCGTCTTACAGGCCCTGCAGAATTGCACAAGGTCCCGCAGGGCCTGGATTTCCTCCGGGAGCTCATTCCATCAGGTAGGGGCTGCCACCGAAAAGGCCCTGGCCCTGGTCATTGCCAGTCTGGCGTCTTTGAGGCCTGGGGTTACCAGGAGGTGTTGTGTCCCCGACTGAAGTGCCCTTGGGGGAACATATGGGGAAAGGCGGTCCCTTAGGTATGTCGGACCCTGGCCATATAGGACCCTGGCCATTGTACCATCGGGTGGGTCAAGTGGTTAAGACACTTAACTGCAGGCTGGAAGGTCGGTAGTTCAGCAGTTCGAGACCCGAGTGCCGCATGACAGAGTGAGCTTCCATCTCTGGTCCCAGCTCCTGCCAACCTAGCAGTTCGAAAGCAGGAAATTGCAAGTAGAGAAATAGGTACCGCTTCAGTGGGAAGGTAACAGCGTTCCATGCGCCTTGGCGTCCAGTCATGCCAGCCACATGACCACGGAAACGTCTTTGGACAGCGCTGGCTCTTCGGCTTGGAAACGGAGATGAGCACCGCAACCCTAGAGTCGGATTCGACTGGCTTTCGAGCAAGGGAAACCTTTACCATCGGGCCAGAACTTTGTAGCCCGCTGACGCTGTTCCAAGCAGTACCCATTGTTTTAATTGTTACGTTTTATTGTGTTTTAATGTTTTAAACTGAAATTGTATGTATTCTAGTGATGTTACCCGCCCTGAGCCAGCTCATGGAATGGGTGGGATAGAAATGCAAATTAATTAATGAATTAATTAATTTATCTGGTTCTATTACTTTGTACAAACGGTGGAGTTAAATGGGTCTTTCTCTGCCAGGATGGCATTCTTTACCCCACCTGCTTTTTATGTGCCCAGCTCGGGTGGGCATTACAGCGCACAGAGCCAAGTAAAACATTATGTTCATGGGGAAAGCGCAGCTTGCTCTCCTTGCCTTTTAAGCATGTTTCTTGTTCTCCGCAGGATCTTGACCATGGACGGGATCATCGCGGAAGCCCAGCGACGCCGGTATTACGAGAAACCGTGCCGCAAGAGGCAGCGGATAGCCTTTGAAACGTGCCGGAGGATTTATAACACAGAAATGGCCCGGAAGATCAACTTCCTGATGCGGAAGAATCGCCCAGACCCTTGGCTTGGTCGCTAGGCTGGAAGGGGATCCGGTGTGGGGCCACAATGTCCTCTCGACAGCCTTCTGCTGACTGAATCGGCTGACCAGATCGGGCCCTGCCTGGTTCCGGATTTTCTTTGTTGCATTCAGGACAGTGGCAGACACAAATAAAACATAAAGCCTGTACTATCAAAAATGAGTTAATGTATTGGTCTCCTGTGCTTATGTGCTCCGGGGTCATGTGGGCATTTTCCTTGGGTTGACATAATTTCAGTATACATGTGGTAAAGTCAGGATCTGAACGCTTTTTAAACTGTACGGGTGGGAAAGAGGGGAGTAATATTTGCGTTGAGGAACCTGGATTCTTGATGTTAAAAACTAACAAAATTTGTGGCAGGGGAGGAGCTTTTGTGAGTCACTAGACTGATAAAAGGGTTGGAACACCTTCCCTATGGAGAAACGTTAAAATGCTTGGGGCTCTTCAGCTTGGAGAAATGACGGCTGAGGGGTGACATGATCGAGGTTTATAAGATTATGCATGGGATTGAGCAGGTTGAGAAAGAAGTCCTTTTCTCCCTTTCTCACAATACAAGAACTCGTGGGCACTCCATGAAATTGCTGAGCAGTCGGGTTAGAACAGATAAAAGGAAATACTTCTTCACCCAAAGAGTGATTAACATATGGAACTCACTGCCACAGGAGGTGGTGGCAGCTACAAGCATGGACAGTTTCAATAGGGAATTAGATAAACATATGGAGCAGAAGTCCATCAGTGGCTCTTAGCCACAGGGTATAGATGGGAACTCTCAGTCTGGGGCTGGTGATGCACTCTATTCTTGGTGCTGGAGGGGGCAGCAGTGGGAGGGCTTCTGGTGTCCTGGCCCCACTGCTGGACCTCCTGATGGCACGTGGTATTTTTGGCCACTGTGTGACAGAGTGTTGGACTAGATGGGCCATTAGCCTGATTCAACATTGGCTTCTCTTATGTTCTTATGTACTGCTCACTTCTTCAGATACAGCTAGAATGGGAGTCCATCTGTCCTTATAACTGGAGAACAGAGTGATTTCAGAGGCCAAATGAAGCTCAAGACAATGCATCCTCCTGGACTGAACCAAGACCTAGGCTTCCTGTCTCATTACCAATGCCGATTTCTCCCCCCCTCTGCATATGACACCTAAATCCAATCATGCCTGCTATTGTCATTCACCCGCTGTTGTCATTCACCTACTGTAATTTGGCATCTGAAATCACTCCACACTCCTTGGCTTTGGTGCCATGCCCAAGAAGACCCTCTCCTAGGTTGCCACCTGCCTAACCTCGGAAGGTGGGAGCTCCCGAAGCAGGGCCTCCAAAGTTGTCCACAGTGGCTGGGTGGGTTCATAAGGGAGTAGGCGGTCCTTTTAGGCATGCTGGTCCCAAACCAGATAGGGCTTTGAAGGCCAAGACCAGCACCTTGAGTTGTGCCCAGAAACAAATTGGGAGCCAGTGCAGATGGACCATTCCAGTCAACATCCTGGCTGCAGGATTCTGTACGAATTGGAGGTTTCCAAAACACTTTTCAAGGGCGGCTCCGCAAAAAGCGTATTGCAGTAACCCAATCTAGACGTAACCAGGGCATGCGTCACAGTGGCCGCGTCTTTTGTGCCCAGGAGAGACCGCAGGTGGCTAACTGGTTGAAGCTGGTAAAAGGCACTTTTGGTCACCGCTGCCACCTAAAGGAGAAGAGGAGGAGTTGGGTTTATACGCCGCCCTTCACTTGGGAGTCTCAGAGCAGCTTACAATCTCCTTTCCCCTCCCCACAACAGACGCCCTGTGAGGCAGGTGGGGCTGAGAGAGCTCTGAGAGAACGGCTCTGTGAGAACTGCAACTGACCCAAGGTTACCCAGCTGGCTGCATGTGGAGGAGTGGGGATTCAAACCTGGTTCTCCAGATTAGCCTCCACTGCTCTTAAGCACTACACCAAACTGGCTCTCCCACCCAGCAGGCCCGGGTCCAAAATCATCCGCCCAAACTACGGAACTGTTCCTTCAAGGGGAGCACAGCCCCATTCAGAATGGGTAACACCTTAAATCCCGGGTCAGGCCTTCCACCCACCAATAGCACTTCCGTCTTGTCGGGATTAAGCTTCCGTTTATTAGCCCACATCCTTTCCAAAGCTGCTTGTGGGTGCTGGTTCGGGGTTTCCACAGCTTCCCTGGGATCAGCTGAAAGCACGAGATAGAGCCGAGTATCATCCGCATCTGGGTAACAGCAACCCAGCCCAAATCTCCGTGTGCCTTGTTGTTTAGTCATGCCGGCCACATGACCACGGAAACGTCTTCGGACAGCGCTGGCTCTTCGGCTTTGAAACGGAGATGAGCACCGCAACCCTAGAGTCGGATTCGACTGGCTTTCGAGCAAGGGAAACCTTTACCTTTACCTGTGAGCACCTACACCTTCTCTTGTGGCCACAAAGTGGTTGGAAAAGAAGCCTCCTTACTTTATCTCAAGGGCATAATCCAATATGGGAAAATTTCATCCTGCCTAAAAGGTCGTTTAAAATGTCTTAATGCATCACCGGATAAAGACCACAAAAAAAAGTTGTAGCTGTTTGGGATCCTGCCCTAAGTTTTATGCTGGATAATAGAAATCATTCCTGATAATCCACAATATATTAAAAAAAAATGGTTTATTTCTGATTTGTATCTGAAGAATAATATGTCGCATTTGACTTGTTTGAAGCTGCGAAATGTATGTTGTAATCATTAAATTGTTGTAATTATTGATTGTAATTATTAAATTATTGAAATTATTGATTGTAATTATTAAAACATTGTTAATAAAAATATATATATATGGAAATCGGCGGCAAAAGCGGGAGATCTCCAGGCCCCACCTGGAGGCTGGCAACCCTACTCCCATCACACACCCCCGCCCCGGAACCGCCGGAGCGAAAATGGCGACCGGAAGCAGCTAGGAAATCTCTCCTCCACACGCCACCTCTCCCCTCACTTCCGCCGCTCTAGGACCACCCGCCTCCGTGGTCCCTGCTTCCCCTTCCGGTCTCCTCTCATCCGCTTCCGGCCCTGCTCTCCGACGACGTTCCGTCTCCGTCAGGGAGAGTCTGTGGCGCGGCCTGTCCTCGCTGGGCGGGCGGGCGGCCGAGGTGAGCCGGGCGAGGGCGGAGGAGGGGGCCGGGCCGGGCGAGGCCGCGTGGCCGGGGTGGGGGGAGAGGGTGCGCCGGGGCCTGGGGGGGGGCGGGCCGGGCGCTCCGGCTCCACGGTAGACTGCCCCTGGACGGGGAGGCTCTGCCCTGCCTCGTCATCCGGGGGCTCCCCCCGCCCCCGGGCTGCGATTGGCCCTCTGGCAGGCCTGGGAGGGGGACAGACAGACAGACATTTATTGCGTGTCTCCAAAGGCCATTCCGAAAGGGGGTTAAGAAAAGTCAAAGAGAATTACCCGAATGTTGTCGAAGGCTTTCACGGCCGGAGTTCATTGGCTGCTAACTGATGATTAACTGGCTAATCTCTGGGGGTCTACAACTTTACCCTAGATCCATATCTGTGAATAACTGTATTTGACTTTTAATAATTTCTAAAGCCGTTCTTGTAATTTGTTGCTGTGGATTTCCCAGGTTGTCTGTCTGTGGTCGTGGCTTTGCAGGACCTGACCTTTTGCCAGCGGCTGTGACAGGCATCCTCAGAGGTTTAACACGGAAAGATGGAGGACTCTCCGTGTCAAGGTGAGAAGAAAAATGGTAGGCAGGTAATTTATATCTACTCAGGAAGGTGGGGTAGGGCTGAGTCATTAACAGCATTAATAACTACTACAAGCATTAATAGCTACTACAAGATAATGACTCAGAGTCTTTAACAGCATTAATGACTACTACTAGCATTAATAATTACTACAAGCATTAATAACTACTACAAGCATTAATAACTACTACAAGCTAATGACTCAGCCCTACCCCACCTTCCAGGGTAGATATAAATTACCTGCCTACCATTTTTCTGCTCACCTTTACACAGAGGGTACTCCGTCTTTCTGTGTTACACCTCTGAGGGTGCCAGTCATGGCTACTGGCGAAACGTCAGGTCCTGCAATGCCAAGACCACGGCCACACAGCCCGGAAAATCTACAGCACCTAATTACAAGAATGGTTTTAGAAATTATTAAAAGTCAAATACAGTTATTCACAGATCTTGATCTACAGTAAGGTTGTGGACCCCCAGAGATAAGCCCGACCGATTCGTCTACTGAAGCAAGGATCTTGGCCCTCGTTTTCCTCGCAGCCCGGGCAAACAGTGAGACTCTATATAGGTAACGGATGTGAATCGATAACAGAAAGACCAGTTTATCCAAGTCAGAAGCAGAGTTTCATCCTTTTAACAGATTGTCAAGAGATTTAATTCTGACTGCTGTATACAGAGGACAAAATAGCAAATAATGAAGTATATCCTCTGGCACTGAAGCACCGCATATACAGGCGCGTAGAGCCATTAGTGTTTGAGAATATTTTCCCCGTGAGCAACGCCAGGAGGAGGAGGATTCTCTCCTTGCTTTGAGCTGGGATTTGGGGGCGGCTTTCCTTGAACTGCCTTGTCTGATTTCTTCGGCTGTTACTTGCAGTGGAGTAGCCCTTGAGGTGCCATTTTTTGCCAGGTAGATGCTGTTCCGGGAGCTGGAAGTAGGTGCCCAAAGTCATATCCTTGTCCTGCCTTGGCTTGTCTGCTCTAGCTGGCAGTGGCTGTCCGGGGTCTCTTGATCCGTCAAAACGGAGGTGCCAGAGATGGAACCCAGGACTCTCTGTGCCCTGGATGAGTGCTCCAAACGGAGGTGCCAGAGATGGAACCCAGGACTCTCTGTGCCCTGGATGAGTGCTCCGGCGTACAGCCACGTTTCCTCTCCTTTGCAAGCGACATCCTTTCCTGTAGTGTTTTTAATATAGGAGAGCAACGGGAGAGAAGTCATTCTGGTGCCAGTCTTGGTTGTTTGGTCAGAGGCAGGCCCAGACTGCGGGGATGGGCCTCAAGGGGAGAGAAGAATGCATTGCTTGTTCTGGCTTGGGACGAAGAGCAATTTTTTGGGGGGGTATTTCTGCATTCGCTCATGCCTGGAAGTCATGGTGACCTCTGGTGATCCCTACTGGGGCATGGGGAACGTTCAGAGAAGCGGCCTGATAGCCTGCCTCTGATTCTGGTATTCTTTGGAGGTCTCCCTTCCAAATACTTGCCAGGGTCAGCCCTGCTTTGCTTCCGAAATCTGACAAGAGCAGGCTTGCCCAGTCTGTCCAGGTTAGGACTGGGAGGAAGAGCATTTTTGAGCTGTGTGGACATGTATAGAGAAGATTATAGAAAACAAGACATTAAAAGGCCGGATCTTGCTATTTTACTCCTTTATTAGGCTTGTGACCAGTGCTCCCTCTAAGCTGCGGAGTCTTGTAAGCCAAAAATTCTACTTTGTGAGCTACCGGCATGAAAGTTGTGACCGAGCGATTTGGCCGCTGCATGAATCAGTTTGCTCTGCAGCCCTCCTTCCTGAGCTGAGACAAAAATCTGTGAGCCGGAGGCTAAAAAACTGTGAGCTAGCTCACACTAAATCAGCTTAGACGGAACATTGCTTAGTGGACCAGGAGAGCCAGTTTGGTGTAGTGATGAAGCGCGTGGACTCTAACCTGGGAGAACCGGGTTTGATTCCCCCACTCCTCCGCTTGCACCTGGCTGGATGGCCTTGAGCAAGCCATGGTTCTGATAAGAGCTGTTCTTGAAAAAGAGCAGTTTCTGTCAAGAGCTCTCTCAGCCCCACCTACCCCACAGGGTGTCTGTTGTGGGGAGGGGAGGGGAAAGGAGTTTGTAAGCCACTCTGAGACACCTTTGGGTCATGAAGGGCGGGGGATAAATCCAATCTCCTCCTCCTCCTCCTCCTTCTCCAGTGTTTAGCATATAATATTCTTGCTGCGGTCACGATATGTATAGTGAGATAAAAATCTTGTTTTTTATAGTTCTCTGGTGGTCTCCTGGAAAGGAGCTTGTAAGCCGCTCTGAGACACCTTTGGGTCATGAAGGGTGGGGTATAAATCCAATCTCTTCTTCTTCATCTCTGCCGTTGAGGAGGGTTTCGTTTTCACGACCATCGCTTTCTTTTCAGGTTTCTCCGAGGATGGCCCTTTCCAAGCGGGAGCTGGACGAGCTGAAGCCATGGGTGGAGAAGACAGTGAAGCGCGTCCTGGGGTTCTCCGAACCCACAGTGGTCACGGCTGCATTGAACTGCGTTGGGAAGGGGATGGATAAGAAGAAGGCAGCTGGTAAGTTCTCGCATCCCTCCCGCACCCTATCATAAGGCAGAGCTGTGATCCTAAAAACAGAGGTAGTGCTTTGCACAACGGAAGTCTCAGGTTCGATTCTTGGGCTCAACAAAGGTTTTCTTTCCGAGGTCCCTGGGAAGCAACTACCGTAAAGAGGAGAGATACAGGCTAGGCCAGCGGTGTCCATAGACACCATTTCACCCACCAGCGTGCTTTCTGACATCTGTTGACTTCTTCGCAAAGACAAAGAGCTGATCCCAGTTTTCTTCCACTGAATTGGAGCAGGAGGTCTTTCAGAAGGCTCCAGGCAGGGAAGGGCTGTTCAGGAAGAACTGCCTCCTTCAATAGGGGGACGCTTGGCTTGAAACCTCCTCAACATTTTGTGCGTCTTTCCAGTGTTTGGTCATTGGCAGCCCTGGTAGCCATTCTGCTGTGGAGCTAACTGTTGTCAGAATTCCAAAATTGACCATGGATGGAAGAAGGTCATAGAATCACACAGTGGGAAGGGGCCCGACAGACCATCTAGTCCAGCCCCCTGCCCAATGCAGGACCAGCCTCAAGCATCTCTGACAAATATTCCTCCGGCCTCTTCTTGAAAGCTGCCAGTGAAGGGGGAGCTTCACCACCACCTCCCTAGGCAGCTGAACCCACTTTTGAACCACTCTGACCGTGAACAAGTTTCCCCTAATATCCAGCCGATACCTTTCTGCATGTAACTTAAGAACATAAGAGAAGCCAATGTTGAATCAGGCCAATGGCCCATCTAGTCCAACACTCTCTGTCACACAGCAGCCAAAATATACTAGGTGCCATCAGGAGGTCCAGCAGTGGGGCCAGGACACCAGAAGCCCCCTCCCACTGCTGCCCCCCCCAGCACCAAAAATAGAGTGCATCACCTGCCCCAGACTGAGAGTTCCCATCTATACCTTGTGGCTAATAGCCCCTGGTGGACTTCTGCTCCATACTCCATATGTTTATCTAATTCCCTCTTGAAACTGTCCATGCTTGTAGCTGCCACCACCTCCTGTGGCAGTGAATTCCATGTGTTAATCCCTCTTTGGGTGAAGAAGTATTTCCTTTTATTTGTTCTAACCCGACTGCTCAGCAATTTCATGGAGTGTCCACGAGTTCTTGTATTGTGAGAAAGGGAGAAAAGTACTTCTTTCTTGACCTGCTCTATCCCATGCATAATCTTATAAACCTTGATCATGTCACCCCTCAGCCGTTGTTTCTCCAAGCTAAAGAGCCCCAATCGTTTTAACCTGTTGCTTTGGTTCCTATCCTCTGCTGCCAACTGGAACAGCTTCTTGCCCTCCTCCCAAATGACAGCCTTTCAGATACTGAAAGAGAACAATCATGTCCCCCCTCAACCTCCTCATCTTCAAACTAAACATTCCCAAGGCCCTCAGCCTTTCCTCGTAGGGCTCAGTCTCCAGACTGCTGGCTAGATGGACCCATGAAAGTTTCTGGTTCTAAGCAAGCTTGGAATTCTGGAGCCTCTGATGGCACCGATGAAGGACCTGGGCCTGGTTCCGTCCTGCTTGCCTGCTTCCTCCCTGGCTTCGTGGACCAGGAGAAACTCCTCCAAGGGAGTGTGACGGGAGTCAGGGAGCAGCATTCACGCTGCCCTCCTGTCGCAGAGATCCAAACGCTTTGAGCTGGCTCAGTCAGACTTTTTTTTTTAATAGTTTGATTTTATTGAGAAAAATGACAGTACAGAATACAGAACAACATGAAAAGTGGAAAAACTGTGAGACTGTAAAACTGTAGAATTTAGCGAGAGTAAAATAGGTATAACATTGTGCTCTTAGAAGATTACAGTTCGTAATGTGGCATTTTAACTATTCCATATAACACATAAAGACCATCTAGGTTAGTGGTTTCTCACAATGCAATTTCTTTAAGTTATGCAAATTATCCAAATACAAAATATATAAGTATTAAACAGTAGGGGCTAGGCTGCACAGTGTATCCAATGTGTATACAAGTGAACATAAACATAAGAACATAAGAGAAGCCAATGTTGAATCAGGCCAATGGCCCATCTAGTCCAACACTCTGTCACACAGCGGCCAAAATATACCAGGGGCCATCAGGAGGTCCAGCAGTGGGGCCAGGGCACCAGAAGCCCTCCCACTGCTGCCCCCTCCAGCACCAAGAATAGAGTGCATCACCTGCCCCAGACTGAGAGTTCCCATCTATACCCTGTGGCTAATAGCCACTGATGGACTTCTGCTCCATATGTTTATCTAATTCCCTCTTGAAACTGTCCATGCTTGTAGCCGCCACCACCTCCTGTGGCAGTGAATTCCATGTGTTAATCACTCTTTGGGTGAAGGAGGACTTCCTTTTATCTGTTCTAACCCGACTGCTCAGCAATTTCATGGAGTGCCCACGAGTTCTTGTCTTGTGAGAAAGGGAGAAAAGTCCTTCTTTCTCAACCTGCTCAATCCCATTCACAATCTTATAAACCTCGATCAGGTCACCCCTCAGCCGTTGTTTCTCCAAGCTGAAGAGCCCCAAGCGTTTTAACCTTTCTTCATAGGTGACTGTATAATTTAATGCAGTAGATCACATCTTACTCTAGTAGGTAAAAGCCTATGATAAATTTATAGCCATTTTTGAAATTGTGACCGTAGGGTAGGAATAAATTCCTCCGTGGCCAGGTATTCAAGGATAGGGTCCCATTTTGTCACACGTGTGGTGCTGATTGGTTTTTGTGAGGCAGTGTTTATTGTGATAGTTACACTGTCCATGAGGAACTGGTCCCATAATTTGTGGTACCGCAAGTGGAGCATGGAGTGGGTTAGGATCTTTCTAACAGGAGGCTATTGATGTGTGTGCTGCATAGATCATCACGTCCAGAGTCCATTTATATTCGTGTTGGTGCTGGAGGGGGCAGCAGTGGGAGGGGGCTTCTAGTGTCCTGGCCCCACTGCTGGACCTCCTGATGGCCCCTGGTATATTTTGGCCGCTGTGTGACAGAGTGTTGGACTAGATGGGCCACTGGCCTGATTCAACACTGGCTTCTCTTATGTTCTTATGTGTTTTTCTATGTGCGTTGGCCAATATTGGAGAAAGAGGCTTTCAGGTCGTATTGGTATATCTCAGTTCAGGATCTCGTTTCCCATTTGTTCTGTTTGTTTCCAAAAGGCAGAAATGACGGCACATTCCCACCAGCAGTGGGCATATGTGCCAATCCGTTGGCAATTCTTCCAGCATTTCGGGGCTGGCTCAATCAGACACGAGAGCAAACTTGGATACCACTGAAGGGGTTTAAAAAATAGCATGGGAATTAAAATCATTCCTGTTTTTTTCCTGACAAGCCCAGGCAACGTAAACAGCTCTTGGGGGGAGGGGGACACACAGGGCAGCCTTGAAAACAACCTCCTGCCTCCTCTAGAGGTTGGGAAAAGGGCACGTCGCACTTCAGGTTTGGTAAAAGGACTCTTAAAGTTGTGTTTTCGTGCCATCTGTTAGGGGACTGTGCTGTAGGGTGAACTTATTGGTTCCATTCTAGCAGCTGCATCCGCTGGCTGTGGGCTCTCGGCCTCTCTTCACCTCCTTCTATGCTATGCTCCTTCTATGCTAAGGCTGTGCTCCTGCAGAGTGCCGGGGGTTGGACTAGATGACCTCTAAGGACCCTTCTGACTCTAACATTCTATGATTCTTAACCGCCTCCTCAGATCACCTCAAGCCCTTCCTGGATGACTCCACCTTGCGGTTTGTCGACAAGCTCTTCGAAGCGGTGGAGGAAGGCCGAAGCTCCCGGCACTCCAAGTCCAACAGCGACCGGAACCGAAAGAGGGAGTTGAAGGTGAGCGGGACTCCGGATTGGGGGTTTTGCCCCTTTGCTTAAACGATTGCAGATTTGTCGAGGTTGCGGGATGTGGCGATGTCGCTGAACTGCGTTTTCTTCTTCCAGACAGGGCTCTGTGTTCAAGTGCCTAAAAGTTCGAGAGAAAAAGGCGTATCTCTCCAAAGGAAGGTGTGCCTTGGAGTTCTTTTTTTGGTGCCGTTCCTCCTCTGGGTTCTGAGTCTTCAACTGCCAGGAATGTTAAGGGGGCAACTAGCGTGAATTCCAGTATTCTGTTAACATCCTGGTACTGTTGTAAGAGAAGGTCGCTGCTGCGAGGTGGTGATTTGCCACGCTCCGGGCTAAGTGCTTGTTCAGCAGAACTGGCACGCAGGAAGCTGGCGGGACCTGAATGTATAAGACAGAGATACAGACTTGGGTACTGTAGTGCCGACCTGTTGGTCCTGCAATCTCTGGGGTGGACAGCGAGAGACGGAGGTGTAGCCACAGGGGTCCGGTGTGTGTTACTGGTGCATACGGACTGTGCTTTAGACGCTGCCCTCCTCCCTCTTTGCTTTGGGATTCATGGCCTCGGAAGTCCATTGGGTTTTCCCTAAAGTCATAAGAACATAAGAGAAGCCAATGTTGAATCAGGCCAATGGCCCATCTAGTCCAACACTCTGTCACACAGCGGCCAAAATATACCAGGTGCCATCAGGAGGTCCAGCAGTGGGGCCAGGACACCAGAAGCCCTCCCGCTATTGACCCCCCCAAGCACCAAGAAGACAGAGCATCCCTTGCCCCAGACTGCGAGTTCCTCTCTATACCTTGTGGCTAAGAGCCACTGATGGACTTCTGTTCCATATGCTTATCTAATTCCCCCTTGAAGGGAATGTTGGATCAGGCCAATGGCCTAACCAGTCCAACACTCTGTCACACAGTGTCCAAAAATACCAGGTACCATCAGGAGGTGCCGCAGTGGGGCCAGGACGCTAGAAGCCCTCCCACTGTTGTCCCTCCCACCCCCCAGCACCAAGAATACAGAGCCTCATTTGCCCCAGAACAGGAGTTCATATAAGAACATAAGAGAAGCCAATGCTGGATCAGGCCAGTGGCCCCTCCAGTCCAACACTCTCTGTGTCACACAGTGGCCAAAAATACCAGGTGCCATCAGGAGGTCCAGCAGTGGGGCCAGGAAGACATTAGAAGGCCTCCCACTGTTGCCCCTCCCCAAGCACCAAGAATACAGAGCATCCCTTGCCCCAGAACGGGAGTTCATATAAGAACATAAGAGAAGCCAATGCTGGATCAGGCCAGTAGCCCCTCCAGTCCAACACTCTGGCCAAAAATACCAGGTGCCATCAGGAGGTCCAGCAGTGGGGCCAGGACACTAGAAGCCCACCCACTGTTCCCCCCCCCAAGCACCAAGAATACAGAGCATCACTTGCCCCAGACCAAGAGTCCCTATCTATACCTTGTGGCTAATAGCCACTGATGGACCTCTGCTCCATATGCTTATGTAACTCCCTCTTGAAGCCGTCCATGCTTGTAGCTGCCACCACCTCCTGTGGCAGTGAATTCCACGTGTGAATCACTCTTTCAGTGAAGAAGGACTACCTTTGATCCGTCTAACCCAACCACTCAGCAATTTCATGGCGTGCCCACGAGGAGTTCTTGTATTGTGAGAATGGGAGAAAACTACCTCTTTCTCTGCCTGTTCTGTTGGATTGCCCAGAGGCATTCCATTAACACCCCCGATGGAAGTAGCCTTCTCCTGGCATGAGGGGTGTCTTGCATCAGAGAAAGGCTTTTGATAATAGGAGGAGGTGCTGCAGTTAGTGCCACAGATCTGCCCGCTCCATCCTGATATTTTGCGTCTCAGTTTTCCAGAAGTCTCAAGATGCTTGCTCATTTAAAAGGTTCTTTGAAGAAATTCTTTAAGAAATCCCATCTCTAGTTGTTCTGTGATCTGTGTGCAAAGGCTTAAAGGGATTGCAAAGTAAGGAGAGGCTTAAGCCAGGATAGCTAATAGGGAGGATAATCTTGCTCGGTCAGTCTCAGCCAGGCAGACCGACCTTCTGCTTGGCAAAAGACAGAAGAGACCTCCTCACTTCTGCAGGAGTATACTGCATACCATGCAGATGTGGACAGGTTTACATTGGAACCACACAGCATAGCATTCGGACAAGAATAAAAGAACGTGAAAGGCACTGCAGACTTGGCCAACCTGAAAAATCAGCAGTGGCTGAACATCACCTCACCCAAACAGGACACAGCATTTGGTTCCAAGACACTGAAAGGCTGGACAACATTTCCAACTACCATGTCAGATTACACATAAACACAATTTCAATGGGAAAATGAAGAGAGTTTAAAAATAATTAGGGCCTGGTTTCCTGCCCTGAAAAACACAACATGCTCTACAGCTGACAATAGCACTACAGATAAGATTAGAGTTTCAATTGCCGTTCCACATGTGAAAGAACCCCCTCAGGAAACCTCCTCCGGAAACAGTCCATAGACAAAAGAACCTCCTCAGGAAATCTCCTTTCATTAACATGTTCACAGCCTGGGGAACTCCTACAAGATAATGACTCAGCCCTACCCCACCTTCCAGGGTAGATATAAATTACCTGCCTACCATTTTTCTTCTCACCTTGACCCAGAGAGTCCTCCATCTTTCTGTGTTATACCTCTGAGGATGCCAGTCACAGCGGCTGGCAAAACGTCAGGTCCTACAATGCCAAGACCACGGCCACGCAACCCGGGAAATCTACAGCAACTAAAGACCTTCCTTTAGTTTCTTCGCAGTGGCTCTCTCGGGTCTCAGGGAGGGAAAGGCATTCCCAACATCTGTTGCCTGAAGGCTGTGAACCAGCGATACCCTGGTGGGAAGCCTTCTGCAGACAAGTGCCATGTGCCGGCCCCCTGAGCTGTGGCCCTTCTTGAAAGACGTCGCTCACTGTATATAAAGCTGTGCCTCACAGAGTTGTGTAGCCTCTTGAGTTTCCCCACCTTTTCTAGGTTGGTTTCCCTTTGTGCCGAGGTTAGAATCATAGAGTCATAGAATGTTAGAATTGGAAGGGACCTTGCAGGTCATCTAGTCCAACCCCCTGCACTCTGCAGGAGCATAGCCGAAAGAGAGCCCTACAACATACCCGAAAGGTGGTCGTCCAGCCTCCGCTTGAAAACGTCCAGGGAAGGAGCATCCACCACCTCCCGAGGCAGTCCGTTCCACTGCTCAACCACTCTGACAGTGAGGACGTTTCTCCTGATATTTCGCCGTTAATGACTCCCTTGTAATTTCCACCCATTAGATCTAGTCTTGCGATCCGGAGTAGTGGGTAGCCGCCGAACTGCAGAGCAGAAGTAGAAATCTGCCTGTTGCTTATGTGAATTTAACACGTCCTCCTCTTGTGAGTTCACCAGAGGCAGATTTCGATTCCGGAACATGTGAATAGCATGCCGCTGACTGAAATGCTTCCGTGTTTCTGATTCGGAGCATTCTGCTTTCTGGAACGTTTTGCCCTGCTTTGTGTAGATTAAATTCTTTTCCTTGTCCAGGCCTGGATCCCGCCCCTGCCTCTATTTAGTGTGGCCTTTAGGGGCATTTGGTTACCTAGTGCCTAAAAACTAAAGGCTGGGGCTTAAGAGCTGCTTGCGGTGCCCAGTGTTTGTTTCCAGCCCTGCAGAGATGGCAGGTCTTGGTGGCCAGGGGAACTGGGGGCTCATTTATTTTTATTTATTTATTTATTAATCAGATTTATACCCCGCCCTCCCCGCAATGCCAGGTTCTCAGGGCTTCCACCGCCACCCCTTCCTCTTGAAGTGTGAACTTTCCATGTTGGAATCATTTTAAAACGTTGTGATAGGCCTAGGACTTGTAGAAGGCTGCCAGTCTATGGTACGCTCGGTAAAAAAGCAGAGATCCAAGTCTTATGAGGAAAGGCTGAAAGAGTCGGGTCTGTTTAGCCTGGGAAAGAGAAGGCTCAGAGGGGAAATGATGGCAGTCTTCAAGTACTTGAAGGGCTGTCATGTAAAAGATGGAGCAGATCTACTCTCTCTTGCTCCGGATTGCAAGACTAGATCTAATGGGTGGAAATGACAAGGGCGTCGTTACCGGCTAAATACCAGGAGAAACGTCCTCACTGTCAGAGTGGTTGAGCAGTGGAACTGACTGCCTTGGGGAATGGTGGATGCTCCTTCCCTGGACGTTTTCAAGCGGAGGCTGGACGACCATCTTTTGGGTATGTTGTAGGTATTTGGGGCTATCTTTCGGCTCTGCTCCTGCAGAGTGCAGGGGTTGGACTAGATGACCTGCAAGGTCCCTTCCAACTCTAATGTTCTATGATTCTATGAGTAACAGGCCACTCTAGCTTTAGGACTCCATGTTCCCTCTAAGCTGAGTTAATGTGAGCTAACTCACAGTTCTTTAGCCTCTGGCTCCACTGCTTTGTTTTATCAAATGGCCGTCATTTGAGGTCATTTGTCTTTGCGTGGGGCAGAATCTTAGCCTTCCCCATGGCTCAGCACTCAATTGTTTTCAGTGCAGTCTACCCCCTTGCAATTTTCTGTCCCAGGTATTACCCCCGCACCGTGCCTGAGCAGACTGACAGCAGGGAATCAAGGGGAGCAGAAATGGACACGTCTCTTCTGCCCCGTCCCCCTTTTCTCCTGCTACTCGCTGGTTTCACCTTGTGGGAGACTTGCTCTCTGCCGGGGAAGGTCAGGGACGGAATTGTCATGGTTTTCAAACCCTTTTATACCATGGGCAAGCCCTTTCTCTTGAACCTGTAGGTGTTCAGTGAAGTGCCCTGTTCCTGGGTGAGGAACTGCCCTTGTAATGGTGAAGAAGGGAGTTCACTTAATGCTTGCAAATGGTTCGTACATATATATATGTGTGTGTGTGTGTGTATATATATAATATATATATATGGCTCTTTTTGTAGAAAAAGCCCAGCAGGAACTCAATAGCATAATAGGCCACACCCAACAGCAGAAAATCGTTAGCATATTAGGCCACATCCCTGACAGCGCCACTTATCAGCATATTAGGCCGCACCCCCATGTTACCAGAAGTGTGGTCATCCAGCCACACCCACCTTTTGCTTCTTGTTCTGTTGACCTTGTTTGTTGTCCAAAACCCAGGGCTTTTTTTGGAGCAGGAACTCCTTTGCATGTTAGGCCACACACCCCTCATATAGCCAATCCTGATGAGTTCCTGCTGTTTGGTGTGGCCTGTTATGCTAATGAGTTCTTGCTGGGTGTGGCCAACTCGGGAGCCGGCCGGAACTCCGTTCCTGTGCGTTCCTGCCCCAAAATAGCCCTGTATTCCACCACCCAATTTGGAAAGACTTTCTGTACTTCTGAGCTGCAGGTGTTCTTTGGCCGAGTAGAGCAGGCAGAGCTGGCCAGAGAGGCTGGCTGTGTGTACATGGGGTGGGGGTGGGGGGAGCAAGGCAGCATTGTGGGTGTTCAGGACCTCCCCACGTACAAGCTCTCTGCTTTCGCAGGATGGATCTTGTCTGCCACCACAGGAGGTGGTGGCAGCTACGAGCATGGACAGTTTCAAGAGGGAATTAGATAAAGATCTGGAGCAGAAGTCCATCAGTGGCTATTAGCCACAGGGTACAGATGGGAACTCTCAGTCTGGGGCAGGTGATGCACTCTATCCTTGGTGCTGGAGGGGGCAGCAGTGGGGGGCTTCTGGTGTCCTGGCCCCACTGCTGGACCTCCTGAGGGCACCTGGCATTTTTGGCCACTGTGTGACACAGAGTGTTGGACTAGATGGGCCATTGGCCTGATTCAACATTGGCTTCTCTTATGTTCTTATGTCTGCGTTTACAGTTGGGCCCCACCCACAGCCCCATGTGAAATAACCGAGGCGGTCATTCTCCACCAGCTTCTATTTGCTGTTGCTATGGAGTGAGGTCCCCGTATCAGGGTTCCCCGGCCTTTTTGAGCTTGCAGGGACCGTTAGAATTCCGACACAGGGCGATGGGCACAAACGCAGGAAGCGTAGCCAGTCACACAACTGCTGCCGCAGGAGGCAGAGGTCCATCAGTGGCTATTAGCCGCAAGGTGTAGATCGGGGGTGTCGAACCCATTCGTTACGAGGGCCGGATCTGACATAAACGAGACCTTGTTGGGACGGGCCAGATGTGTGTCATTAAGTGTCATGCCAGATAGTGGAGATATAAACTTTATAAAGGGCACAAACACAAAGAGGGATTTTTTTTTGGTTAAAATAAAAACATGCTTAAAACCTTAGCACTCCTGCAATATTTTGTTTATTTAACAGTGTCTGATCACTGACACCTCTTGCTCTGAATTATTGCATCAAAATGCCTGTGTGCTGTTGCAGTCTTGAGTAGGCTGTTCAGGGGTGTGTCTGTCAGCTGCAAACCTACGATGACGCAGCTGCACCAGAACTGGAAGAAGAAGCAGAAGACAGCCAGTTCCCCTGAGGGCCTGAAAGAAGCCCTCCGGGGGCCTGATCCAACCCCCGGGCTGCATATTTGACACCCTTGGTGTAGATGAACACTCTGTCTGGGGCAGTGATGCTCTATCTTCTTGGTGCTTGGGGGGGGGGGCAAGGGCGGGAGTACTCCTGAGAACACCTGGTATTTTTGGCCACTGTGTGACGCAGAGTGTTAGACTGGATGGGCCACTGGTCTGATACAACATGGCTCCTCTTATGGTCTTATGCTGATGATTCTAATCCAGAGTATGAGCTCTTCAGAGTCAGGGATATCTGACGAAGGGAGCTTTGACTCTTGAACGCTTCTACCCTGGAAGTCTTGTTGGGCTTCAAGAACATAAGAACATAAGAGAATCCAGTGTTGAATCAGGCCAATGCCCCATCTAGTCCAACACTCTGTCACACAGCGGCCAAAATATACCAGGTGCCCCCAGGAGGTCCAGCAGTGGGGCCAGGACACCAGAAGCCCTCCCACTGCTGCTCCCCCAGCACCAAGAATAGAGTGCATCACCTGCCCCAGGCTGAGAGTTCCCATCTATACCCTGTGGCTATTAGCCATTGATGGACTTCTGCTCCAGATGTTTATCTAATTCCCTCTTGAAACTGTCCATGCTTGTAGCTGCCACCACCTCCTGTGGCAGTGAATTCCAAGTGTTAATCACTCTCTGGGTGAAGAAGGACTTCCTTTTATCTGTTCTAACCCAACTGCTCAGCAATTTCATGGAGTGCCCACGAGTTCTTGTCTTGTGAGAAAGGGAGAAAAGTACTTCTTTCTCAACCAACCTGCTCAATCCCATTCATAATCTTATAAACCTCGATCATGTCACCCCTCAGCCGTCGTTTCTCCCAAGCTAAAGAGCCCCATTAGGGTACAACCAGACTTGAATTTGGCTCTCATCCGATATGTTTCTTAAGAACTGTTTTTTTTTCAAGGACCCCGCCTTTGAGCATTGCCTCCAGTTTCCATTTGCCTGTGGAAGAGACTGCAAAGCCCTGTCGGAGCCTTGAAAACGCCGCTGTCGAGCTTGTTCCAGAGGTGCCCCCTTCCACGGGGCCCGGTTGTCTCGTGTTTTTTAAATGCGTAGATGCCTTGCTGTTCTAGCAGTCATTACCAGCGATTTTCTCTCTCCATTCTCCTAGGATGTCTTTGGCGACGACTCCGAGATTTCGAAAGAATCCTCCGGCGTCAAGAAACGCCGCATCCCACGCTTCGAAGAGGTCGAGGAAGAGCCCGAGGTCATTCCTGGCCCGCCGGCCGAAAGTCCAGGGATGCTGACTAAACTGCAGGTGAGCCTGATTGGGGGGGGTGCTTGTCTGGACGGGGAGGGGGAAGCCTGGAGATCCAAGCTGGGCACTCAGTGCCTCGCAAGGTGGAGATTTCGGTCTGTGCAGACCAGGTTTTCAGGGCTCTGGCCGTCCACCCCAAGAGCAGTTCTATTCCAATGAGTAACTGCAAAACAGTCACTTCTGTAAGGAGGCCGTGTACGAGAGAGCGTTCCATTTGTTTCCGTAGAAGATTTGTATGCCCCCTGCTGGAGGCAGCTTGCAACTCAAGCAAGACCATGGTTTGTTCACCTGTAGAATCATAGAATGTTAGAGTTGGAAGGGACCTTGCAGGTCATCTAGTCCAACCCCCTGCACTCTGCAGGAGCATAGCTGAAAGAGAGCCCTACATACCTACAACATCCCCGAAAGATGGTCATCCAGCCTCCGCTTGAAAACGTCCAGGGAAGGAGCATCCACCACCTTCCGAGGCAGTCTGTTCCACTGCTCAACCACCCTTACAGTTAGGAAGTTTCTCCTGATATTTAGCCGGTATCAACTCCCTTGTAATTTCCACCCATTCGATCTAGTCTTGCAGTCTGGAGCAAGAGAGAATAGATCTGCTCCATCTTCTACAGGACAGCCCTTCCAATGCTATATTTTAAGTGCAAGCAGTGTGCTCACCAGTGTCCCCTCTAAGCTGAGTCAATGTGAGCCAGCTCACAGTTTTTCAGCCTCCAGCGCACACATTTTTGTCACCTCAGGAAGGAGGGCTCCAGAGCAAACTGATTGATGCAGTGGCCAAATCACCCACTCAGAACTTTAATGCCGTTAGCTCACAAAGTAGAATTTTTTTTGCTCACAGGACTACATAGCTTAGAGGGAGCATTGGTGCTCACCACTCCTTCCCCGTCAGGGAGCAGCATACATAGCCGAGGCTGTCCTCAGCTGCTCTTCCAGCATAGTCGTGTTTTCCAAAAAGGATGCTGGTGGTGGAAAGCAATGCTCCCTCTAAGCTGTGGAGTCTCGTGAGCAAAAATTCCACTTTGTGAGCTCCTGGCATTAAAGCTGTGAGCGAGCCATTTGGCTACTGCATAGATCAGTTTGCTCTGGAGCCCCTCCTTCCTGAGCTGAGACAGAAATGTGTGAGCCGGAGGCTAAAAAACCCGTGAGCTGGCTCACACTCACTCAGTTAAGCGGGAAGACTGGTGTTAACCAATGTTCCCTCTAAGCTGTGGAGTCTTGTAAGCAAAAATTCTATTTTGTGAGCTACTGGCATTAAAGTTGTGAGCGAGCCATTTGGCCATTGCATAAGTTAGCTGGCTCTGGAGCCGTCCTCCCTGAGCTAAGACGAAAATGTGTGAGCTGGAGACTGTGAGCTAGCTCATCAGCATCGCAGGGGCGTTTGCCTATACCCATAGCTGGGAGTATTCCTTATTAACTACTCAGCTGTCTCTGCTCCGTTAGTAAAACAGTAAATTAAAACAAACTGAGGTAGAACAAAAAATTTAAAAAAAGTTTATAACAAACTTGCAAGCGTTCGGCGTTCCAACTTGGGAGCTGAAGCCAGGGAACATCCGCCCTCAACAATGCTGTTGGGGCGGGGCCCTGGATTGTGGTCAAGAGCGGAGAACCACCCAAACTCAACTCTGACAGCCTTAGCCACTCAGGCTTAACTCTGCCTCTCTTAGCCACAAAGGCTAAACTGTTTGTCTTAGCTACATAAGCTAAATGGTTTGTCTTAGCCACACAGGATAAACTCAAACTGCTTCTTCTGCCATACAGGCTAAAAAAAGGTCACACTGACTCAGCTTAGAGGGAACACAGGTGGAAAGGGCCACCAAATTGCAGCGGACTTACATCGACCCCGTCGGGTCTTCAAGACTGACAGGGGTGGTTTGCCATTGCTCGCCTTTGTGGAGCAGCTCTGGACTTCCTTGCTGATCTCTCACCCCAGTGCTAACCAGGGTCAACCCTGCTGAGGATGAGATTGGGCTAACCTGGCCCGTCCAGGCTAGGCCCCAGTGGGGCTCCCTATCAGCTTTGCAGGTGTATATGTGTGAGGGAGGGTGGGCCATGTGCTTGGGGTGAGAGAAATCAACCCGTGACAAGCTGCCAACACGTACATCTTCCAAACCATGAGACTGTAACTCTGACCTCAGGTGCTCCCAGAATGCTAGGTTTAGGACTGTTTGTCTGACCAGTTAGGAGTGGGGCCGTGGTCCAGTGGTGGAGCACCTGTGGAAGGCACCAGGTTCAATTCCTGGCGTCTCCCGTTAAAAGGCTCAGGTGATGTGAAAGGCCTTTTGGTGGAGAAGAGAAGAAGAAGAGATTGGGTTTATGCCCCGCCCTTCACTACCCAAAGGAGTCTCAATCTCCTTTCCCTTCCCTTCCGCACAACAGACACCCTGTGAGGTAGGTGGGGCTGAGAGAGCTCTGACAGAAACTACTCTTTTCAAGAATAGCTGTGCCAGAACTATGGCTTGCCCAAGGTCATCCAGCCAGGTGCAAGTGGAGGAGTGGGGAATCAAACCCAGTTTTCCCTAGAGTCCGCACGCTTAACCACTACACCAAACTGGCTCTGTAGTGTAGTGGTTAAGTGCGTGGACTCTAATCTGGGAGAACCGGGTTTGATTCTCCACTCCTCCACGTGCAGCCAGCTGGGTGACTTTGAGCCAGTCACAGTTCTCTCAGAGCTGTTCTCTCATGAGCTGTCCTTGAAAGAGCTCTCTCAGCCCCACCTACCTCGCAGGGTGTCTGTTCTGGGGAGGGGAAGGGAAAGGAGTTTGTAAGCCGCTCTGAGACTCCGTGAAGGGCAGGGGGTATAAATCCTATCTCCTCTTCCTCTACTTGTAGAGCTGCTGCTGGACACAGGAGATGAGGCTGATCTAAATAGATGCAAAATAAAGGAACTTTTATGTTTCCAGGGGGCGGGGGAGAGGTGTCTGCCTTTTCTGTGTCGAGGGTTAGCCGGGAGTAAAGGAAAGACGTTCTGTGCTTGGTGGGGGGCACGGAGAATCCAAAAGCATTTAACTTTTGGGGGGAATCCCTGCAGATCAAGCAAATGATGGAAGCGGCGACCCGGCAGATCGAGGAGAGGAAGAAACAGCTGAGCTTCATCAGTCCTCCCGCACCTCAGGTAAACGACCTCCCTCCGGAGCCCTGCGCCCCCGTTCCAGGCAGCCTTCCCCTACAGAACTACAGCTGAGGTTGAGTCCCAGACAAGGAAAGGTTCCGCTGAAGCAGGTGGATCCGAAGCAGCCTTTCCGTGGGGGCCGGGGCATCCGTCTGCAGGCAGAGGGCGACTCTCTCAGCTGCCCCTGCTCTCCTGCAGCGGCCCCACATGCAGGGCCGGCCCCGGGGTTTTTTTTTGCACACTAAGTGAGGCTGCCTGGTGGCGCCCCCCCACCGCAAAGCCTCTGAGGGGCTGTTCCCTAAGGCGGTTGGAGGGCAGGGCACGGAGCCTGGGGGGACCCGGAGCGGGAACAGCCTCCCTGCAGAGAGCCGCGCTCTGGAAGCAGCCCTGCCCACGAGCCCGCCTGCCTGGCTCTCACAACGAAGCGCCTGGCTTGACACAGCTGCTGCCACCGCACTTGTGCTGCTGGGTGCGGGAGAGGGGGCCTGCAAACCAGGGGCTGCCTGCTGCCTCCTCCTCCGCCAGGCCCCACCTCCGGGGCACCCACAGGCCATGCAGCTCGGCCAGGGCCGGAGGGGGAGAGGCCAGCTCTGCAATGGTGGGGGGGAGGAGGCGTGCTTTCCTGCAGCTGGGGAGCCCGCAGCCCCCGAGGCAAGCAGATTGCGGGCTAGCGCTCTAGGCGAGGGTCTGAAAATTAACAATGGCGGGCTGGCCCTGCCCACGTGCCCCCTTTCTGCTCTGCATCCGGCCCTGTCTTCAAGACTTGTGTTTCTTTATTGAAAACACTCACCCAATTCGGGGCCTCCAGGCACTGTACAGTTAAGAACATCAAAAGACGACTTCTAGAATTAGATTACTATTTAAAGCCATTAAAAACATAAACAGGAAGGACGGACACTAAGAGAAGATGGGGGCGGGAAGGATGGCGAATCAATTTAGCTTGGGGGGGGGGGAATCGATTAAAATCATAAAGCACCAAGAGAAAAGGGCTGATTTAACAGTTTCTACCTTTCAAGTTTTTAAAGTAATATCAACTGTCAAAGCCTTGGCTGTTCAGGACAGAGCCTTTTGGTGTAGTGGGGAGGAGTGTGGGCTCTAGTCTCTTCCTGGGAACCAAAACTGCTAGTGATGTGGTCCCTTGTACCCTTTGCCCTGCAGCCTCTAGGAGCTCCCGAGTTTCTCTGTGGCTGTTCCCAGGCATGCGGAAGGGCAGTAAGCAAAGTTACCTACTCCTAGATGGAGTGCCCAGAACTTTCCCAAGGGCCGTGGCTCAGTGGAAGTGCCTCTGCTCAGCATGGAGATGTTCCCAGGTTCAACCCCTGGCAGCATCTCCAGTTAAAAGGGTCCAGGCAGGAGGTGATGGGAAAGACCTCTGCCTGAGACCCTGGAGAGTGGTAAAGAGGGGCCATGGCTCAGGGGTAGAGCCTCTGCTTGGCAGGCAGAAGGTCCCAGGTTCAATCCCCGGCATCTCCAGTTAAAAGGACAAGGCAGGAGGTGATGTCTGCCTGAGACCCTGGAGGGCTGTAAAGAGGGGCCGTGGCTCAGTGGCAGAGCATCTGTTTGGCATGCAGAAGGTCCCAGGTTCCATCCCCGGCAGCATCTCCAGTTAAAAAGGACCCGGCAGGAGGTGATGGGAAAGACCTTTGCCTGAGACCCTGGAGAGCTGTCAAGAGGGGCTGTGGCTCAGTGGCAGAGCCTCTGCTTGGCATGCAGAAGGTCCCAGGTTCAGTCCCCGGCATCTCCAGTTAAAAGGACCAGGCAGGAGGGGATGGGAAAGACCTCTGCCTGAGACCCTGGAGAGCTGTAGAGAGGGGCTGTGGCTCAGTGGCAGAGCCTCTGCTTGGCATGCAGAAGGTCCCAGGTTCAGTCCCCGGCATCTCCAGTTAAAAGGACCAGGCAGGAGGTGGTGGGAAAGACCTCCGCCTGAGACCCTGGAGAGCTGTAGAGAGGGGCTGTGGCTCATGGGCAGAGCATCTGCTTGGCCTGCAGAAGGTCCCAGGTTCAGTCCCCGGCATCTCCAGTTAAAAGGACCAGGCAGGAGGGGATGGGAAAGACCTCTGCCTGAGACCCTGGAGGGCTGTAAAGAGGGGCTGTGGCTCAGTGGCAGAGCCTCTGCTTGGCATGCAGGAGGTCCCAGGTTCAATCCCTGCTATCTTCAGTTAAAAAGGACCAGGCAGGAGGTGATGGGGAAGACCTCCGCCTGAGACCCTGGAGAGCAGGCAGTACTGACCTTGATGAACCAATGGTCTGGTTTAGTATAAGGAAGAAAACGCTAGGGAAAAACCATCAACAATATGAAGGTATTCTATACTAAAACAAAAACAAATTTATTAAGCAGTATTCTGTTGCATATTTCTGCTTCACACTAATGCGTTACTTCTACATTGAGGTTGGTGGTCACACAACCCAACAGTTACTGAGTCTAATGTTCATATGCTCCCAGACGCTACTTCACAACAATAATAGTTCTTGAACATGACACCGTATATCTGTATGGAACTTACACTGCGCCCTCAGGTGACGTTCCAAAAGTGTCCAAGCATCTCCCATCACAAAACGATGTCGCTGATGTAAGGCGGAAATTTCCTGTGTGACCGGGAAACGTGAAATTGCAAGATACAACAGACTGCTGCATAGTAAATTTTGTTTTTATTTTAGTACAGAATACGTTCATATTGTTGATGGTTTTCCCTGAGCGTTTTCTTCCTTATTGCATGCAGTACACTGAGGTTGCCCCTTTATCTTCTCTCATTCAGTGTGAGGCATTTTCAGGCGTCCACGTGTCTGTGTGTGTATTCAAATTGCCGGGCAGTGCCATACATTGGCCCATTCGCCCAGTGCTCAGCAGGCCCTCCTTCAAATGAAATCAGGAGCTGAAACAGCTCACGACTTTACAGAACCATAAATAAAATCCCCCTCACTGGCTTTGGCGGTTTTATCCTGCTGACCCTCCAAAGAGGTCAGGGTGAGGTATACAGTCATGCATTTCTTCATTTCATCCTCTCTTTTTTTTTGAATTTTTTAAAATTTCATACATATAAGACGAAAAATAGACAGACTGGGAAGATTCATTGTCTCGTGGGTTTTTTTTTACAGAGTCATTTGACCTCATACTGTAACCGAAGAGTTTATTTCTTAATATACATATTTTGCTCATAGTTAGGCATATAGTTCTTACTTCTTTTTATTTCGGTTATATGTCTAGGAGTTTTTGTATGTTATGTTCTTCTATCCATTTATAAAACCTTGACCACTTGCCCTCAAAAATCTTCTTTGTTATTTCCTCTCAAATTGAAGTTAAGTTGTCTGTCTCTGCTGTTTCCAATATTTTATTTATAACTTCTTCTTTTGAGGGAGTTTCACTTCCCTCACTTTGAGGGAGAGCCAGTTTGGTGTTGTGCTTAAGTGCGCGGACTCTAATCTGGGAGAACCGGGTTTGATTCCCCATTCCTTCACTTGCAGCTGCCAGTGTGATCTTGGGCAAGCCGTAGTTCTGATAAGAGCTGTCCTTGAAAAAGAGCAGTTTCTGTCAGAGCTCTCTCAGCCCCACCTACCTCACAGGGTGCCTGTTGTGGGAAGGGGAAGGGAAAGGAGTTTGTAAGCCGCTCTGAGACTCCTTTGGGTAGTGAACGGCAGGGTATAAATTCAGTCTCCTCCTCCTCCTCTCCTCCTCCTCCTCCTCTTCTTCTGCTCCTTCTCCTCCTCTCCTCCTCCTCTTCTTCTTCTTCATCTTCTCCTCCTCTCCTCCTCCTCTTCTTCTCCTCGTCCTCCTCCTCTTCTCCTCCTTCTCCTCCTCTTCTTCTCCTCCTCTCCTCCTCCTCTTCTCCTCCTCCTCCTCCTCTTCCTCCAGTGTTTAGCATATAATATTCTTGCTGCTGTCACGATACGTATAGTGAGATAAAAATCTTGTTTTTTATAGTTCTCTGGTGATATTTTTAATAAAAACAATTCTGGTGTATAAGGCACAATAGTTTTTAACGCTTTTTGCAGAAGTTCACGTATCCAGCTCATTTCATCCTCTCGGCAACCCAGTGAATTAGACTAGTGTGGCATCACCTCGTGGGCTAAGCAGGAATCTGCACCGGGGTGTCCGAAGTCCGGTTTCCCTGCTCTGTGTCTCCTGTCCTTGAATCTCGTCCTGTCCCGTCCTTCTTACTCTCCCGCCCTTTCGAAGCCTATTCTTTCCTTTCCCGTATCCTCCTCTGGGAGGCAGCGGGACCCAACCAGAGGCCCTGGAGCCTGCCGGCCGGTGGTGACCTTGGCGTCTCTTCTTCTCCCCGCAGCCGAAAGCTCCGGCAGCGACCCAGCCGGAGCGCCTCCCCATCGGCAACACCATCCAGCCCTCGCAAGCGGCCACCTTCATGAACGACGCCATTGAGAAAGCCCGGAAAGCGGCTGAGCTGCAGGCCCGGATCCAGGCACAGCTAGCCTTGAAACCCGGCCTCATTGGCAACGCCAACATGGTGGGCTTGGCCAACCTGCACGCCATGGGCATCGCCCCACCGTGAGTACCAGGGCTCTGCTTGAGCGCGTTGGGTGGCGAGTACGAGACCCTGGCGGAAGTTCACGGGGTCCCATCAGTCAGAAATGGGTCTTGTGGGTCTAAATATGGTAATTGTGAAAAGGGGGCGGTCTCCTCCCTGTGGTGAGCAGGTGGTTTGCAACACTTTTGGGCACAAGGGCTTCCAAGAAAGCAAGGCCATCTTGCCTACATTGACCCCTGGGCTGGGAGGAGGGAGGTTGGGATGAAAGTTGGCCCTGGCTGTCTGCAGCTTGCCTGTTGTGGGCTCATGCTGAGAGCCCGAGAAGAGCCCTGCTGGGTCAGACCAGGGAGGGTCCATCCAGACCAGCCTCCTGTCTCACACAGTGGCCTCAACCAGTTCCTCTGCAGGTCCAGCAACAGGGCAGAGAGGCCGAAGGCCTTCCCCTGAGAAGAATATTAGAAGAGCCCTGCTGGGTCAGACAAGGGGGGGTCCACCTAGTCCAGCCTCCTGTCTCACACAGCGGCCAACCATTTGTCTGTAGGGCCAACAACAGGGCAGAGAGGCCGAGGCCTTCCCCTGAGAAGAACCTCAGAAGAGCCCTGCTGGATCAGCCCAGTGAGGGTCCATCCAGTCCAGCCTCCCGTCTCACACAGTGGCCAACCAGTTCCTCTGGAGGGCCAACAAGAGGGCAGAGAGGCCGAGGTCTTTCCCTTAGAAGAACCTCAGAAGAGCCCTGCTGGGTCAGACCAGTGAGGGTCCATCCAGTCCAGCCTCCTGTCTCACACAGGGGCCTCAACCAGTTCCTCTGGAGGGCCAGCAACAGGGCAGAGAGGCCGAGGCCTTCCCCTGAGAAGAACCTCAGAAGAGCCCTGCTGGGTCAGACCAGGGAGGGTCCATCCAGTCCAGCCTCCCATCTCACACAGTGGCCACCCAGTTCCTCTGGAGGGCCAACAACAGGGCAGAGAGGCTGAGGCCTTCCCCTGAGAAGAACCTCAGAAGAGCCCTGCTGGGTCAGACCAGGGAGGGTCCATCCAGTCCAGCCTCCCGTCTCACACAGGGGCCAGCCAGTTCCTCTGGAGGGCCAGCAACAGGGCAGAGAGGCCGAGGCCTTCCCCTGAGAAGAACCTGAGAAGAGCCCTGCTGGGTCAGACCAAGGAGGGTCCATCCAGTCCAGCCTTCTGTCTCACACGGTGGCCTCAACCAGTTCCTCTTCAGGTCCAGCAACAGGGCAGAGAGGCCGAGGCCTTCCCCTGATGTCACCTTCTGGCACCGGGGCTTTGGGAAGCTGTGACTCTGCTTAGACAGGAGAAAGCATAAGGAAGTAGTTCTCCACACAGTGCATTCTTGAATTGTGGGACTCGCTGCCACCGGATGAAGTGATGGTTGGCAACTTGGAAGGCTTCAAAAGGGGAGTGGACAAATTCACGGAAGACGGGGCTGTCCGAGGCGACTGGTCATGATGGGTATAGGGGTGTGCAAAAAAAAAATTCGGTAAAATTCGGATTTGGGCATATTGGACCCGAATTTTTTCGGTATTCCCGAAAAAACCCGAATACCTATACCAGTAAAGCATTGAAATCCGAAAATTTTTGGGATTCCCGAAAAATTCGGGTCCATTATATCCAATGGGGCCATTGACTTCAATGGCAAAATTTTCTGGAAAGTTTGCAGGGGGCTGGAGGGGGGGGGTTGAGGTAGAGACTCCAAATTTGGACTGTAGCTGCTGGAGCCTCTCCCCAAAAGACCCCCAAGTTTTGAAAAGATTGGACCAGAGGGTCCAATTCTAGGGGCATCCAAAGATGGTGCCCCAGTTCTCCATTGTTTCCTATGGGAATGGATCAGGCAAGCAGATTCTCCCTGTAAAAAAACCTGAGAGGTGTGGTGGTGGTGTGAGGGGGCATGTTTGCCAAGCCAGCAGCAGACCATGTGCAATCACCACCCCACCAACCCCAGGTCTCTCACAAACCAACCCTAAGGAAGAATAAAATAAAGAGAAAAGAAATTAAATTTAAAAGTGCCCTAATAAATCAAACCAGTCTGAAGTCTTCTGAGGTATTGATCCGAGGTCCACGAAGAGCAGGGAGGAAAGCAGGGCAGACTCAGGAGCAGGGGCAGCAGAAGCCAGCCAGCCACAATCTCCAACAGCCAAGCCAGGCAGCTCTCTCTCACCAGCCAGCAGGATCCAGGAACACAGCAATGAGAGTCAGCCCAGAGACTGGCTCCTTTTATGCTCTCTGAGCATACACAGAAGGATTTCAAAAAGGAAAAACCTTCTGTGATTGGCCAGAGAGCAGATGCCAGAACCCTATTGGCCACCACAATGCTCCTTCCCTGGGAAAGGAGCAAACTGGTGGTTGGGCTGCAGGCAGCAACAACAGCCTTGCAAACTTGCAAACTGCAATGCATTTTGGAAATGCATTGCAGTGATTGACTGTCTGGAGCCTCCTCTCCCCCCCCCTCCTGGAAACAGGAGGAAAAGGCGGGAAAGAGGGGGAAATGGCAGGAAAAGGAATTCCCGGGCCCTTTAACAGTTTAAAACCCCCCACAATGCCGTTTTTCGGCAATGCCGAAAAATGCCGAAAAAATCCCGAATTTTCCAGGATTTTTTTTTTTTGGAATTAGAAGATTACAGTGAATAGCCTGTCCGGGATCCCGAAAGCCGAAAAAAACCCGAAAATGCTTTTTTTGGGGTTTTTTCCGTTTTGGGATTCCCGAATGCACACCCCTAGATGGGTATTGACTCCCTCCAGTACCAGAGACTTCATGTATCGGTTGCTGGGGAGCCCGGGTGGAAAAGATGCTGCTGCAGTCATCCCGGGGGTGGGCTTCTTAGGGGCAGCCGGTTGTGTGAACAGGATGATGGACTACCTGGGCCTTTGGTCTGATCTGGCGTGGCTCATGTTTTTATGCTTAAAGCAGCAGAGGTGCTTGGAGCTGGGAGTTAGGGGAGGGGGCAGAGGGAAAGAAATTGGTGGGCTGGGTTGAGCTTAAGGACATAAGAGAGAAGCCATGTTGGATCAGGCCAGGGGCCCCTCCAGTCCAACACTCTGTGCCAGAGTGGACAAAAGCCAGGGGCCATCAGGAGGTCCACCAGCGGGGCCAGAACTCCAGAAGCCCCTCCCACTCTTGCCCCCCCAAGCAACAAGAAGATACAACATCACTGCCGCAGACAGAGTGTTCCGTCTGTACCTTGTAGCCAGTCAATATCACTGATGGACCTCTGCTCCATACGTTTATCCAGTCCCCTCTTGAAGCCGTCCGTGCTTGTAGTCGCCGCCACTCCCTGCAGCAGAGAATTCCGTGTGTTGATTATTCTTTGGTTGAAGAAGCAGACTAGCGGCCTGTCCTTGCCTGACGTACAGTAGCTGGAGAGATCACGGGATTGGTAAATGGGAAATAATAACAACCACGATATTTTTTAGGTGTTGGATAAATATTAATACATTTCTGTGAAATCACATGGACATACGCATCCTTCACAATTAGAATAATCCAATGACATAAGGACATAAGAGAAGCCAGTGTTGGATCAGGCCAATGGCCCATCTAGTCCAACACTCTGGGTCACACAGCACCCAAAATATACCAGGGGCCATCAGGAGGTCCAGCAGTGGGGCCAGGACACCAGAAGCCCTCCCACCGCTGCCCCCTCCAGCACCAAGAATAGAGTGCATCACCTGCCCCAGACTGAGAGTTCCCATCTATACCCTGTGGCTAATAGCCACTGATGGACTTCTGCTCCAGATGTTTATCTAATTCCCTCTTGAAACTGTCCATGCTTGTAGCTGCCACCACCTCCTGCGGCAGTGAGTTCCATGTGTTAATCACTCTTCTCTCTTCAGTTCCAAGACATAATCCTCCTCTCTCTTGCAGGAGACTAACCTGGTTCTCTTCATCTCAAGCATCATGCAGTGCAAAGTGCAATAGCCAATGAAATGGTTTTTGGCTGAGAAGAGAATTTGTAAAGTCTGCATGAATTCTGCCCTGAGGGGGCTTATTGAAACAGGTGTTCGAGCAAGTCTGTCGGCGGAATCGTGACTTTTTGTGCCACTTGGATACAAGAATAAGAAAGCCCCTAAGAACATATTGGCTATTACATTTTGTTTGCATTGGATGGCGCTTGAGGCGAAGAGGACCAGGCAGGCTCCTGCGGTAGAGAAGAGGATGACGTTGTTGGATTATTCTAATTGTGAAGGATATGTATCATAGAATCATAGAATGTTAGAGTTGGAAGGGACCTTGCAGGTCATCTAGTCCAGCCCCCTGCACTCTGCAGGAGCGTAGCCAAAAGAGAGCCCTGCAACATACCCGAAAGATGGTTGTCCAGCCTCCACTTGAAATTGTCCCGTGAAGGAGCATCCACCACCTCCCGAGGCAGTCTGTTCCACTGCTCAACCACTCTGACAGTGAGGAAGTTTCTCCTGATTTTTAGCCAGTAACGACTCCCTTGTAACTTCCACCCATTAGATCTAGTCTTGCAATCCGGAGCAAGAGAGAATAGATCTGCTCCATCTTCTACATGACAGCCCTTCAAATACTTGAAGACTGCCATCATGTCCCCTCTAAGCCTTCTCCTTCCCAGGCTAAACAGACCCAACTCTTTCAGCCTTTCCTCGTAAGACTTGGATGTCTGCTTTTTTACCGAGCGTACCATAGACTGGCAGCCTTGTACAAGTCCTAGGCCTACCACAACGTTTTAAAATAGATCCCAACCCTCTCACCATCCTGGTTGCCCTCTTCTGGACATGCTCCAGCTTGTCAATATCCTCATAAGAACATAAGAGAAGCCAATGTTGAATCAGGCCAATGGCCCATCCAGTTCAACACTCTGTCACACAGCGGCCAAAAACACCAGGGGCCATCAGGAGGTCCAGCAGTGGGGCCAGGACACTAGAAGCCCTCCCACTGCTGCCCCCTCCAGCACCAAGAATAGAGTGCATCACCTCCTTAAAGTGTGGTGCCCAAAACTGGACACAGGACTCCAGGTGAGGTCTGACCATAGCAGAATAGAGTGGAACTACCACCTCTCGTGATCTGGACATGGATGTATGCCCATGCGATTTCACAGAAAGATATTCATGTTTATCAAACACCGGAAAAATTGAATCGACTTTTCGTAATTACATCGTGGTGGTTACTGTTTATTTTTCGTTTGCCCTTCACTGACTGCTGGAGAGCCACAAGGCGCTCCTTTATCTGTTACTGCTGGACTTATTAAACCTTTCTTGGGGGGGGGAGGCGGGGCTGGTGGTGATAACGGAGACGGAAATGGTCTCTCTCGTCAAGGGATGCCGCAGTCCTCGGTCTCTGTGCCTGGGCCTGGCTGCTGTCCTGGGAGTGTCTTCAGTGGGTTTACAAACGGGTGTTGCTCTTGGGGGTGTCTTGGCCCAGGAAAGTGGAGCTCAGGGACCAGACCAAGCCGACCCCCCTGATCCTGGACGAGCAGGGCCGCACCGTCGACGCCACCGGCAAGGAGATTGAGCTGACCCACCGCATGCCCACGCTCAAGGCGAACATCCGGGCCGTCAAGCGGGAGCAGTTCAAGCAGCAGCTGAAAGAGAAGCCGTCGGAGGACATGGAGTCCAACACCTACTTCGACCCCCGGGTCTCCATCACCCCGGCCCAGCGGCCGAAGCGGACCTTCAAGTTCCACGAAAAGGGCAAGTTCGAAAAAATTGCCCAGAGGTTGCGGACAAAGGTAATGAGCTCCCGGAGGCAGATAGAGGTGGCTCGGGGAACGGCAACCCCCCCCCCTTCCCCAGAGTGGGGGCGGGCAGGGGGAGGAGAGCACAGACGGACCTCCCGTTTAAGTGTTTTTCAGGGTGCCCTCCTCCTGACCCCAAAACCCCCCCATAAAACCTCTTTTTCATTATCCAGTTACCTTTATTGGCATGTGACACAGACTCATATACAACAGGAACGTCAACAGGAAATATTATTTGCAGAAAAAACAGATATGAGAAGGGTTGATACGAGAGCCGGTGTAGTGGTTAAGTGCGTGGTCTCTAGTCTGGGAGAACCGGGTTTGATTCCCCCACTCCTCCACTTGCACCTGCTGGATGACCTTGGGCAAACTGTAGTTCTGGCACAGCTGTCCTTGAAAAAAGAGCAGTTTCTGTCAGAGCTCTCTCGGCCTTGCCTACCTCACAGGGTGTCTGTAGTGGGGAGGGGAAGGGAAAGGAGTTTGTAAGCTGCTCTGAGACTCCCTTGGGTAGTGAAGGGCAGGGTATAAATCCAATCTCCTCTTCTTCTTCTACCTCCCAGGGTGTCTGTTGTGGGGAGGGGAAGGGAAAGGAGTTTGTAAGCCGCTCTGAGACTCCCTTGGGTAGTGAAGGGCGGGGTAGAAATCCAATCTCTTCTTCTTCTTCCATGTAAATGTACCAGGAAGGGAAACCAATTAATTAAATAGAGGGCGAATAGAAATGGCTCCAGAAAGAAATTTAGCAACACTTTCCATTATCTCAAAATTTGGGTCGTCAAGAAGAGTGAGAATCTGTAAACCCTCGGGGCATTCTTCTAATTGAGTCAAAACAGAGTTTAAAAATCTCAGACGTGGCGCATGATAGAAGGGGCACCGAAACGCAACATGGGAGATTGATTCGATGCGTTCGTTTGCACATGGACCACGTCTCTCAGTGAAGGGCACACCCCGGAAACGGACAGATAACAAGGCCGAAGGTAGTACATTGAATCTGGCCAAGGAGAGGGCTCTACGAAGTTTGGGGACGTGGAGTTGATAAAAGACAAGAGGCAGCTTGGCCGTCTTTAGGGGATATCCCAAAATACAGAGGTGAACAGGTTTTATTAGCGCCGTTATATAATGATTGTAGTTCAAAGCGAAGTCGATTGGCTCTTAAAATTGAGAAAGCCTCCGATTCAGAGGTAAGAAGTAAGTAATACCCAGAGATTTAATTTTTGATTCTATATAGGTAATCCAGTTTGAGTCATTAGATTCTAGTCGCAGTTGACAGGTGTAACGAAAGGGGTCCGAATTAAAAAGGAGGCGAAGCCAATACTTAGTAGTAGTAAGCCACGCTTTAGTTACCTGCATGCTCTGGCCACGTTCCAGACATAAAGCTGCATAAGGAAGATATGTTGGGACCCCAAAGGTTTTCGTCGGGAAATGGGACTGAGGCTGTTCTATGAAATTTTCAGCTGAATTGATCCAAATGGGCACCCCGTATAAATAGCTGGGCCCCTATTTTGGCTTGGAAGGCTTTTAAAGCAGCAGGTATGTACTGAATTGCCTCTTCCTGAAAAGTAAAACTTAGAAACAACCTTGGAAGAAGCAGCCGTCTTCCGGTTTGAAAAACTGGCAGTTTGCTTTTTACAAGGCGTCAGACTTCTTGTGCATGTCTCTGGAAATGCCGCTGTTTTGGGTAGTGGTTAAGTGCTCAGACTCTAATCTGGGAGAACCGGGTTTGATTCTCCACTCCTCCACGTCTCCACTTGCAGCTGCTGGATGACCTTGTGTCCATCACAAGTTCTCTCAGAGCTGTCCTTGAAAGGGCAGTTCTGGGAAAAGCCCTCTCAGCCCCACCTTCCTCAAAGGGTGTCTGTTGTGGGGAGGGGAGGGGAAAGGAGGTTGTGAGCTGCTCTGAGACTCCGAATGAAGGGCGGGATATAAATCCAACTCTCCTCGAGTTTGCTGTAGTGGTTAAGTGTGCAGACCCTAATCTGGGAGAACCGGGTTGGGTTCCTAGGGTTTGGTTCCCCACTCCTCCTCCACTTGCAGCTGCTGGATGACCTTGGGCAAGCAGTAGTTCTGACAGAGCTGTCTTTGAAAAAGAGCAGCTTCTGCCAGAGCTCTCTCAGCCCCACCTGCCTCCCAGGGTCTCTGTTGTGGGGAGGGGGAGGGAAAGGAGTTTGTCAGCCACTCTGAGACTCCGAGTGAAAGGTGGGGTATAAATCCAATTTCTTCTTCTTCTTCTTCTTGTTAGGCCCAGCTGGAGAAACTCCAGGCCGAGATCTCTCAGGCGGCCAAGAAGACGGGGATCCACACCTCGACCAAGCTGGCCCTGATCACTCCCAAGAAGGAGCTGAAGGAGGGGGACGTCCCAGAGGTGGAGTGGTGGGACTCCTACATCATGCCCAACGGCCTGGACATGTACGCTCCGGTTACCTTTCCAAGGCATTGGCGGGGGGAGGCAAGGGGGGGCACGATTCAGGGATTACGGAGTCCCTCTTCGTTCTGAATCTGGCTGGAGCAAGTGGGTGTGGCAGATGCCGATAAAGGGAACCAGCCTGTGAACAATTTCCCTCTCCAAGGGCAGGAATTCTCAAGGGTGGTGGGAACTGGGGGGAAGGGAAGCGGGTGTCATGGAAGTGCCGTCCTCTGGCAAGGCTTAAGAATATCAGAACATAAGAGAAGCCAGTGTTGGATCAGGCCAATGGCCCATCCAGTCCAACACTCCGTGTCACACAGCGGCCAAAAATACCAGGTGCCATCAGGAGGTCCAGCAGTGGGGCCAGGACACTAGAAGCCCTCCCACTGTTGCCCCCCCTAAGCACCAAGGATACAGAGCATCCCTTGCCCCAGACTGAGAGTTCCTAGCTATACCTTGTGGCTAGCTGATGGACTTTTGCTCTATATAAGAACATAAGAGAAGCCAGTGTTGGATCAGGCCAATGGCCCATCCAGTCCAACACTCTGTCACACAGTGGCCAAAATATACCAGGGGCCATCAGGAGGTCCAGCAGTGGGGCCAGGACACCAGAAGCCCCTCCCACTGCTGCCCCCTCCAGCACCAAGAAGCATCACCTGCCCCAGACTGAGAGTTCCCATCTATACCCTGTGGCTTCTGGAGGAGGCGAGGGAGAGACTCTGGGGCATCACGTTCTGTTCTCTGTCTCTCTCTCTTTTTTTAGAAAAGATGCAGATTCGTTTAAAAGAGAGGACTATTTCGGCATCACAAACCTGGTGGAGCACCCGGCACAGTTAAACCCTCCAGGTAAGATTCCGCTGTTTGGTTCCTTACCAGAGAACAAGTATATAGAAAACAGTTTGTGAGAGTCTGACCCACAAATCAAGCAGTTAACGAGACCTGCAAAGAAAATGCTTTCTGTGTATTACAGTCTGAAGCACTACAACACAGTAAACAAATTTCTGCAAATCATAAGAAAATCCTAGACGCCTGGGATCCATCAGAAGCTTAGCCGCATATTTGAGCCTGAACACTTACTGAGATCAGCGTCCTTATCTGAATGCATTATCTTTCATGACTTGTCGTAAAGCACTTTACGAACAAGAGAACTTTCGTACTACTCTAATACTTCCTGAGGAAGGTCCAATTTTGAAACATTGTTATATAATCCGGAGACGACGTTGACGATGTACCTTCGCACTAGGGTTTTCTTATGATTTGCAGGAATTTGTTCATTGTGTTGTAGTGCTTCAGACTGTAATACGTAGAAGAAAGCCAGAGAAGGGATCACAGTGTGCAGATTCATGCCAACAAACAAAGAACCACTGTGATAAAATTAACAGTGGCACATTTAATAATTCTATAAGCATCAATCTGTGATGCTATTAATTTTACAATATAGTTAGAAAATAATGACATTAACAAAGCAAAGTCCAACATCATCATATCCTCGATGAGCACACCGGTTTTTGCGCTCGTTTCACCAATCTTCCTCATGAGTAGTCTTATAAAGTTGGAAGGTTGTCGACCTCTTGATTCAGCTTAGTTTCTTTTTAAAAACAGTATAGCTTCTTGTTTGTTTTCTTCTTTATTCAATGTCTCCTAGAAAAAGCATAGTTATAAGGAGTGGGAAAAGCCATGAAGCTGAACGGAATAGCATTTGTTATAATTTTTAGCTAGTATAGTTTTAAACTTACCTTCAGTTCCATCGCAAGGACTTGAATAGGAGCAAGCCAAATTACAAAATTTCTAGTCGTAGCAACCAGTCCAAAATTTTAATGTGGCCACCGGTGTCCCTGAGGCCAATGAAGGACGCGTCTTTGGACAAGAAATGTTGGCGTCAAGCTTCAGTTTCTTTTCACTAAAGTTTCTCTTCACTGCTTGCCATGACATGGGGGGAGGGAATTCCTGAGGGGAGTGCATGGGCGTTAAAGTGTCTGCTTGTCGAGGCTATAACGTTGTTTAAGATTGTGTCCCAGAGTTAGTTCCCAAGGGAGCTGGCCTTGGGAGTCCTCACTGGCAGGCTAGAGTATAGACAAGGCACCGTATATCTGTCAGGGTTGCCATTATAGCTATAGAGACTGAATGATGACGTGGGTGAGAGGTGTGGGGTGTATATTGTATTACCTATATGCGCACCTTTTTTCTCAGTTCTGACCAGTGTTAAGAACATAAGAGAAGCCAATGTTGAATCAGGCCAATGGCCCATCTAGTCCAACACTCTGTCACACAGCGGCCAAAATATACCAGGTGCCATCAGGAGGTCCAGCAGTGGGGCCAGGACACTAGAAGCCCTCCCACTGCTGCCCCCTCCAGCACCAGGAACAGAGTGCATCACCTGCCCCAGACTGAGAGTTCCCATCTATACCCTGTGGCTAATAGCCACTGATGGACTTCTGCTCCATATGTTTATCTAGTTCCCTCTTGAAACTGTCCATGCTTGTAGCTGCCACCAACTCCTGTTCCCTCTTAAGCTGAGTTAGTGTGAGCTAGCTCACAGTTTTTCAGCCTCCAGCTCACAGACTTTTGTCTTCGCTCAGGAAGGACGGCTCCAGAGCAGTGTTCCCTCTAAGCTGAGTGAGTGTGAGCTAGCTCACAGTTTTTTATAGCCTCCGGCTCACACGTTTTTGCCTTAGCTCAGGAAGGGATGGCTCCAGAGCAGACTAATTGATGCAGCAGCCAAATCGCCCACTCATAAATTTAATGCCTGTGGCTCACAAAGCAGAATTTTTGCTCACAAAGACTCCACAGCTTAGAGGGAGCACCGGTTCTGACACAGCCTGTTTCCTAAAATAAGCAAATCTCCATAAACTATCGCTGGCTAAGTGTGTCGTGGAGAGTGCTTTAACTGAGGAGACCTGACGGGGAGAGATCGGTGCAGGGATCCAAAATCCGGCTCGCCTTGATGGGTGTTCTCACCGGGTGCGGTTCCTGTTCTTCTCATTCCAGTGGACAGCGACACGCCGGTGACCTTGGGCGTGTACCTCACCAAAAAAGAGCAGAAGAAGTTGCGGCGTCAGACCCGGCGAGAAGCCCAGAAGGAGCTCCAGGAGAAAGTGAGGCTGGGCCTCATGCCCCCTCCGGAACCCAAAGGTAGAGGAGCTTTCGCGGCAGGTCGGCCAACCACGCAAGAGCGGTGGCTGGCTTTTTATTTGTTTCAAGTGTTTATCTCCGGCTTTTCCCTCTCCTCATGGCTGCTCTGAGCATTGTCATTCCTCCCTTGCAGTACGGATCTCCAACCTGATGCGCGTTCTGGGAACGGAAGCCGTTCAGGACCCGACCAAAGTGGAAGCCCACGTCCGAGCCCAGATGGCAAAGAGGCAGAAGTAGGCATGCTGGCACGGGTTTACCCGCTTCTTGGTCTTTTTAATGAGCCGCCTCCAGGTTCCAGGTGCTCTGGGACTGTGGTTGGCTTTTTGTCTTCAGTTGCATGGGTGGTATCCTCTCGCTCCTCTGAGATTCAGAGGGACGCAGTGTTCCCTCTAAGCTGAGTTAATGTGAGCTAGCTCACAGCTTTTTAGCCTCCAGCTCGCAGATTTTTGTCTTAGCTCAGGAAGGGATGGCTCCAGAGCAAACTCATTTTATGCAGAAGCCAAATTGCTCGCTCACACCTTTAATGCCAGTAGCTCACAAAGTAGAATGTTTGCTCACAGGACTCCACAGCATAGAGGGAACGTTGGGGGGAAGGTGGTGTGGTGTGGTGTAACCGTTAGCACCACTGGCTGACCTCGGGCAGTCATTGTCTCTCCAGGTGGGTGACACAGGAAAACTGAGGCAGGACAGGGTACAGATGTGATGTTGGTAGAGCTGCCTTCTCATAGGAAAGAGTGAGATAAAAAAAATAAGAGAAAATAACTGTGATGTCCTTGTTTATGGGGGAGATGGTTTTACCTTTAAAACACACTCTGTGTACATGAACTTGGTAGATTTCTGCTGCCCCCAGGAATTAAAAATTCAAAATCTCTCTTTAGGTAGAATGACCCGGGGTCTAGGCATTTCAAAGGACAGGACTATATGGCCCTGAGGAAGGACTATTCTCACTGCTGGGATAAGTTTAAACAAAAAAAATGATTTATTTAATAAAGAACAAAATAGGTTTCTGGTTATTTTGAGCTGTTGCTCAATTTGTAAATATAACTGGCAAAGCTTGGTGTCAGTCTCTCAAACTCCAAACTCCACTCTGACAGGCTTAGACAGTCTAATCTCTCTCTCTCTCATACATATATGTAGCCACACAGGCTAAACTCTTTGTCTTATTCACACAGAACAGACTCAAACTTTCATAGTCACACAGACTAAACTGTTTGTCTTATTCACACAGAATAGACTCAGACTCCCATAGTCACACAGACTATGCTTTCTCTCCAAACTTCGCACACAGAATCTCCTCATATACACTTGTCCTCCCACACTCTCAGTCATCCACCAATCACATCTCATTCGTCTCCCTCCATCACTCTCCTTACATTACTGCAGTCAAACTAATCATTTAAAGAAACACACACACCAAAACAAGAAATCATTACAATAACTAACAGTTTGGCGGTTCTTAAATAAAGAAATTGGGTGTAATTAATTAATTAATCAGTCAATCAATTAATTCTACTTTTATCCTGCCCTCCCAGCAAGCCGGCTCAGGGCGGGTGACAAATCACAAAGTAACAATATAATCAAATAGTTTAAAAAAAAATGTAAAGGTAAAGGTTCCCTTGCTCGAAAGCCAGTCGAATCCGACTCTAGGGTTGCGGTGCTCATCTCCGTTTCAAAGCCGAAGAGCCAGCGCTGTCCGAAGACGTTTCCGTGGTCATGTGGCCGGCATGACTAAACACTAAGGCGCATGGAACGCTGTTCCCTTCCCACCGAAGTGGTACCTATTTATCTACTTGCAATTTCTTGCTTTTGAACTGCTAGGTTGGCAGGAGCTGGAACTAGAGACAGGAGCTCATTCGTCTTCCGGCACCCGGGTCTCGAACTGCTGAACTAATGACCTTCCACAGCCTGCAGTTCAGTTTCTCATAAAACCCAATCAGGGACAAAACAGGGTGGATTTGCCTCAACAGCGATGCTCATTGTGAGCTTGGATCCATTTGGCCAGCATTGTCAGCAAGGAAGGCCAGGATAGAATTTGGATGTCCGCCGCCTCATCCAAAGGCCCGTCGTAACAGCTCCATCTTGCGGGCCCTGTGGAATTGTAACACATCCTGGGAATATATTCTTAACCTTGCTGGGCAAGTGCTCCATCTGGCCTCGCCCATTTTCCAAAAACAGTTGGCAGGCACCGTGGCAGCCATAGGGCACGGTGTCGGGGACCCCTGCTCGATGCGGATTTTGTAGTGCCAGTCAAATACCGTGAGCGGGACGGGGCATCCAGAGACCAGTGCAATATCTGAGGACCAAGCAGCCATCGAAAACAGAGCTGAAATGAAGCTTAAACATTTAAACGTGACACGTTCAGTGGTGTGGAAACGACATCTCCCCCTCCTTCCCCACAGAGCCCACGAAGAGGCCAACGCAGCACGGAAGCTCACCGTGGCCCAGAGGAAAGCGAAGCAAGTGAAGAAGCTGAAGGAAGATCTCTCTCAGGGGGTTCACATAACTGTCTACAGGTGAGTGTCTCCCCTCCCCACCCCAGGCCAACGCCATCGCCCCACGTGGCCAGTTTGGTGTAGTGGTTAAGTGCGCAGACTCTAATCTGGGAGAACCGGGTTTGATTCCCCACTCCTCCTCCACTTGCACCTGGCTGGATGACCTTGGGCAAGCCATAGTTCTGACAAGAGCTGTCCTTGAAAAAGAGCCATTTCTGTCAGAGCTCTCTCAGCCCCGCCTCCCTCACAGGGTGTGTCTGTTGTGGGGAGGGGAAGGGAGAGGAGTTCGTAAGCCGCTCTGAGACTCCTTCGGGGGTAGTGAAGGGCGAGGTATAAATCCGATCTCTTCTTCTTCCTGATTCCCCATTCCTCCACTTGCAGCTGCTGGACAACCTTGGGCAAGCCATAGTTCTGACAAGAGCTGTTCTTGAAAAAGAGCCGTTTCTGTCAGAGCTCTCTCCGCCCCACCTCCCTCACAGGGTGTGTCTGTTGTGGGGAGGGGAAGGGAGAGGAGTTTGTCAGCCGCTCTGAGACTCCTTTGGGTAGTGAAGGGCGGGGGATAAATCCAACCTCTTCTTCTTCTCATCGTGTGCCTGAGCCCCCGTCTTTTGCCACCCCCAGGGTCCGAAACCTAAGCAATCCCGCCAAGAAATTCAAGATTGAAGCCAATGCCGGTCAGCTGTACCTCACGGGCGTCGTCGTTCTGCACAAAGATGTTAACGTGGTGGTGGTCGAAGGAGGTGAGGGGGTCGTGCTGGCTTGTTCGCCCTCAGAAGCTCTTACCTCGATGTGTGCCGTCTTCAGGAATTTTAAAAACACTGGGGGAGAACTTTGTCTCCTCCTTCCCCCCAGGCTGAAATTTGAAGGGGAATTCATCACATAGGTAAAGGTAAAGATTCCCTTGCTCGAAAGCCAGTCGAATCCGACTCTAGGGTTGCGGTGCTCATCTCCGTTTCAAAGCCGAAGAGCCAGCGCTGTCCGAAGACGTTTCCGTGGTCATGTGGCCGGCATGACTAAACACCCAGGCGCACGGAACGCTGTTCCCTTCCCACCAACGTGGTACCTATTTATCTACTTGCAATTTCTTGCTTTCGAACTGCTAGGTTGGCAGGAGCTGGAACTAGAGACGGGCGCTCACTCCGTCATGCGGCACTCTCGGGTCTCGAACTGCTGAACTACTGACCTTCCACAGCCTGCAGTTCAGTGTCTTAACCACTTGAGCCACCGCAGCTCATACAATATTATTTATTACTTATCTGTTTATAACACTTAAATGCCGCCTTTCTGCCCAGCTTATTGTCCCCAAGGTGGTGAACTATCAAAAACATTCAAACGAGCTTTAAATAATTGGATTTTATTTATTTTTTTTACTATTAGCCCATCAACGTGCCGAGAAATATCAGCAAGGGGACCGTCCCTGCCTCTTTGGCGCGTACAGTAGAAACCGATTCCTTTTACGTCCTGGCCTTTGCTAACTTTGGTCGTGTTTCGTGGGACGAGCCCTGTAGAACCACGTTAACGAGGTCTTTCAGACGTTATCTTAGAATTAAAATGGCTCCCTTCCGGTCTCCTCTCTTGTCCCTCCCCTCCAGGCCCGAAAGCACAGAAGAAATTCAAGCGGCTCATGCTGCATCGAATAAAATGGGACGAGCAGACATCGAATACAAAGGGCGATGGTAAGCAACCGGGCCTGGCCAGACCAGCAGCGCCTCTCGGGCTCACCCGGCAGAGGAGGATCCCGTTTCTTTTGGCAGGAGAGTCCCTGGCTTTTGATGGTGTCGTTTGTCTAGCTCTCACGGCTGTACTACGCACTGCTCATTCTCAGAGGGTCGGCTTTGGCACACCCAGTTTGTATTCTTAAGCCCTGTGCTTCTGCCGTGGAGGCCCGTGCTGAATACAACGGGAGGGCTCCCAATAGAGCCGTGTCACAAGGAAGCCTATGAAACGTTACTAGATGAAAATAATAAATTAAGATCAGAAGAAACTTTACTAAGGATGCATAAGATAAAGTTATCATGGTGGGAAACTATGCAGCTCCAAACTAGGTATCTTAAAGATGTTCAGATTGGATTCCCGAGAGTCTAAAACACAATTGGAAAAAAATTTGGTTGTCAACAAGCAATAAACTGGTTCAGAAACTATATAGATTTTTGTTAGAAGAGTACTTACAGGATGAGACAGTGACTCCAGGGATGGTAAAGGTAAAGGTAAAGGTTCCCTTGCTCGAAAGCCAGTCGAATCCGACTCTAGGGCTGCGGTGCTCATCTCCGTTTCAAAGCCGAAGAGCCAGCGCTGTCTGAAGACATTTCCGTGGTCATGTGGCCAGCATGACTAAACACCAAGGCGCACGGAATGCTGTTACCTTCCCACCAAAGTGGTACCTATTTATCTACTTGCAATTTCTTGCTTTCGAGCTGCTAGGTTAGCAGGAGCTGGAACTAGAAACGGGAGCTCACTCCGTCTTGCGGCACCTGGGTCTTGAACTGCTGAACTACTGACCTTCCACAGCCTGCAGTTCAGCGTCTTAACCACTTCAGCCACCGCAGCTCCTCCAGTGATGGTAGCCTGGATGAAAGATACAGGGCACTCTATAGAAATAGAGCAATGGCAGAATATATGAAAATCTTTGAAGTATATGAGAGCTATTAGCTATAAGGAAAATATTTATAAAGTAATTCATCGCTGGTATTGGTCCCCAGATAAAATAGCTAAGTGCCACGCTAATGTTTCTAAGAATTGTTGGAAATGTAAGGCAAACGTGGGGACATTTTTTCATATGTGGTGGCGATGTGGTAAGGTCACCTAATATTGGATGATGGTGCAGAAGACGATATTAGGAATAATGAACCATGAAAGTAGAGTTAACTCCAGAGGTAGCGCTGTTAAACTTAGTACCGGGAAACATAAAGCGAAATGATAAATACATGTTAGTATATATACTAACAACGGCTAGGATATTACTAGCAAAATATTGGAAACAAGAGCAAATACCCACAAGAGAAGAGTTATGAGCTAAATTATTGGAAGTAGCCGAAATGGACAGATTAAGTTTGATTCTGCAAGGGAAAGATGATAATATTTTCTTTGAAAGATGGGAACGCCTGTATGTTTGGATAAATGAAATATGGGCAGTGTAGACTCAGATGTATATATATATATTTGTAGGTTCTATTAAGTGGAAAATCTGATAAATAAAAATTTTTAAAAAAATAAAACGGGAGGGCTCCCCACTAAATTTAGGTGGCTTCCTTCCAGGGAACCTTATCTAAGGAGGATGTTGACCCCGTGGTTGCCTGGAGTCCCCTCCTCAACAGAGGGTTGGATCCCATGGTTTGGTGCAGTGGTTAAGTGCGCAGACTCTAATCTGGGAGAACCGGGTTTGATTCCCCGCTCCTCCACTTGCACTTGCTGGATGACTTTGGGCAAGCCACCGTTCTCTCAGAGCTGTCCTTGAAAAAAGAGCAGTTTCTGTCAGAGCTCTCTCAGCCCCACCTACCTCACAGGGTGCCTGTTGTGGGGAGGGGAAAGAAGAGGAGTTTGTCAGCCGCTCTGAGACTCCTTTGGGTAGTGAAGGGTGGGGTATAAATCCAATCTCTTCTTCTTCTTCTACCTCACAGGGTGCCTGTTGTGGGGAGGGGAAGGGAAAGGAGTTTGTGAGCCGCTCTGAGACTCCCTTGGGTAGTGAAGGGTGGGGTATAAATCCAATCTCTTCTCTTCTTCTTCTCTCTGGGGATGGTGCAGAAATGCCTTCCCGATGTGACACTCTCACTCAGAAGTCTCCCTGTGCTGGCGAAAGTGCCGCCATTGGGGAAACCGATCCACGAGATCCGTCCCAGACAACACCATTTTTACATGCTGAAATCCTGAGAGAGAAGTCCTTAGTCCTGTGAAGTCTTTAGGGTAAATCGTTTCCAGCATTAATCCTTGCTTTTGTTGTCGTTGTCAGACGATGACGAATCCGATGAGGAGGCTGTGAAGAAGACGAACAAATGTTCTCTGGTTTGGGAGGTAAGCCAGCTTTCTGATCCAGCGTGGCTGCCTGGGCCATGTTGTGCTCTAAATCGTGGGCCGGGAACTCCAGAGAGGTCCGGTTCCCCTGGAGAAAACGGCAGCTTGAGAACAGTACTGTCTGGGCTTCATGGCTCTCTCAGAGCTGTTCTCTCAAGGGCAGTCCTCGAAAGAGCTCTCTCAGCCCTGCCCACCTCACAAGGGTGTCTGTTGTGGGGAGAGGAAGGGAAAGGAGTTTGTAAGCCGCTCTGATACTCTTTCAGGTAGTGAAGGGCGGGGTATACATCCAATTTCTTCTTCTTGAATTTACCTTGCCTGTAAAATGGACGCAAGACACTTCGTCGTGTGGCATGGCCAATTCTCATGGATTGAATTCCAGATGCTTCTTAGTTTAAGAGCTGGTACTGAGCTCTTTTTGTGGTGCTGTTAAGTTTTGCAGGGTGTGACCTGCCTGCTTTCAGGACAGCCTTTGACGCCATAAGAGGCTCCAGGTTTGAATGACAGAAGTCAGTCAGTGAAAAGTTTGATTCATAGGGAGTTGACCTCTCTCCTGCACAGCGTTTCTGTGGGATGCAGGGGAGGCAGCGCTAGACGTTTAAGTCCATGTTTATGTTTGTTCTGCTTTGTTCTGTACAGTGCTTTCTTATCCCACCCACCCTGAAAGGTGCTCAGAGCGGCATCTCCTTTGTGCATGGCTTAAAAATGTGCAGGCGCAACAACCCACAGGTTGTTCAGTGTGACTCTGTCCAGAGACCCCAAGTTCTGGAGGCGGGACGCTTTTCTTTCTTGCTCAGCTGCTGGCTTTCTCACCCAAATATGACTTAGACGCTCCTAAGTCCAGATCAACTATTTACCCAGAGGCCAGAGTTGATGACAGGGGTGTGGGTCAGTTTGCACGCACGCCCGCTTTAAGGAATCTAATGTGATTTGGAGACGCCCCAACCAATGCTCCCTCTCAGCTGGGGAGTCTTGTGAACAAAAATTCTTTGTGAGCGACTGGCATTAAAGTCCTGAGCGAGCGATTTGGCTACTGCATAAACTAGTTTGCTCTGGAGCCCTCCTTCCTGAGCTAAGACAAAAATGTGTGAGCCAGAGGCTAAAAAACTGGGAGTAAGTAAAGTAAATAAATGCAGCGCATGATAGAAACCAGCTTGAGGGCTTGAGTTCAGAAGCGCTGTACAGAGAAACTCAGTTTAAAATTGCCACGGACGGGAAACGCAAGCCATAAAATGCCGGCTGAAAGGTGGGAGGGACTCAGTTAAAAGCAAGGCAGATTGAAATCTTGGGTGTGTCGTGGTGCATAAATACCCAGTGAGTAAAGTGCTAGGCTGATGTCCAGCAGGATGGTGGACGACACCAGGTCTCTTTTTGTAGCAGGAACTCCTTTGCATATTAGGCGACACACCCCTAATGTAGCCAATCCTCCCAAGATCTTACATTACCCCCTGTAAGAAGAGCTCTGTAAGCTCTTGGGAGATTGGCTGCAGTAGGGGTGTGTTACCTGATATGCAAAGGAGTTCCTGCTACAAAAAGAGACCTGGACGACACACTAGGAACAAATTGAATTGATGGAAATTTTATTATTTGCTGTAGTCTGCCTTTCTCTGTGGAGACTCTAGGCGGATTTGCAGGATAAAGATCTGCATTCACACAGCAAAAGACAACCAGTCGGCAATGCGGCAACACCAGGGTTACAGAATTAGAGAGCAAACTGTTTAAGGCAAGGTATATTGCAAACAATGCAGGACGTGGCAAAGGCAGCGCAGAGATACCTCAGGCTGCAAGTAAATAATAAAAAGAAATCCTGTTCCCTTTTAAAGGAGCCCTCCTGGCATGTCCCATTGTATTAACGTTCTAATCTCTTTTTTAAACTGTCCTGTTGGGATTTTACAAAAGGTCAGGAACCATTGGCTATATCTCTGATACTCTTGAGTCCAGTGGCACCTTTAAGACTGACAAAGTTTTATTCTGGGTATTGTCAGGCCCCCAGTCAAGACTCTCAACAAGGTTCCTCCAGAAGATTCAGTTTGTTGAAAGCTAGTACTTGGGATACCAGGAACTCTTGGGTCTGGAATGGCGGGCTCAGATACAGAAACAAAAGATATACTCCCTTCGGACGTGACCCCCTGATACACTGAGGCCAATAGGCAGGCACCTGGAGACGCAGGCAAAAAGCAATGGTTTTACAACAATCCTTCAGAAATCTCAGTTCGTTGAAAGCTAGTACTTGGGATACCAGGAACTCTTGTGTCAGGAATGGCGGGCTCAGATACAGAAACAAAAGATATACTCCCTTCGGACGTGACCCCCTGATACACTGAGGCCAATAGGCAGGCACCTAGAGACGCAGGCAAAAAGCAATGGTTTTACAACGTTCCTTCAGAAATTTCAGTTCATTGAAAGCTAGTACTTGGGATACCAGGAACTCTTGTGTCAGGAATGGCGGGCTCAGATACAGAAACAAAAGATCTACCCCCTTCGGACGTGACCCCCTGATACACTGAGGCCAATAGGCAGGCACCTAGAGACGCAGGCAAAAAGCAACGGTTTTACAACGTTCCTTCAGAAGTTTCAGTTTGTTTAAAGCTAGTACTTGGGATACCAGGAACTCGTGTCAGGAATGGCGGGCTCAGATACAGAAACGAAAGATCTACCCCCTTCGGACGTGACCCCCTGATACACTGAGGCCAATAGGCAGGCACCTAGAGACGCAGGCAAAAAGCAACGGTTTTACAACGTTCCTTCAGAAATTTCAGTTCGGTGAAAGCTAGTACTTGGGATACCAGGAACTCTTGTGTCAGGAATGGCGGGCTCAGATACAGAAACAAAAGATCTACCCCCTTCGGACGTGACCCCCTGATACACTGAGGCCAATAGGCAGGCACCTGGAGACGCAGGCAAAAAGCAACGGTTTTACAACGTTCCTTCAGAAGTTTCAGTTCGGTGAAGCTAGTACTTGGGATACCAGGAACTCTTGTGTCAGGAATGGCGGGCTCAGATACAGAAACAAAAGATCTACCCCCTTCGGACGTGACCCCCTGATACACTGAGGCCAATAGGCAGGCACCTAGAGACGCAGGCAAAAAGCAACGGTTTTACAACATTCCTTCAGAAATTTCAGTTCGTTGAAAGCTAGTACTTGGGATACCATGAACTCTTGTGTCAGGAATGGCGGGCTCAGATACAGAAACAAAAGATCTACCCCCTTCGGACGTGACCCCTGATACACTGAGGCCAATAGGCAGGCACCTAGAGATGCAGGCAAAAAGCAATGGTTTTACAACGTTCCTTCAGAAATTTCAGTTCGTTGAAAGCTAGTATTTGGGATACCATGAACTCTTGTGTCAGGAATGGCGGGCTCAGATACAGAAACAAAAGATCTACCCCCTTCGGACGTGACCCCCTGATACACTGAGGCCAATAGGCAGGCATGTAGAGGCGTGGGCAAAAAGCAGCAGTTTTACATTCCCAGGATGAGCGGAAGGCGAGAGCAGGCAGAGCTGAGCTCCAAGGACTCTTGGGAGATAAAATGAGCCGACCGCCTAGGTGGGAGGGGGGACCGGGACGAGAGTGTAGAGGCAACCCACACATTCCAGACCACGGCAGCATTAGCTGACAGGTATAAGCTTTCAGAAGTCTGCATGCACAGAAAAACTCATACCCAGAATAAACCTTTGTTGGTCTTAAAGGTGCCACTGGACTCAAGACTTTGTTCTGCTGATATTCTGTTAGACTTCTGTCCTTTTTTTGCTTTTTCAGGGTACAGCAAAGGATCGCAGTTTCGGTGACATGAAATTCAAGCAGTGCCCCACTGAAAATATGGCACGAGAACACTTTAAAAAACATGCCGCGGAGCATTACTGGGACCTGGCGCTGAGCCAGTCGGTGTTGGAGTCCACAGACTGAAGGCCCTTCCCTGAGCCCCCTTTTCGGCATTTTCTGTGTGTAACGTTGTGCGCGAGAATGTGGCTGAAACCTCGGACAGGTCCCCCCTCGAGTTCCTCACCGTAAGATGCCCACGATGAAAAGAAATATTTTTCATAGGTGAAAAATCACACACACACGCAGACAACCCCTTCGGGCCTTTTTTGGACTAAACCAGTTTGTGGATCTTGATGTGCGCGCTACTGCTGCCCGGCTGTCGGGACAGGATCCAGCTTTCGAGGCCCTGGAAAGCGGAGACTCATTCTCCAGCGGTGCCTTGTTTCCTTTCCAAATCCTTGGGGCTCTAGAGAGGAGGGCATCCCTCGTCGGCTTTCCTTTCCCGGTTCAGGAGGTGGGGATGGGACGTGAGGTGAGCAGGCGAGGGGAGAGGGGAGGACAGCAGAGCGGGGGTGGAGCTGCAGGCTCCGGTGGGGAGGAGGAGGCGGAGGCAGCTCCCGGCACGGGAAATGTACAGCAGGAATAGGAGTTGGGGATTTAGCCCACATCCTACATTTACGGAATAAACTTGGTTTTTTTGTAAGAAGTTAAAAACGTCTCTTCACTTGATGTTTTGGACAGGTGGTTGTGTGTATTGCCTTGGGCAGGAGTTGGGGGGTGGGGAGGGGGAGTTGCCTGTTCTTATGTAGAGGATGCTTCTAACCCCGTGGGAGGTTTCTGCGTTCAGTAGGAGGAACCTCCCTAAGGATTCGAAGTTGTCATCTGCATAAGAACAGAAGAGAAGCCATGTTGGGTCAGGCGCTCAGGCCGGCGGCCCATCCAGTCCAACACTCTGTGTCACACGGTGGCCAAAACCCAGCGGCCATCAGGAGGTCCACCAGCAGGGCCAGAACTCCAGAAGCCCTCCCACTGTTGCCCTCCCAAGCGCAAAGAAGACAGAGTATCACTGCCCCATAAGAACATAAGAGAAGCCAATGTTGAATCAGGCCAATGGCCCATCCAGTCCAACACTCTGTCACACAGCGGCCAAAATATACCAGGTGCCATCAGGAGGTCCAGCAGTGGGGCCAAGACACTAGAAGCCCTCCCACTGCTGCCCCCCCAGCACCAAGAATAGAGTGCATCACCTGCCCCAGACTGAGAGTTCCCATCTAGACCCTGTGGCTAATAGCCACTGATGGAGTTCTGCTCCATATGTTTATCTAATTCCCTCTTGAAACTGTCCATGCTTGTAGCTGCCACCACCTCCTGTGGCAGTGAATTCCATATGTTAATCACTCTTTGGGTGAAGAAGTATTTCCTTTTATCTGTTCTAACCCAACTGCTCAGCAATTTCATGGAGTGCCCATGAGTTCTTGTATTGTGAGAAAGGGAGAAAAGTACTTCTTTCTCAACCTGCTCCATCCCATGCATAATCTTATAAACCTCGATCATGTCACCCCTCAGCCGTCGTTTCTCCAAGCTGAAGAGCCCCAAGCATTTTAACCTTTCTTCATAGGGAAGGTGTTCCAACCCATTTATCATTCTAGTTGCCCCAGACATAAGAACGTGACAGAGGTTCCCAAACTTATTTGGCCTACCGCCCCCTTTTCAGAAAAAGAATCACTCAGCATCCCCTGGACATCTACCTCCAAGAAGTGGACAAAAGATGCAGTTTATGGATCTGCACCTGGATTATTCCAGCCCACCTGGGGGTGGTATTGCCCACTCTGGGAACCAGTGAAAGAGAAGCTATGTTGGATCGGGCCACAGTGTCACACAGTGGTAAAAACCCAGGGGCCATCAGGACGTCCACCAGCTGGGCCAGAACTCCAGAAGCCCCTCCCACTCTTGACCCCCACCAAACACCAAGGATACACAGCATGACTGCCCCAGACAGTGTGTTCCATCTTTACCTTGTGCATCTGCTATCTTGATGCCCACTCACCAGATCTCTTTGGAGCGCCTCACAGTCCTCCCTGGTTCTCGCCACCCTGACCAATCTAGTGTCAACTGCAGACTTAGCCACTTCACTGCTTACTGCCAACTCCAAATCATTAATGAACAAGTTAAAAAGCACTGGGCCTGGTACTGAGCCCTGTGGTACCCTATGTTCCCTCTAAGCTGTGAGCAAAAATTCTAGTTTGTGAGCTGCTGGCATTAAAGTTGTGAGCAAGCGGTTTGGCTACTGCATAAATCAGTTTGCTCTGGAGCCATCCTTCCTGAGCTTAGACATGTGAGCTGGAGGCTAAAAACATGTGAGCTAGCTCACACTAACTCAGCTTAGAGGGAACACTGGTGGTACCCCACTGCCTACCGCCTTCCAGTGTGAGAATTGCCCAGTTATACTCACTCTCTGTTCCCTGTTAGCCAGTTTTTAACCCACAAGACTGCTGAGTTGACTTAGGAGCCTTTGATGAGGAACTTTATCAAAAGCTTTCTGGACTTCAGGGTAAAACGACGACTTGTCCATGTGCTTGTTCACCCCCTCCAAGATCTTTGGTTTAATGAATTGCAGATGTTGGGGGGAGGGGGGCTTGCCTGCTGAAGCTGCCGCCAAACCTGCAGTAGATACATGGGCAGAAGGCAGCTTCCTAGTGCCAGCGGGAGCATCTCTTCCTTTTATTTACACTTTCACTCTAAGGCAGAAGTATGTTCTTTGCTCCCACACTCGTACTGCTTTGCTACACCAGCGTTTATGATGCAGTTGCAGTAATCAAGTTTCTAGCTTGTGGTGGGGTGGGCACACAGCACAGGTGCCTGTACTTTGGTGCAGAGAGCCAGTTTGGTGCAGAGGTTAAGAGCGGTGGACTCAAATCTGGAAAAACCAGGTTTAATTCCCCACTCTTCTGCATGCAGCCAGCTGGGTGACCTTAGGTCAGTCACAAGTTCTCTCAGAGCTGTTCTCTTCAGTTTGTGGTGGGGAGGAGCTTTCATAAATCAGTTTGCTCTTTCACTTCTACAACTGTAGTTGAGACGGTTAGACTCCGTAAGGCGATTCAGCCAGGTTTAAAAGCTGTGGGATGGGGGAGAAGATATGTTACTGTTTTTATGTTAAGTTAGAGACTTGGCCTGCAACCTGGAGACTGAAGTCTTATGCATATGTGCTATCAAGTTGCTTCCAATTCATGGCGACTATGAATTAATGGATAGCCCAGGCTAGCCAGACGTCATCAGATCTCAGCCCTGATTAGTAGAAAAGATTGGATTTATACCCTGCCCTTCGCTAACCAAAGGAGTCTCAGAGTGGTTTACAATCTCCTTTCCCTCCCCACAACAGACACCCTGTGAGGTAGGTGGGGCTGAAAGAGCTCTCTCGAGAACTGCCCTTGAGAGAACAGAACTTGTGACTGACCCAAGGTCTGAGAGAACTTGTGAATGACCCAAGGTCACACCAGCAGCTGCAAGTGGAGGAGTGGGGAATCAAACCCAGCTCTCCCAGATTAGAGTCTGTGCTCCTAACCACTACACCAAACTGTCTCTAGTAATTGAATGAGAGACTACCAAGCATGTCCAGGGTTGCTATGCAGAGGCAGGCACTGGAAAACTAGCAGTGTTAGGAGGGGCTGTGGCTCAGTGTCAGAGCATCTACTTGCCATGTAGAAGGTCCCAGGTTCAACCACCACCATCTCCAGCTTGGTGTAGTGGTTAAGTGTGCGGTTACTCATCTGGGAGAACCGCGTTTGATTGCCCATTCCACCACTTGCAGCTGCTGGATGATCTTAGGTCAGGCGCAAGTTCTCTCAGAGCTATTCTCCCAAAAGCAGTCCTCGAGAGAGCTCTCTCAGCCCTGCCTACCACAGTCACAGGGTATCTGTTGTGGGGGAGGGGACAGGAAAGGAGATTGTAAGCCGCTCTTTGACTCTGAGTGAAGGGCGGGGTATAAATCCAATCTCTTCTTAAAATATCTGTCAGTAGGTGATGTGAAAGAGCATGGTTAAGTGCGCGGACTCTAATCTGGGAGAACCGGGTTTGATTCCCCCACTCCTCCACTTGCACCTGCTGGTGTGACCTTGGGTCAGTCACAAGCTCTGGCGCAGCTGTCCTTGATAAAGAGCAGTTTCTGTCAGAGCTCTCTCAGCCCCACCTACCTCACAGGGTGTCTGTTGTGGGGAGGGGAAGGGAAAGGAGCTCAGAAGCCACTTTGAGACTCTAGGTGAAGGGTGGGGTATGAATCCAATCTCCTCTTCTTCTCTGCCTGAGACCCTGGAGAACGGCTGCCAGTCTGAGTTGAGATTACTGATGGGCCAGGGGTCTGGTTCGGTATAAGGCAAGTTCAAGTGCTCGTCTCTTTGCCTTTTAAATCCGACATGGTCACCATCAGCTGGCTGCAACTTGCCAGCGCTGTCCGCCACCACGACCTCCAAAATGTCCTGTTTGTTGACCGCCTTGTTCGGGTCCTGCTAACCGGTCGCCGTCTTAGTGTTGCTGAACTGAATCTCGCCAAGAAAATGTGTCCTGCTCTGGGATTGCCAGGACAGTACCGGAGACAGCAAGAAGACTGCTCCCCCCCAGAGCTTTTCCCAAGAACCTTGTCCCCTTTTTATTGCCACCATATCAAGCACTTGGTATAAAAAAACCAGACTCTGAGGTCTGGAGGAGGTTGCCATGGATGGAGGGCCTGGAGCTCCACTCCCTGTCATGGGCAAGATAGAAAAATGGCACTAAGGCGCCCACTGCATGCTGGGAGCAGCCAGCTTGGCCAAAGGGAGCGCAAGGGGTTCTGGGACAACACCTGTGCTGACAGTGAACCCTCCCCTCCGCCGCGAACAAATACTGCGCCTGCGCACAGCTAAATCTCATTTCTAGCGCTTGCGCAGAAAGCCGCTCCAGCTCGGGTTCGTTTTCCCTCGGCCAACAGAAGCCGCTAAATCCGCGCGCGGCAGCCCGCCCTCATATTGTGCGCATGCGCCGGTTACCTCAGGCCGTTTCCCGGCCCCCCCCCCCTTGATCATGCGCTCTGACTATTTTGTGCTGCGTGAGGCAGGGCAAGTGAAAATGGCGGCTGGCGGGTTGTCAAGCCAGTGGCGATTTTCGAGCAGTTGATGAGGAGAAGGCGACCGGAAACCGTTGGGCAGGAGGGCAAGGCTGCCGGTTAAACCGCCCTTTAACTCAGGGGCCCAGGCGGCAGCGGCAGGCGCGTGAAGGGGCCGTGCGTCACCTCTCACTCTTGTCTCCATGCCACCTCTTCTGTTGCCATTGGCGGCGCGGCTCCTCGGCTGTCTTCTGATTGGAAGGGAGCGGGGAGGGGGGAACCCCGCGCTCCTGCGGCGTCCCGATTGGTGGCCTTGCGAGCGCGCGCGCAGACCCAGGCCAATAGCCAGGCGAGGAGTGCCAGTGTTTGATCGGTCCCCCCCTGCCCTTTGATCTGAAAGGCGGGGCGTTGCTGTGGGCGACCGCGCTCTCCCGAAGGGGGCGGATCAAAAGGCTCTGGAAGGGTCCATTGCAGGGGGGAGGGGTAACCGTAAGGCTTCGCAAGGGCGGAGAGGAGAAAGTGTCCTCCGAGCGAGGCTTGAATGCAGGACAGGGGTCGGCTCGCGTTGCGTTGCACTGCTTCCCTGGAAAGGGGGCGGGGAGGGGCGCTGTCCACGCACAACAGCAACACCGACTTGCCCCCCATCCCCGAGCAGCAGCGCACGCCCCCTCGAGCATCCCTAGCGGAGGCCCTGCAGGCCGTCTCCCGGGAGCAGCGTCCCTTGCGCTTGTCTCCAGCAGCCTTGGGAATTGCTGCTGCTGCTTCAAACGCGGCCTTGGCGAATAAGCCCCGTGTCCCTTCCTGCCGGCAAGAAGAAGAACAACAAAAAACACCCGACAAGGGCTCCCTTGCAACCGGGGAGCTTGCAAACGTGGCGCAAGGCAAGGGTTAACTTGCACAATTTACAAGGATCGCCGGAGAATTTATTTATTTGTTGGACTTTTATCCCGCCCTCCCGCCGAGAGGCGGCTCGCAACAGTGAAAACCGATATACACTTTAAAAACACAACGTTACTACATCTCAAAACAATACAGTACAGAGCAATACGATAGAGACAGATGACATTAAAACAGGGCGGCATTCTGTGCAAGAAGCGTCGTCCCGGGGCCCAGCAGCGCCGGTTTACAGCCGCGCTCGCGACGGGAGGAACGAAGCCCCCCGGCCGGCTCCGTGTGCGCCTGCGCCCCGCTCCCTCGTTTCCCCCCGCGCCGGAGCCCGCGCCTGCGCGGTGGGAAGGGAGGGGGCGTGTCGGGGCGCGAGCTCGAGCGGGCGGCCGGCGTCTGCGCGTGCGCTCCGTCGCGCGCGTCTCCCCCCCCCCTCGGCGGCGTTGCTTGTGCGACCGAAGGGGAGGGAAGATGGCGGCCGGCGGCGGAGGCAGCGGCGGCGGCGGCGGCGGCGGGGGAGGCAAGGCCTCGTCCTCGTCGTCGTCCTCCTCGTCCTCCTCGTCGTCGTCCTCCTCGTCCTCGGCGGCGGCGGGGGCGGCGCCGGCCCTGCTGGAGGCGACGCTGGAGAGGAAGCTGCAGGCCCTGACCAACACCATGGAGTCCATCCAGGGCCTCTCCTCCTGGTGCCTGGAGAACAAGCGCCACCACGCCGCCATCGTCCACCTCTGGATGAAGGCCATGCGCAGAGGTGAGGAGCCCGCCCCCGCACGCGCGGGGACTGCCCCAGCCCGGGGAGGCTCTCCTCCCGGGAACTCCTGGCGGCAGAGCTCTTTGCGCCGGTGGTAGACTGCCTCTGCGAGGGGAGGCTCTCCTTGGAGCTGTCTTCTGGCGGGCAGCTCCACCCGCCCCGCTGCAGAGCTCTTTTGCCCAAGGGTAGGCTGCCTCTGCACGGGGAGGCTCTCCTGCGAACGCCTTCTGGCAGAGCTCTTTCGCCTAGAGGTAGGCTGTTTCTGCGAGGGGAGGCTCTCCTGGGACTGTCTCCCACCTGCCCCGCTGCAGAGCTCTTTTGCCCAAGGGTAGGCTGCCTCTGCACGGGGAGGCTCTCCTTGGGGCTGTCTTCTGGCATGGCTCTTTCGCTTAGAGGTAGACTATTTCTGCGAGGGGAGGCTCTCCTGGGGCTGTCTCCCACCTGCCCCGCTGCAGAGCTCTTTTGCCCAAGGGTGGACTGCCTCTGCACGGGGAGGCTCTCCTTGGGGCTGTCTTCTGGCTGGCAGCTTCACCTGCCTCACTGCAGAGCTCTTTTGCCCAAGGGTAGGCTGTCTCTGCATGGGGAGGCTGTCCTGGGAACGCCTTCTGGCAGAGCTCTTTCGCCTAGAGGTAGACTGTTTCTGCGAGGGGAGGCTCTCCTGGGACTGTCTCCCACCTGCCCCGCTACAGAGCTTTTTTGCCCAAGGGTGGACTGCCTCTGCACGGGGAGGCTGTCCTGCAAATGCCTTCTGGCAGGCAGGTCCACTGGCCCCCCTACAGAGTTCTTTTGCCTAGAGGTAGACTGTTTCTGTGAGAGGAGGCTCTCCTGGGGCTGTCTTCTGGCGGGTAGCTCCACCTGCCCCGCTACAGAGTTCTTTTGCCTGGAGGTGGACTGCCACTGCACGGGGAGGCTCTCCCACGACTGCCTTCTGGCAGACAGCTCCACTACAGAGCTCTTTTGTCCAGAGGTGGATTGCCTATGTAAGGTGAGGCTCTCCCCACCACCGCTTTGTGGCAGGCAGCAACACCATCCCCGCTACAGAGCTCTTTTACCTAGAGGTTAACTGCCCTCTGTGAGGGGAGGCTCTCCTGGGACCGTCTTCTGGCAGGGAGGCCCACCCATCTCAGTGGAGAGGTCTTTTGCCCAGAGGTAGACTGCCTCTGCAAGGGGAGGCTCTCTGGGGAATGTCTTGTGACAAGGCAGGTCCAGTAGCCCTGCTACAGAGCTCTTTTGCTTTGGGGTAGACTGTTTCTGCCTCTGTGAGGGAAGGCTCTCCCGGGACCGTCTTGTGACAAGGAGGTTCACCGGCCCTGCCATACAGCTCTTTCACCTAGAGGTAGACTGCTTCTGCACTGGGAGGCTCTTCTGGGACTCTCTTCTGGCAGGCAGTTCCACCAGCTTTGTTGTAGAGTTCTTTTGCCTAGAGGTACAGTACCTCTGGGCTGGGATCATCTTGTGGCAGGCAGTTCCACCAACCCTGCTATAGATCTCTTTTGCCTAGAGGTAGACTGCTTCTGCACCGGGAGGCTCTCCCAGGACTGCCTTGTGGCCGGCAGTTCCACCAGCTGTGCTGTAGAGCTCTTTTGCCTAGAGGTAGAATGCCTCCGCATGGGGAGGCTCTCCCAGGACCATCTTATGGCAGTCAGGTTTATCAGCCTGTTATAGAGCTCTTTTGCTTAAAGGTAGATGGCCTCTGGACCGGTACTGTTTTGTGACAGGCAGTTCCCCTTGACCCTGCCTTAGAGCTCTTTTGCCCAGTGGTAGACTGCCTCTACAGTTGGAGGCTCTCCTGGAACCATCTTGTGGCAGGCAGGTCCCCCCGCCCCACCGTACAGCTCTTTGGCCTAGAAGTTGGCTGTCTTTGCAGGTTGATAGGGAATTAACAAAAAACAGCTCCTCTAGGGAGGCCCTCCCAGGACAGTCCTGTGGCAGGCAGTTCCACAAGCCCCATTAGACAACTCTTTTGTGTAGAGGTAGACTGCCTCTGGATGGGGAGGCTCTCCTGGGACCGTCTTCCACTGGTTCTCCTATAGAGTTCTTTTTCATAGACATATGGTGCCTTTGGATGGGGAGGCTCCAGCCTGTCAGGGCAGCTGTGAGTGTGTCCCTCCCTGTCAGTCTTGAAGCAGCGGCATTGATCTTGCATTGAGCAGAGGGGTTGGACTAGATGGCCTTTAGGGACCCTCCCAACGCTATGTGATTCTGTGATCCCCTCCCACATTGTTTTTCTCCGTTTCAACGCATCTGACGAAGTGTGCTTGCACCCTTATACCTTGCATAAAGCTTTGTTGGTCTTAAAGATGCCACTGAACCCGAAGAAGGAAGACTCTTAGCGTGCTCCGTGATGTTTGTGTCGGGTGCATTTCAAAGACCTTTCACTTGATTCGTTTGGGAGCCTCTCAACAGCCCGTGAAGGTGGACTAGACTTGGGGGTGGGGTGCAGAGCGTCACATCTCTCACAGAGATTGTCTGGATGTCTGTGAGCTAGCATGCTCCTGTTTATTTCCTGCAGTGCATACACTGTTCCTTTTAAAGCATCCAGGGATTATTACGTATGTGCAGTTCTCTCTCTCTCTGTTTTCCTTCTCTGGAGTTGCAGAATGTGGTTCGGGAATCCCTCGGAAGGGGCCATACAGGGCATCTAGTCCAACCCCCCCCCTGTTCAGTGCCGGAGGACAGCATTCACTGAGTGCTTTTGGGGGGGCCCTGAGAGACCTTTTGCTGCATGTGTTTTCTTCCACGATCTCTACAGCAGACTGAGAAAGTGGGACAAAAGGAGTGGTGTAGAAGGATTTGGGGCGTCTGCAGAGCTGAGTTTTTCACTGCAATGATCACGTGTGTGTGTGTGCCCTTTTCAGCTGGATTTGGAGAGTTTTGCTTATGAGTAAACATGCACAGCGCCTGGCTGTTGGCCTCCCAGCACGTCTCATGTGTCTGAAGAACTTTGTATGCATTGCCTCGTTGGTCTCGTTGGTGACAACTCTGAAAGAAGGACCAGAAATTGGGGGGGGGGATATGCCGGTGCGTTCAAGTGTGCGGAGGAGGCGGTCTGGCTGCTTATAAAATGTACGCTTTAAAGTTAATGTTGTGGGAATAACACCATCAACAGCCTAGTGAGGTTGGCTAGCATATGCAGAAACTGGGGGACGTTTGGCTAGCCTGAGGCCATCTGGCAACTTCAGGGGTGAGAGGGAGATTCGAATTTGGGGTCTTGCAGGATTGTTTCCTAAGGTTGTTGTGGTAACGTGATCGTGGCGAAGCCAAGCGCTGCAGAAATACGATCCCGGCGAAGCAGGCTAAATGGGTCCGAAAAGGCCGCCCAGAGAATGTTACGATTGGGTGTGGATTTGAATGGGAGCTTCCTCCCAGCCTGAAGGATTTGGGGCTCCGCTTTCACGGTACGGCCACCTGCAGAAGGTTTTGTTCAAGGGACTGGCTGGAGAGGGCTCACAATGCCGTACGCAGATTTTTGGGAGAGTTCAGCAGAGCTTTTTCAGGGCTGAAAAGACGTTTTCTTTTGCAAAAGAAGCAGCAGGTGGTGTTCCCGAGGGAGCCCAAGTAGTTTAAGCCCTTGTTCGCAGACGATGGCTGCTGAGAAAGGTTACCGAGATCTGTCTCTTTTAAAATGTCTGTATGCCGTCTTTCCATCCACGCACACAAAAACCTCAGCTTCACCTGGACCTGATGGGATCTGATCTGGGGGCAACAGGCCACGAAAGGGATCTTGCGGTGGTCGTGGATAGATTGATGAAAAGTTGCGCAGCGGCTGTGAAAAAGGCACATTCTGTGCCGGCCATAATTAGAGCAGGAGCAGAGAATAAAGCCGCCACTATTGTGTTGCCTTTATACAAATCTGTGATGAGGCCACAGATGGAATAGGGTGTACTGTTCCGGTCACCAAACCTGAACGAGGGTATTGTGCAGGTCTCAGGTGGGTAGCGGTGTTGGCCTGAAGGAACAGAACAAAGTTTTGAGTCCAGCGGCACCTTTAAGACCAACACAGTTTAATTCTGGGTATCTTTGTTCTGTTGTAGAGCCAGTCTGGTGTTGTGGTTAAGTGCGCGGACTCTAATCTGGGAGAACCGGGTTTGATTCCCCGCTCCTCCACTTGCAGCTGCTGGTGTGGCCTTGGGTCAGTCATGGCTCTCTTGGAGCTGGCCTCTCAAGAGCAGTCCTCAAAGGAGCTCTCTCGGCCTCACCTACCTCACAGGGTGTCTGTTGTGGGGAGGGGAAGGGAAAGGAGATGGTAAGATGCTCTGAGACTCCTTCAGGTAGTGAAGGACGGGGTATAAATCCAATCTCCTCCTCCTCCTTGTCTAGGATTGTGTAGCACAGAAAAAGGCAAGTAAGGAGAGATGTGATAGAGGTCTGTGAAATGATGCATGGTGTGAAGATAGTGGACAGGGTAAGCTTGTCAGTTTGGTGTAGTGGAGGAGCTACGGTGGCTCAAGTGGTCAAGACACTGAACTGCAGGCTGTGGAAGGTCAGTAGTTCAGCAAGCCACTCTGAGACTCTGAGCGAAGGGCGAGCTATAAATCCAATCTCCTCTCCTCCTCCTTTTCTCGCTCTGTCCTGATACTAGAACCCGGAGTCATCTACTGAAGCCAAAGGTTGAGAGATTCGGGACAGACCAAAGGCAATTAAATTGTGGAACTCGCTGCCACAGGATGTGCTGGTGGCCACCCACTTGGAAGGTTTTAAAAAGGGAGTGGACAGATTCACGGAGGGTGGGGCTGTCGGTGGCTACCAATCACAACGGAAGTCTACTCCCTCGGGAGTCAAAGGTCGCATGCGTCTTTAAATGAGCGGCTGGGGAGCTGGGCAGGATGGGGCTCTTGCAGTCTTCCTGTTTGTCGGTCGGCCACCGTGTCAGGCAGGATGCTGGACTGGATGGGCTTTCTTTCGTCTGATCCAGCAGGGTTCTTCTTAGATTCTCAGATAGGGTCCTGAAGGTGGGGAACATCAAACCATTAAAACATTTTGAACATTTATTAAAGTACAAATATATTATATTATATGTTATATTTTGGTGTGGTGGTTAAGTGCACGGATTTTAATCTGGGAGAACTGGGTGTGATTGCCCACTCCTCCACTTGCACCTGCTGGATGACCTTGGGCAAGCCATAGTCCTGTCAGAGCTGTTCTTGGAAAAAGAGCAGTTTCTGTCAGAGCTCTCTCTCAGCCCCACCTGCCTCATGGGCAGGGTTCCCTCTAAGCTGAGTTAGTGTGAGCTAGCTCACAGTTCTTTAGCCTCCAGCTCACACATTTTTTTCTTAGCTTAGGAAGGATGGCTCCAGAGCAAACTAATTGATGCAGGAGCCAAATGGGCTCGCTCACAACTTTAATTCCAGCAGCTCACAAAGTAGAATTTTTGCTCACAAGACTTCACAGCTTAGAGGGAGCATTGCTCACAGGGTGTCCGTTGTGGGGAGGGGAAGGGAAAGGAGTTTGTAAGCTGCTCTGAGACTCCTTCGGGTAGTGAAGGGCGGGGTATAAATCCAATTACTTTTTCTTATATTTTTATATATGTATATATATGTGTCTATGTGTATATATATATATATATCTTTAAAACAATTAAATAAAACACGGCTGCATATAACAATGCAAACAGGGAGCAGGGCTCGTAAGCGTTAGCGAGGAAATACTAGACAGAACAAGGAAGGCTTCACCCACTGGTGATGGGCGACAGTAGAGGGAGACAGATGAACCTCCCCAGGGAGGGAGCTCCAAAGCTTAGGCACCACAACCAAGAAGGCCCCTCCCCAGGTTGCAAACTGTCTAGCTGCAGGTGGTGAAGCCACCAAACATGGGGGGGGGGCAGGGTGGACTGACAGGTTCACCTGAGAACAGGTGGTTCTGAATGAATACCGGCCCCAGCCCCGTAGGACTTCCAAAGGCCCATATCAACACCTTGAATAGGGCCTGGAAGCAGATGGGGAGCCAGTGTGGATGGAGCGGTGCTGGAGCGGGGGGGGGGGGTGTCCGTCCCTGTGATTCACTTCAGTCAATATTCTGACCGCTACTGAACAATCTTCAAGGGCAGCCCTGCATGGAGCGTGTTGTAGCAGTCTTAATCCAGATGTTTGCCAGCGCATGCCCCACCGTGGTAAGGTCTTTCTCACCAGCCAAAGCTGGGGAAAGGCACCCCCAGATCCAGCAGACACCCCCCCCCGGTACAAACCCGCTTCTTTAGGAGTCGCTCCCTTGTGCCTCATTTCCCCCTCTTCCATCTAAAAGCCAGAATGACTTTCGAGATGCGTGAACACCTACCCATGGAGTCGTCTGCCTCTCAGTCAGGCCCCTCCCTCCCGGTCCCTCAAGCTGCTCTCCGGGGTCTCGGGCCAAGGTGTTTCCCGTTCCCATCAACTTCTTCCTGATCCTTTTAACCGGAGGTGCCAGAGATTGAGCCTGGGACCTTCTCTGGGAAGAGCAGATGCTCCGTGGCTGAGCCCGAGCTGCTTTTCCAAGTGGTCTGGGGGCACCTTATAGACTAGCAAGATGCTTTCCTGGGACAAAATCCACACTGTCAGATGCAGCGTTGCTTCTGCAATAGGGAGACCAAGAAGAGGAATGGCTGAGGGACTTGGGAATTGTTCAGTCTGGAGCTATGTTCCCTCTAAGCTGTGGGGTCTTGTGAGCAAAAATTCTACTTTGTGAGCTACTGGCTTTAAAGTTGTGAGCAAGTGATTTAGGAACTGCAGAAATCAGTTTGCTTTGGAGCCAAATGTGTGAGCTGGAGGCTAAAGAACTGTGATCTGGCAGAGACGGACCAAGAGAGAGATCTTGGAGTCGTAGTGGATAACTCGCTGAAAATGTCTACACAATGTGTAGCTGCAATAAAGAAGGCCAACGCTATGCTGGGGATTATTAGGAAGGGAATTGAGAACTATTCAGCCAGTATCATCGTGCCCCTGTATAAATCATTGGTGCGACCTCATTTGGAATACTGTGTACAGTTCTGGTCACCACATCTCAAAAAGGATATTATAGCATTGGAAAAAGTGCAGAGAAGGGCAACTAGAATGATAAAAGGGTTGGAACACCTTCCCTATGAAGAAAGGTTAAAATGCTTGGGGCTCTTTAGCTTGGAGAAACGACGGCTGAGAGGTGACATGATCGAGGTTTATAAGATTATGAATGGGATTGAGCAGGTTGAGAAAGAAGTACTTTTCTCCCTTTCTCACAATACAAGAACTCGTGGGCACTCCATGAAATTGCTGAGCAGTCGGGTTAGAACAGATAAAAGGAAATACTTCTTCACCCAAAGAGTGATTAACATATGGAATTCACTGCCATAGGAGGTGGTGGCAGCTACAAGCATGGACAGTTTCAAGAGGGAATTAGATAAACATATGGAGCAGAAGTCCACCAGTGGCTATTAGCCACAGGGTATAGATGGGAACTCTCAGTCTGGGGCAGGTGATGCACTCTAGTCTTGGTGCTTGGGGGGGCAGCAGTGGGAGGGCTTCTGGTGTCCTGGCCCCACTGCTGGACCTCCTGAGGGCACCTGGTATATTTTGGCCGCTGTGTGACAGAGTGTTGGACTAGATGGGCCATTGGCCTGATTCAACATTGGCTTCTCTTATGTTCTTATGTTCTTATGAGCTGGCTCACACTAACTCAGCTTAGAGGGAACACTGGTCTGGAGAAGAGGGGATTGAGAGGGGACAGGAGGATGGCTCTCTTGAAGTCTCCGAAGGGCTGCCACTTAGAGGAGGGCAGGGAGCTGTTCCTGTGGGCAGCAGAGGAGAGGGCTCGCAAGAATGGGTTGAAATTAAGAGCGGGAAGGTACCAGCTGGATCTTAAGGAAAACTTTTTTTGCAGTAAGAGTTGTGCTACGGTGGAATCAGCTGCTTGGGGAGGTGGTGGGCTCCCCCTCCCTGGCAGTCTTCAAGCAGCGACTGGACAAACCCTTGTCAGGGGTGCTTTAGGCCGATCCTGCATTAAGCAGGGGGTTGGACTAGATGGCCTCTAGGGCCCCTTCCAACTCTGTGATTCTCTGACTCTGTGATCACTGCCCTGAACAAAAGACAGAGAATAGATCTAGCCTACCGAGTTGAATTTGTGCTCCTGTTGACGACAGGGGCCAGGCTGTCTCCGGAGCTGCAAAGGAAAGGCAATGCGTGGGTATCTTAATCAATAGACAACATTTTGCATACTTCCCTCACAACATTACCCTCCCCCTCCTTGGCCCCTCTCTACAGGGCTGTAAGTAAGCAAGGTTTCTGTTGTCGTACTTTATCTTAAGTACTTGCAGGGAGCAAAATAACTTATTTTATTTGCTTGTTTGTTTGTTGCATTTATATCCTTCCCAATCCCGTGACGGGCTCCGGGCGGCAAATCATGTTCTGCAAATTATCCCAAGGGTTCAGACCAAATAGCCAGACGTAGCTAAGACTTGAGAAGAATCTGTGAACTCTGAAAGCTCTCGGCGTTTTGTTCTTGGGATGCCAGTTGAAGCTGCTCTCTGCAACTGGCTTAAGCTGCACAATTACGTGGAAGGGCGGATGGGGACTTGGACTGTCTAGAAATACAGTGAGTGGTAGATAGGTGGTCTCTTTCTCTTGGTTACTGTCATCTCTTGATCTAGCAGAGGTTGTATGAATTATTTATATTGAATTAGATTCAGATGGGTAGCCGTATTGGTCTGAAGCAATTGAACAAAGTTTCAGTCCAGTGGCACATTTAAGAAGATGAAAAAGAGGTTGGATTTATACCCCGCCTATCACTACCTAGAGGAGTCTCAGAGCGGCTTACAAACTCATTTCCCTTCCCCTCCCCACAACAGACACCCCGAGAGGTAGGTGGGGCTGAGAGAGCTCTGACAGAAACTGCTCTTTTTCAAGGACAGCTGTGCCAGAGCTTGTGACTGACCCAAGGTCACATCAGCAGGTGCAAGTGGAGGAGTGTGGAATCAAACCCGGTTCTCCCAGATTAGAGTCTGAGCACTTAACCACTACACCAAACTGGCTCTCCAACAACAACACCAAACTGGATCTCCAACAAACCGGCTAAGACCAACAAGGCTTAATTCTGGGTATCAGTTTTCGTGAGCATCTGAAGAAGTGTGCATGCATGCGAAAGCTTATGTGCAGAATTAAACTTTGTGGATCTTAAAGGTGCCTGTAATGATTCCATGTTTTGGCATGTGTGTTTCTTTAAATGTTTAGTTTGACTACAGTAATGTAAGGAGAGTGATAGAGCGAGACAAATGAGATGTGATTGGTGGATGACTGAGAGTGTGGGCGGAAAGGTGTCTATGAGGGGATTCTGTGTGCGAAGTTTGGAGAGAGCATAGTCTGTGTGACTATGGGAGTTTAAGTCTATTCTTTTTTTAAAAAAAACAACGTTTTATTATAGGATATGTTTCACATAGTTAAAATTTTATCTTATAGATATCACATACCTTTTTTTCTTTTCTCCCCACTCCCCCCAGTACAAGGCTTCCCACAATGCTCTTACCCCCTTATAAACTCTATTATCTAATCATCGTTCACAAAATATGTCAATTCCATTATCAAATTAGGTAACATTTTAGCAATCATATCATTCTTTTTCTTATTTTCTCCTTAATAACTGTCAAAGCAAATCAATCTATTTTTAACATCCCAATTTTTCTCAAGATAGTCTTTAAAATCGTTCCATTTTTCAAAAAATGCTTCATCTTCTTCGTTATTAAGCTTTCTTGTCATTTTGTCCATTTCAGCCATAAAAAGCATCTTCTTAATCCATTCCTATATTTCAGGAATCTTTTCTTGTTTCCAGAATTGTGCATAAGTCATTCTAGCTGTTGTGACCAAGTACCATAACAATGTTCTCTTGGTTACATTTATTTCTTCCAGTTTAAGACCTAACAACAAGATTTGTGGATCTTTCTTAAAAGTACATTTCAAAATCTTCTGTATTTCATTATGAATCCCTGACCAATAACTCATGGCTTTATCACAAGTCCACCACATATGGTAAAATGAGCCCTCTTTCTTTCTACATTTCCAACATCTGCTAGACATACTCTCATTTATATTAGCAATTTTCTTTGGAGTCATATACCATCTATACATCATTTTGTAACAATTCTCTTTAACATTAACACAAGTTGAAATTTTCATTGACTTTTTCCACAGACATTCCCATGATGCCATAGTTATTTCATTATTTACATTTACTGCCCATTTTATCATTTGTTCTTTTACAATTTCATCTTCTGTTTACCACTTCAGTAAAACCTTATATATTTTTGAGATCATTTTTTTTCCCTTTTTCCACCCATATATTCTCAATTTCATTATTCTTTGCCCTAAAGCCATATTTTCTCTTATCAGTTTTAAGGAGTTTAAGTCTATTCTGTGTGAATAAGACAAAGAGTTTAGCCTGTGTGGCTATACATATACATATACATATACATATACATACATACATATATATATATATATATGAGAGAAAGAGATTAGACTGAGTGTCTAAGCCTGTCAGAGTGGAGTTGTGGAGTTTGAGAGACTGTTTGTGATGCCAAGCTTTGCCAGTTATATTTACAAGTTACTTTCTTCAGCAACAGTTCAGAATAACCAGAAACCTATTTTGTTCTTTATTAAATAAATCATTTTTCATTTAAACTTATGCCATCAATCAGAATAATCCTTCCTCAGGGCCACATGGTCCTCTGAAGCGCCCAGACACTGGGTCATTCTACCAAAAGAGAGAGATTTGGAATTTTTAATTCCTGGTGGCAGCAGAAATCTACCAAGTTTAGGTACACAGAGAGTGTTTAAGGGAGAAACTGTCTCCCCAGTAAGTGAGGACGTCACAGTGCCCCTGGACTCAACTTGTGCTCCATTGAATTAGAGACTTTTAGCCTACTTTTCTCCCCAGTATAGATCTAAAACGGCTTGACATATTATTCTGCCCTCCATTTTATCCAGACCACAACCCTGTGAGGAAGGCTGGGTGATCTTGGGCGAGTCATTCTCTCCCAGCCTAGCAAGCTTCCATGGCAGAGTGGGGATTTCAAACCTGTGTCTTCCCAGATCCTAACCCAGCACTTTAACCACTACATCTGCTGCCAGTTTGCATAATTAAAATGAGGCAGAAGTAGCCATGCAAAAAAAGTCCACCAGAGTTGCTAGCCCATAAAAATGTTTGTGCACCCATCTGTGCAGTCATTGGCTAGGTAAGCTGCCAACAGAGCTTGCGTTATCCCCGCATGCTTGGAAGGCAGTCGATTCAATGCATGGGCCTCTGTCGGTTTTCTCAGATAGAAGGGCTTGAGAGCTAAAAAGCTCCACCCCACTTCTTGCAGGGCTTTGCTGAGGGGCTTTTTTTTTCAAAGGAAGTGGCTGGCCACTGTGTGAGACAGGATGATGGACTGGATGGACTGTCGGTCTGATCCAGCAGGGCTCTTCTGATGTTCCTATGAAGGCCTCGGCCTCTCTGTCCTGTTGTTGATCCTCCAGAGGAACTGGCTGGCCGCTGTGTGAGACAGGATGCTGGACTAGATGGACCTTCACAGGTCCGATCCAGCAGGGCTCTTCTGATGTTCTTCTCAGGGGAAGGCCTTGGCCTCTCTGCCCTATTGCTGGCCCTCCAGAAAAACAGGTTGGCCACTGTGTGAGACGGGAGGCTGGACTAGATGGACCTTCACAGGTCCGATCCACCAGGGCTCTTCTGATGTTCTTCTCAGGGGAAGGCCTCGGCCTCTCTGCCCTATTGCTGGCCCTCCAGAAAAACAGGTTGGCCACTGTGTGAGACGGGAGGCTGGACTAGATGGACCTTCACAGGTCCGATCCACCAGGGCTCTTCTGATGTTCTTCTCAGGGGAAGGCCTCGGCCTCTCTGCCCTATTGCTGGCCCTCCAGAAAAACAGGTTGGCCACTGTGTGAGACAGGAGGCTGGACTAGATGGACCTTCACAGGTCCGATCCAGCAGGGCTCTTCTGATGTTCTTCTCAGGGGAAGGCCTTGGCCTCTCTGCCCTATTGCTGGCCCTCCAGAAAAACAGGTTGGCCACTGTGTGAGACGGGAGGCTGGACTAGATGGACCTTCACAGGTCCAGTCCACCAGGGCTCTTCTGATGTTTCTCTCAGGGGAAGGCCTCGGCCTCTCTGCCCTGTTGTTGGCCCTCCAGTGGAACTGGCTGTCCCCTGTGTGAGACGGGAGGCTGGACTGGATGGACCCTCACTGGTCTGACCCAGCAGGGCTCTTCTGATGTTCTTACCCTATTGATCTGTTTTGCTCTTGTATAGCCTGTGTGACTCCTTCTTTGTTACGTGCTGGTGCTTAGTTGCCCTGAGTCTTGTGGGAGAACGGTGATCGCCACTCCCAAGGGAACTCCCCCCCCCCCATACTTCTTAGCAGCGCTTATGTTCAAAGGCCTGGGTTGTGTCTTCCACCCGCCGGAGGCCAATTGCAAGATGGCCTGGCTCATTGAAGTGTTTGGGATAGCTTAAGCAATGATTATTTGACTGGTAGCCAACCTTTAGGATAGAAGACGCCTAGTTCTAGGTATGCATGTGTTCTTGGAGTGCTTATACACTCGAGGCCCGTGTGACGGAAGCTTCGGCTGCATTTTCTTTTGATGCTTTATTAAAAAATCTCCTTGTAAGCAATCCTGGATCTTGCGTCTCGCTTCCTTGGGATTTCCTCAGACCTGGAGCAGCTCGTGAATCGGAGGCTGGCCGTTTGAGCCGGGGGACAATGCGGCCATTAGTGGAACGTATCTGCAGGATCTGACCCAAAATGTTTTGCTGGGGAAACTGTAAACGTGAGCTGACCTGGGCCGCTTCGGTCACTCGGGTAGGCGGGATGGAAAACGGGCGCTGTGACGCTACTTTCCCGTGGCAGCTTCTGTTGGTTTGGGCGATGTGCAAACGTGAGCTAGAAGCTGACATGTTTTGTTAGCGATTATTGTCAGTGGTGCCGAGTGACAGCAGTTCACAGATGTTCTGCCTCTTTTCGTTCAGATCAGCTTCCAAAAATTGCTTGGCTTGTTGTGTTCTCCCTTGCACGGCTTTACCTTTTTCTCAGTGCTCTGTGATGCGGATGCGCCGGATGGCCGTTCCCATAGCGTCATGCGCAGTCACGAAACCTGAGAAACATGATGCTGTAGCTGCTCGGCCGTCGGGTTCTGCGGTAGTTGTTTGAAATCACGCACCTCTGGGGAATGCCTGGGTTGGCGAAATGGCCGCCGCCGCATGGTTATAGGAGCATTAAACCAAGGGTTTAGACTTGGGGAGACTCCGCAGTGTCTGTCTGTAGGTGTGAGAGGTTCCTTGCATGCAAAACCGGACCGTGCTCCCCGAAACCTGCTGGGAGAGGGCTTACCAGGCCGCGTGTCTGGAAGCATTCCTATACTTCTTCGACATCTTTTGCTTACATATCCATGTTGTGTTAAAACACCCTCTAGATTTCTGCGCCAGCAACTTTTCAGTGTGTCTTCCTGGCTTGGTAGCCCGTCAGCTTCCTTTGTGTTTTTAAGGAACAGTTGGCTTGCCGTGTTCGGAGACGCTGAGAATTGCTGGGTCCAGATTGCCAACGTGAGAAAAGTATATGACCTGTACAGCCCGAACAGGAGCTCAGATGTGAGCCAGTTTGGTGTAATGGTGAAGTGCACGGACTCTAATCTGGGAGAACCGGGTTTGATTCCCCCACTCCTCCACTTGCACCTGACTGGATGACCTTGGGGCAAGCCGTAGTTCTGACAAGAGCTGTTCTCGAAAAAGAGCAGTTTCTGTCAGAGCTCTCTCAGCCCCGCCTTCCTCACAGCAGTGTTCCCTCTGAGCTGAGTGAGTGTGAGCTAGCTCACAGTTTTTTAGCCTCCAGCTCACAGATTTTTGTCTCAGCTCAGGAAGGATGGTTCCAGAGCAAACTGATTTATGCAGTAGCCAAATTGCTCGCTCACAACTTAAATGCCAGTAGCTCACAAAGTAGAATTTTTGCTCACCGGACTCCACTGCTTAGAGGGAACACTGCCCACAGGGTGTCTGTTGTGGGGCGGGGAAGGGAAAGGAGTTTGTAAGCCGCTCTGAGACACCTTTGGGCAGTGAAGGGCAAGGGGTATAAATCCAATCTCCTCTTCTTCTTCTTCTCTTGTGTGTGACTCAGTGTGTACCCTTGTAGAAAAGAGCCAGAGACCAGGAGCACCTTAAAGACTGAAACAATTTGTGGCCAGGGAGGAGCTTTCAGGAGTTACAGCTCACTCCTTCAGAACTCACAAAAGCTCACCCCCCAGGCACAAATTTTGTCAGTCTTTAAGGTGCTCCTGGTCTCCGACTCTTTTCTGCTGCTACAGACAAACACAGTGACCCATCTCAGTTAATCACCCAAAGAGTGATGAACACAGGGAACTCACTGCCGCAGGAAGTGGTGGCAGCTACAAGCATGGACGGCTTCAAGAGGGAATTGGATCAACATATGGAGCAGAGGTCCATTATTGGCTGTTAGCCACAAGGTATAGATAGGGACTCTGGAGCAAGGGATGCTCTGTATTCTTGGTGCTTGGTGTGGGGGGTCAACAGTGGGAGGGCTTCTAGTGTCCTGGCCCCACTGCTGGACCTCCTGATGGCCCCTGGTATTTTTGGCCACTGTGTGGCACAAAGTGTTGGACAGGATGGGCCATTGGCCTGATCCAACATTGGCTCCTCTTACGTTCTTATTAGAGGGAACTGGATAAACATATGGAGCAGAGGTCCATCAGTGGCTATTAGCCTCAATGTATAGATAGGGACTCTGGGGCAAGGGATACTCTGTCTTCTTGGTGCTTTGGATGGGGGCAACAGTGGGAGGGCTTATAGTGTCATGGCCCTACTGGTGGACCTCCTGATGGCACCTGGTATTTTTGGCCACTGTGTGACACAAAGTGTTGGACTGGATGGGCCATTGGCCTGATCCAACACTGGCTTCTCTCTTAGCGCGTGCCCTAGGTCAGGGGTGGCCAAACCCACTTAACATAAGAGCCACATAGAATAAATGTCAGATGTTTGAGAGCTGCAAAGACACGAACCAATTTTACACATGTGTTTTTATTCAGATATGCAAATTTGCTTTTTATTAACATCATAAACGAGATTAACAACAATGAAAACTAAAGGGGTAAAAACAGTTGATAATATTTATTTGTCCAATGGTATTTATTTGTTTGCTGATGATATTTGTCTATAAGAGAGAGGGAAAGGAAGAAAGGTGGAAAAAGAGAAAGTGGACAGAAAGCAGATTGTTTGGGGGGGGGGGTGAAAAGAAAGCAGCTTTAACTTTAAGTGCGTCCTCCAAGCCCCCGCCCCCACACCAGCTGGCTTGACTTGGAGAAGGGATTTAAAGAGACAAATGCCTTCTCCAGGCTGGCTGACTGGGGGGGGGGGTTGTGAACACATTTAAAGTTAAAGTTGCTTTCTTTGTCTGCAACCCCCCCCCCCCCACACACACACACACTTCAAGCTTACCCAGGGAGGGGAACACTGGCTGGGAAAGGGAAGACCGATTGGGGTGGCATGCCTCCCCTCCGCTTCCCCAGCCACCCCTCTGGGAGCCACACAGTAGGTGTGAAAGAGATGCATGTGGCTCCCAAGCTGTTTCGTACTGTAGATGAGGAGCACTCCAATCCCAGATTTATGTATTTGCATTATTTCTCGTTGAGTCTCAACGTAGATTATGCAGCATAAGCCAGTGCAGTCAATAGAATACTGATAAGCAAAGTGACATCTGATAAGCAAAGTAATCTGACAGCAATTACAGAAGTCTGAAAATGAAGTCTAAGTATTAGACCTGGATTTCGCAGGTAGAAAACAAGGCAACGAGAACAAGGTCATGCATACAGGAAACAGATAATATATACCACATGTAGTAGTTAAGCCCACCGTCCCTGTTCCCTTTAGTAAAGCACCTTCTTGAACCCCTGCATAAACATACGGAGCAGAGGTCCATCAGTGGCTATTAGCCACAAGGTATAGATAGGGACTCTGGGGCAAGCGATGCTCTGTATTTTTGGTGCTTGGGATGGGGGCATCAGTGGGAGGGCTTCTAGTGTCCTGGCCCCACTGCTGGACCTCCTGATGGCCCCTGGTATTTTTGGGCACTGTGTGACACAGAGTGTTGGACTGGAGAGGCCGTTGGCCTGATCCAGCATTGGCTTCTCTTATGTTCTTATGTCTGGGGCAAGGGATGCTCTGTATCCTTGGTGCTTGGAGGAGGGGCAACAGTGGGAGTGCTTCTAGTGTCCTGGCCCCACTGCTGGACCTCCAGATGGCACCTGGTATTTTTGGCCGCTGTGTGACAGAGTGTTGGACTGGAGGGGCCATTGGCCTGATCCAACATGGGCTTCTCTTAAGTTCTTATGCTGAAGGCCCTGCTCAGATGAGAGAAGCTGTCGTGCTGGGGATTGGGGGAGAGGTGCTTCTGCAGTGGTAGCCAGTACCTTCAGTTGAGCCCAGTAGCAGATTGGGCAGCCGGTGGGATGACTGCAGAATGGGAGTAACAGACACTCACTCGCACACACAAACGTAAGAACATAAGAGAAGCCAATGTTGAATCAGGCCAGTGGCCCATCCAGTCCAACACTCTTGGTCACACAGTGGCCAAAAATACCAGGTGCCATCAGGAGGTCCACCAGTGGGGCCAGGACACCAGAAGCCCTCCCACTGCTGCCCCCCGAGCACCAAGAATAGAGTGCATCACACTTATGCATACCTACTGATAGTAGCTGAGCTGTGGCATTTTGTCTCCCAAGTTGACTTCAAGGGCAGACCTGTATAGCTATAGAGCTCAGTGCCATCAGCATATCGATGGCCTCTCATTCCAAAAACTGCAAAATTATGCAAGTCCCATTTGTATGGGAGGTTTTTAAATTAATATTTGTATTAAAATGTCCAAATGCATTCAGCCGTGTTAGTCTTGTCTGTAGCAGTCGAAAAGAGCCAGAGCATGGGATGGCATGCACACATTTGGTACAATATAGATAAAAGTCAGCAAATTTTCCAAAATCATGTAATTAGAGGATCATTGATTAAAATCTGGAAAGAGATCAAAAATAAATTTTACACTAAAATCCCAAAATGAAATAAAAAAGCAAATTTAACTAATTGGGAAGGAATTCAATTAAAATCCAGATTTAGTAAAGATAAAAAAATAAACTTCATAAATACTGAAACACAATTAGATAAAATTTGGCTCTCATCATCTGACAAATGAATACAAAAACTCTTAGTGAGGAAATGTTTGAAGAAACCGTAAAGCCCAATATGATACAGTGGATGCAGGATGTAGGTTATAACATTACCTTGGAAGAATCGTCCAAATTATGAAAATCCTTGAAATTGTTAAGAGCGGTAAACTATCTACAGAATGTTTTATCTACAAAATGTTTTATCGATGGCATTGGACGCCCGATATAATCAATACGTTCCATAAAGAAGCTCCAGACATATGTTGGAGGTGCAAGAAAAATATTGGTACATATATTCATGTATGGTGGAAATGTGAAAAAATAGAAAAATTTTGGGAAATGATCAAAAAAATAGTAGAAGAAATTACAAATGTTAAACTACAATTTAAACCGGAAATTTTTCTATTTAATATCTTACCAGATAGAATTAAAAGAGAAGATTCAAGAATTATAATATACATATTTACTATGTCAAGAATTTTAATCGCTAAATATTGGGAAAAAAGATATTGTACCCAACAATGAGGATTTAATGGATAAAATTTTGGAAATTGCCGAATTAGATAAATTAAACACAATACTCTCAGGAAAAGACGAGATAATATATCAAAACAGATGGAAAAAAAGTTTACAATGGGATAAAGAAGTCGACGAGAAAACCTCCCATTTGTATTTCAAACTAATACTGTTATATTATATTTTCTAATTTAATGTATGGGTATTAATATTTCTAATTAGTGTGTATATGTGTGTGTGTTTGTGTGTGTGTGTGTGTGTGTGTATATATATATATATATATATATATTTTAATTTAATGTATTTGTATTATCATGTTGCTATGTTCTTCCCCCCTCCCTTTTTTTCCCTGTACACTAAAAATCTATAAATAAAATTTAAAAAGAAAGAAAGAAAAAAAGAGCCAGAATCCAGGAGCACCTTCAAGATGAACGAAATTGGTGGCAGGGGAGGAGCTTTCGGGAGTCCCTTTCTCACTTCTTCAGACTCACAAAAACTCCTCCCCTGCCACAAATTTTCTCAGTTTTTTTAAGGTGCTCCTGGACTCCTTGTTCTTTTCTACAAATACATTCGGTACCTGTACAAAGTCATATAGTCACAACATAACAATTAACCATATAAATACCAGGAAAAGGAAAAGCGATTGCTTACAACAAAGGACGGGTTGGCTCTCAGGGGAGGATAGTTTAGCATTCCACAGGCTCTTATAAGCTTTTGAAATTTTCTGGAGATGTTCCAGTTCATTGATACCTCCCTTGGCTATAAGAGATCGGCTCGCTAACTCTTAAATTTTCTAGTTGCCTAGGAATACCTGCAGGCCTCCAGTGTTTTGTGAAAACCAGCGTAGCCACCCTTAGTAAGTGGAACAGGAAGTGCTCTTTTCAGGGAAGTCCCCGTGCGTTCTTCAGGACCAAACCGGCCTTCAGGGTAATATTGATAAATTGGATTTATTTGAATAAAGAATTGTGTAGCTTTCCTACATGGCCGCCATCAAAAGAGTTTCCAGTAACCTTCCGACATTATACTGCTGGAGATCTTGGCTAATCTGTGTCGTGCTAAATACCGTTGTGTGGCTTTTAATAGCAACATTCTCATAGTTCATTCGGTATACTCTTTCCCCATATATATCTCCAGGTATTATTGGCTAAAACTATATTCAGATTTATTTATTTTTTGCCATTGTGTAAGCTGCTTTATCTTCTTCGTTGTTCAGTCACAAGGTATGATAGAATTGCATTTAGAGAAGTAAAGTGTGTGTCCCCCCCCCAAAAAAAAATGGAAAAATTCACAGGTAAAACATTAAGAACATAAGAGAAGCCAATGTTGAATCAGGCCAATGGCCCATCTAGTCCAACACTCTGTCACACAGCAGCCAAAATATACCAGGTGCCATCAGGAGGTCCAGCAGTGGGGCCAGGGCACCAGAAGCCCTCCCACTGCTGCCCCCTCCAGCACCAAGAATAGAGTGCATCACCTGCCCCAGACTGAGAGTTCCCATCTATACCCTGTGGCTAATAGCCACTGATGGACTTCTGCTCCATATGTTTATCTAATTTCCTCTTGAAACTGTCCATGCTTGCAGCTGCCACGACCTCCTGTGGCAGTGAATTAGTTTACCTGAGGATATGGGAGGAGCACGGGGCGGGGGGAGCTCCTATGGAATATTTTCTGTTTTGGAATGAATTAAGTGTGCCATAAGACAAGGTTTTTCTTATACACACTGTATAACAGGAGAAAAGTCTGAGCGTTATTTTCGGGGGGTTTCAGTGGTGAATTTGGAAATGTTAAGGAGCATTTTAAAAAAAAATCCTGTGATTTTTCTTCCCTTTTGGAATGAATAAAATGCTTTTAAAACACTACAGCATTAGATAACAATTATACCTATATACATTAGACATACAATGTATTTACAGGGGTGTTTTTGGTTGAATGTAAGTAAATTTAATAAATTTGGCAACAATTAATATGCCGTAATGTGTTTAATTATAATACATTATTCAAGAGTTCAGTGCTATACAATGTTATGAAGTTTAATTTAATATCCAAACATGCAGGTAGTCCTACTTATTGTGATCATACGAGAGTGTTTCTGTCCAAATATGGTTTCTTTGGTTTACTACTAGGGATGGGCACAAACTTCATTTTTGTGGTTTGTGTTGGTTCATGGTGGAACCACAAACTGATATGAACTGGGAGGTTGGTTCTGAAACCGAATCAGTTTGTATCAGTACTTGAACCCTGCTATCTGCTCCCTGTTGCTTTTTTTGAGGGGAGCAGAAAGCAAGGGTTTCCCTGGGAAAAGTTGTGGGGAGCAGAAAGCAGGGGTTTAAATGGCTCTTCACGAAAAGCCATTTTCTGCTCTTCACGAAAAACAGTTGAGGGGGAGTAGAAAGCAGATGTTTTAAGTGGCTTTTAAGCCATTTTTAAGCCTCTGTTTTCTTTCTCTGCACTGCTTGGCCGTTTATCGTGCAGGAGCTGGAAGTGGGGATTTAAAATGGTTCGGGGCCATTTGAACCCCTGCTTCCTCCTCTTCACGAACCATGCCTTAAAATTTGTGGAAGTCTGTGGTGGCTCTTCAGTTTGCGAACATCAGTTTGTGAACCATGAACTGCCCAAAATTCATCACGAATTTTTGTTCATGAGCCAGTTCGTGCCCATCTCTATTTACCACATAATTGATTTTCTGTCGTGTCGTCGTCGTCCCCCCCCCCCCCGTCTCTCAGATGGCAAAAACTAAGATATGTGAGCTAGATAACATAGCAATACAAATTTATATGCTAGGTTAATTTATAAATCAGTAAAATAGGTATTATAGGAAATCAAATAGTGCATGTATTTCTATCCCCCCTCATATTTTTCCCCCAAGGCTTCAAAATTTTCAAAAAGTATACATCTCTGTTACTGACTGTCTAAGTCTTGTTATTAATAATCTTTTGAATTGCAATAGTTCAGAAGTAGCGGAATCTGATCTTCGAACCATTCAGCTAAGAAATTCCTAATCTGGAAGAATTCCAGTCCTTCTTTGTAGCGGTCTTACATGAAGCCTTTATCACCAACATCTATAAGAAGAGATTTGATTTATACCCCTTGCCCTTCACTTGGAGTCCCAGAGCGGCTTACAGTCTCCTTTCCCTTCCCCTCCCCACAACAGACACCCTATGAGGTGGGTGGGGCTGAGAGAGCTCTCCCAAGAACTGTCCTTGAGAGAACAGCTCTGAGATAACTTGTGACTGACCCAAGGTCACACCAGCAGCGGCATGTGGAGGAAGAGTGGGGGAATCAAACCCGGTTCTCCCAGGTTAGAGTCCACGCACTTAATCACTACCCCAAACTGGTACTCTGTATCTCAGGAGTCCCCAACGTGGTACCCGTGGGCACCTAAGGCACGCACCAACACTTTTCTTGGCGCCCATCAATTGTCTTTAGAAAGCAGATGGGGCCAGGTGGGACTCCTGCCTAGCAGGGCTTCTGATTGGCCACTGGAGATCTGATAGGCTGTTCAGGTTAAAATAACGTTGTTTTGGTGGCAGCTGCCGGTTTGGTGTAGTTGGTTAAGTGCGCGGACTCTAACCCGGGAGAACCGGGTTTGATTCCCCTCTCCTCCACCTGCAGCTGCTGGATGACCTTGGGCAAGCCATAGTTCTGTAAGAGCTGTTCTCTCAAGGGTAGTCCTCTCAGAACTCTCTTGGCCCCGCCTACCTCACGGGGTGCCTGTTGTGGGCAGGGGGAGGGGAAAGGAGTTTGTGAGCCGCTCTGAGACTCCGAGTAAAGGATGGGATATAAATCCAATCTCTTCTTCTAGTTCACTTTCTGTCGTCGCCTTCTTCTTTTCATTTTTTATTCTCCTTCTTACTCCTCTCTCCCAGTGTGTGTTTAAAAATTACTCCTTGTGCTACTTCTTTGAGTGTGTGTGTGCAGCTCTGCCTTCCACGGTGACCACTTTGTGGCTGCGCCCACCGCCCTCCGTCAGAATCCCAAAGGTACCCACGTGCTCAAAAAGATTGGGGACCCCTGAACTATCCAATCGTTTTATTTGCTGATTTTTTCCCCCATTCTGAAAAAAGACCTGTACATCCCTTTTAATTGAAACTGGACCAGTATTACTGATGCCGTGGGTTTCATACAGTCTCCTTCATTGCAACTGTGGATGCCTCCCCCCCCCCCCCAGCAATTTCTGAACTAATTTCCAAACGGGGCGCCAGTGTCAACCTCATTCTCAGTGCGCTGATTCAAATACAACGTATTTCAGGAACACAAAACAGTTCAAGCTAGTTGGCCGATTCTTTTGAGGCATTCTGCAGCTAAATACCCTGCAGTAGTTCGCAGATGAAAACAGGGCATCCAGGTATCGCCCTTTTTTCTCTTGACAAGGATCACAGCCTGGGGGAGGGGCGCATTATTATCCTTGGCCGGTACTCCACCTGCTGCAGAATGTTAGGTTCATTTACACTGCAGCAGGTTTATCTTGCGCCGACTTAAAAGCTAAGGCAGCACTGGTGTGCCCTTGGTTAAAAATAAGACTGGGGGGAAAAATAAAAAACTGTCCTGGAATTGGCTATCAGCCATTTAAAATAAGCCTCCGCTGCTGTAGTGAGACAGCAGGAAAATGCACTGTGTGAACACGTGAACTGTGGACTCAGACCTTTGGCCCATCAAGGTCAATATTGTCCGCTCTGGCTGGCAGCCGCTCTCCAGGGTCTCAGGCGGAGGTCTTTCGCATCACCTCCTGCCTGGTCCTTTTTAACGGGAGATGCCGCTGGGGATTGAACTGTCAAGCTTTCAGTTTTGCTTCTCTTTGCTTCGCTTCACTGCTTGCCATGTATTTGAGGGGAGGGCGCGTGGGGAGAGGATGTGCTGATTGAGGGCCTGCTTGTAGCCATTACCATCTTTTAAGTTGTGCCCCTCGGGGTTCCCGTGGCCTTGGAGATTCCTTTCTTAGGCTACCATAGATAATAAGCACCATATGCCTGTCAGGGTGCCACGGTAATGCTAGGCCTGCCTGCTGACGTATGTCTGGGGTGTTAGGGGGCGTAGTATCTTTTACCTATAACCTCTGAATTTTGTGGGCCAAAAGTGTTGTGGAGAGTGTCTAAACTAGGGGTATGACATGAACCTGGGACTTCTGCATGCCAAGCAGATGCTCTGCCACTGAGCCACGGTCGCCTCCCTTCCCTGTGTAACAGAGGGAGTTTTGACTCTTGAAAGCTCATTCCCCGAAAATCTTGTTGGTCTCTAAGGTGCTGCTGGACTCGAATCTGGCTCTTCTGTTGCAGACCACCGTGGCTGCCCTCTGAAACTATCCCCCCCCCCCCGTGGTGACTTAACCCTCTTTGCTCATGCACTTATCTGCTGGACGAGAGGACTAGAAGGAAGACGAAGCCTTCTAGAGTGTAAGGGATAAGGGCTGAACAAGCCTATAACTTGACAAGCCCTGACGACTGGGAGAGGGTCATAAGTTTGGCAGGACCTTACCTGGCAGGGAGGAGGATATAGTTTGGTTGTGATCAGGGGTCATTTCGTAGAAAAAGAGGGGCAGGAGCTTGCAGGGGCGGCACGATCTTTCTGTTGTATTCTGTGGCCCCATAGAATACAATGGAAAGATCGTGCTGCTGCTGCAAGGCAACTCCAGAGAGAAGGGGTTTAAACTTTAAACCCCTTCTCTCTTCTTCAGGGGAAAGGAAGCATGTCTGCCCACCTCCCCTTCCCCTCTCTAGCCAACCCACCGTGGAAAAGATCAGGCTGGGAAGCCAGGCATTTAATTCCCCCCCTTGGGGGGGCCTGGGCTCCTTACTGCCAGAGCGCTGCTCCAGAGCGCTCCAGCAGAAAGTAACCCCTGGTTGTAGTAATTGCCAGCAGCTGCAAGGTTCTCGTATCTGAAGGGAGTGGCAGCAGGCCAGGAGGAGTTTCCTTTGGTTTTCTTTCCCCTTCCTTTGGTTGGGATAGCACCGCTGTCAGCTTTACAGGAGGGACCCCGAGTATTTTTGGCACCGAAGGGTAAGCTGCCTCAAAAGATGGAATTGACTCCTGTTTCGTTGTGATTTACCACAGAGCTTGTTAAGAGGACTCAATCTGTAAGAAGCTGCAACCTCCCTTTCAAGAATTGTTAGCCTATCTTGGCACTTGAACGTTTTATTGCCGATTGCTTATATGCTGGATGATTTCTGCAGTGCATGCATCCTGAGAGTTTGAATGTTTTTACCCAATTAAATGAAACGGGTGTGTGTGTATATCTTGCTGTGTGCTAAGAGCCTCTTTTCTGTTGGCAAGCTGTGAATTTACCTACTGAAGCGAACCCCAAGGCCATTTGGACCTGATACAGAGACACTGGGGAAGGAGCTAAAAATGAACAACTTACACTAAAGATTTGCATTGCGGGGGAAAGGGACAGTGATTTACCAGGAGACAGGGGCTGTGCCTGATACACTGGGATGACTGGGAAGTGTATAGTTGGGTTTGGTGGGGGTTTTTAGCCGCATAACCCAGAGAGAGCACAGAAGCCCACTGTCACGGCTCAAGTGGGGTGTCACCTGACGCTGCCACCACTCTGGTTCCAGGCTCCTCTGAGAAGGCCCAGAGCACCCTCCCAAGCCTTTAGCCCTCCCCTTTAGCTGAAATGAGCGTGAGGACCAGGCAGAGTGAGCAATGAAAACGGTTTGTTTTATAGGAGGTCTAACAAACAAGGTACAGGAGTAATAACAGTAAGTGGGTGAAAATAAAATAAATCCAATGCCCTAACGCATCTAAATATATACTGTCCCTAGCTCACTATTGCAAGTGGTCTTAGACTACTCACCCTTCCCTCAGGATGAGGGTTTCTTCCCCACAGCAGCCTTCCTTCTGGCCCTGTTCCCTGGGAAGATGAACAGCTTCTCCTCTTGCACCAGTTCTTTTATTCCCCAGCCCTCTTCTCCCCTATTGGCCAAAATCAGTGCCAGAACTTCCCAAGGCCTTCTGGGGTTTGTAGGCCCAGCCTCCCCTACTGCTAGCCAGGCTTCCTGGGCCTACTAGGCCTCCAGTGGCACTGCCCAGGTCGTGACACCCACCTTCTGCTGAAGCAGCCCATTGGTCCATCACGGTCAGTACAGTCTCTGCCCCGATGGGCCCAAGGTCAGGCACTGAGCTTCTCAGCAATTTGGGGATATGAAACTGGATCCCCCGAATCCTAGTCCAGCAGTAATGGGGATTTACAGTGTGAAGAAGAGAAGAGAAGAGAAGAAGAGATTGGATTTATACCACGCCCTTCACTTGGAGTCTCAGAGTGGCTTACAATCTCCTTTCCTTTCCCCTCCCCACAACAGACACCCTGTGAGGTAGGCGGGGCTGAGAGAGCTCTTGACAGAAACTGCTCTTATTCAAGGACAGCTCTTGTCAGAACTACGGCTTGCCCAAGGTCATCCAGCAGGTGTGAGTGGAACAGTGGGGAATCAAACCCGGTTCTCCCAGATCAGGGTCCGCGCACTTCACCACGACACCAAACTGGGCTTTGCCCCCTGTGCCCCCCCCATCTCCCTTTCTCACAATACAAGAACTCGTGGGCACTCCATGAAATTGCTGAGCAGTCAGGTTAGAACGGATAAAAGGAAATACTTCTTCACCCAAAGAGTGATTAACACGTGGAATTCACTGCCACAGGAGGTGGTGGCAGCTACAAGCATGGACAGTTTCAAGAGGGAATTAGATAAACATATGGAGCAGAAGTCCATCAGTGGCTATTAGCCACAGGGTATAGATGGGAACTCTCAGTCTGGGGCAGGTGATGCACTATATTCTTGGTGCTGGAGAGGGCAGCAGTGGGAGGGCTTCTAGTGTCCTGGCCCCACTGCTGGACCTCCTGATGGCACCTGGTATTTTTGGCTACTGTGTGACAGAGTGTTGGACTAGATGGGCCACTGGCCTGATCCAACATTGGCTTCTCTTATGTTCTTATGTGGACCCTGATGTTCAGTCCCCTGAGTAAGCCGCTGCCTGGTAAACCGTCACGCTCATTGGGACTCGCTTCTGCGTGAAGGCACACAGGATTGGGCTGTGGTCATATCAGCTGGTACTTCTCCAGTTCAGAGCTCCCCGTGGCTTTGGGTAGGACCTAAAAAATACTGCGGTGCCTAGCCTTTTCAGCAGATGCTGCCAGCAAGCGGGGAACGGGACGGACGGACCCTGCTTGCGGTGGCCAGCGACTTCACCTCTGAGGGCAGGCATGGAGAATGGGGGTTGGGAGGCGGATCATAAGCGGAGGGCCAGACAGCGAGGGAGGAAGTGTTCCTTCCGGAACCCTGGCCCGGAGCCATTTAGGGCTTTAAAGGTAGGAACTGGCGCTTGGAGTCGTGCCCAGGAGGAGCTGGGCCAGCCGGGGGAGAGCTGTCAGCAGAGGGTGTGACGTGATCCCTGAATCCAGCCCCAACATTAGCCCGGCTGCTTCATCGTGGACCAGCTGAGGTTTCCGGGCAGTTTCCAAAGACAGCTGCGTGTAGCGCCCCTTACAGTAATGTAACCGAGATGTATTCAGAGCACGCGTCGCCGTGGCCCGATCATGCGTTTGGAGGAAGGACTGTGGCCAATGTGGATGAAAGGTGTTCTGTGCCACTCAGAGGAGACCTGCACTTCCTGCCATAGGCAGTACGCTTGTTCCTTCAAGGGGAATGCAGCCCCCCCCTCTCCCCCCAGGGCAGGCTGACTCTGCAGTCTTTGAGCAGCTTTCCTGGACACCAACGGCGCCTCGGTCAAAGACATCAGAAGAGCCCTGCTGGATCAGACCAGTGAGGGTCCATCCAGTCCAGCATCCTGTCTCACACAGGGGCCAGCCAGTTCCTCTGGAGGGCCAACAACAGGGCAGAGAGGCCGAGGGCTTCATAAGATCATCAGAAGAGCCCTGCTGGATCAGACCAGCGATCTATCCAGTCCAGCATCCTGTCTCACTCAGTAGCCAACCAGTTCCTCTGGACAGCCAACAACAGGGTACAGAGGCCAAGGCCTTCCACTGAAAGGAACACCAGAAGAGCCCTGTTGGGTCAGATCAGGGAGGGTCCATCTAGTCCAGCCTCCTGTCTCACACGGTGGCCAGCCAGTTCCTCTGGACGGCCAACAGCAGGGCAGAGAGGCTGAGGCCTTCCCCTGAGAAGAACCTCAGAAGAGCCCTGCTGGGTCAGACCAGTGAGGGCCAATCCAGTCCAGCCTCCCGTCTCACACAGGGGCCAGCCAGTTCACCTGGGGGGCCAACAAACAGGGCAGAGAGACTGAGGCCTTCCCCTGATGTTGCCTCCTGGCTCTGGGACTCAGAGGCCGACTGCCTCTGAATGTGGAGGTTGCCCTCAGTTACTGTGGCTAGTAGCCATTGATAAGACTTCTCCTCCATGAATCTATCTAATCCCCTTTTAAAGCTGTTTATTCCTGTGGCCACCACTATGTCCTCTGGCAGCGAGTCCCACATTTTAATGATGCTCTGTGTAAAGTAGTATTTCCTTTTGTCCTTCCTGAACCTACTGCCCATCAGTTTGATCGGATGCTGTCGGATTCTAGTTGTGTCTAGATGGAACTTAAGTTTATTGCCCTCGTCCCTCCCGTTGCCTTCTCCTGGCACCTGTTCAGGGCTGCCACAGTTTCACCCAGCCCTAAAGCTTAGTTGCTTTAAAACAACTTTAAGATCTAAATGGATGATGGGATGATCATCCATGTGTTGCCCCCTTCCTTAATGGTGTGAGATGTGACGAGCATCCGTGCATGAGTTGCAGAAAGGTTCAGGCTTTGAAAGTCTGCACACTTTGCATGTCTTACGCATTTCACAGTTTGGCATGCAAATAACATTTCCTATGGCCTAAGCGGAAGCCTATCGGCGGGGTCTGAGAAGGCTCCCCGAGAAGACAAACACGTGGTTTTTGCCTCCCTGCAAAGAGGAGAGGGAAGAGAGCAGCAGGGAATTGTGATGGGGAAGCGACGTGGATCGGTGGCTGAGAGCCAGTGTGGTTGCAGTGGTTAGGAACATAGATCTGGAAAGCGACCTCAAGGGTCATCTAGTCTCACCCCCTGCACAATGTGAGAAATTCACAGATATCCCCAGGAACCCCTGCTCTGTGCCTAGAGGGGTTAGTGTGAGACGCTGGACTGGAATCCAAGAGACCTAGGTTTAAATCTCTGCCTTGCCATGCAGGCTCACTGGATGGACTTGGCCTGGTCACACATTTTCAGCCTAACCTGCCTCACAGGGCGGTTGTCATCAGAACATAAGAGAAGCCAGTGTTGGGTCAGGCCAATGGCCCATCCAGTCCCACACTCTGTGTCACACAGTGGCCAAAAACACCAGGTGCCATCAGGAGGTCCAGCAGTGGGGCCAGGACACCAGAAGCCCTCCCACTGTTGACCCCCCTCCAAGCACCAAGAAGACAGAGCATCCCTTGCCCCAGACATAAGAACATAAGAGAAGCCAATGTTGGATCAGGCCAGTGGCCCATCCAGTCTGACACTCTGTGTCACACAGTGGCCAAAATTTGGGCCATCAGGAGGTCCAGCAGTGGGGCCAGGACACCAGAAGCCTTCCCACTGTTGACCCCCCTAAGGACCAAGAAGACACAGCATCACTTGCCCCAGACTTAAGAACGTAAGAGAAGTCAGGTTGGATCAGACCAGTGGCCCCTCCAGTTGGACACTCTGTGTCACACAGTGGCCAAAAACCCAGGGGCCATCAGGAGGTCCACCAGTGGGGCCAGAACCACAGAAGCCCTCCCACTGTTGCCCCTCAAGCACCAAGAATACAGAGCATCATTTGCCCCAGACATAAGAACATAAGAGAAACCAATGTTGGATCAGGCCAGTGGCCCATCCAGTCTGACACTCTGTGTCACACAGTGGCCAAAATTCGGGCCATCAGGAGGTCCACCAGTGGGGCCAGAACCACAGAAGCCCTCCCACTGTTGACCCCCCTAAGCACCAAGAAGACAGAGCATCACTTGCCCCAGACTTAAGAAAGTAAGAGAAACCATGCTGGATCAGGATAAAAGGGAGGGAGAAGAGAATGGTGTCGGCCCGTTTGGGTCCCCCTGGGGGAGGGAGGTGGGGAATTAATAAATAAAGGCTGTACAGTTTGGGGGGGTGGGCAGGTGGAATAGTTTGGGAGTTCCGAAAGCGGCGTTTCTTTGTTTAGAAAATGGCCCTGCTGCCTCTCCATGGCCCTGCTTGTGTTAACAGTGCTCTTGTCCAGCAGGACCTGTTCCCAGGCAAGCGCCAGGGGTATGTTGTTTCTCACAGTGCACTGTTTGGTATGCGGGCGAGGATGGTGGCTCTGTTTTCTCTTGGTCTGCAGAAATATACGGGGCCTGAAGGCGGGGGGGAAAGGGGTGATTTTGCTTGGCCACATCGGAGGGCCTCCCTCACGTATGGAACCCTTGCCTTAGGTAGGGCGGCAGGTAAACCTTTTAGCTGACTACCGTGATGGGTGGTGCCCTGGTAGGAAGCAAGACCGCTTCCCCTCTGTGTGGCCACTTGGTGAAGAGGCCAAGCTGACAGATTTTCCCGTGTGTTGCCTCCACGGTGGCTGAAAGGGAGGTTAGGACAGGGGTGTCGAACTCATTTGTTACGAGCCCCAGATGTGACGTAAATGAGACATTGTTGGGCCGGACCACGTGTGTCATAAAATTTAATGCCAGGCAGCGGAGATATAAACTTTATAAAGGACACAAACAAAGGGGGGTTTTTTACTTAAAGGAAAAACATGCTTAAAACATCAGTGCTCTTGCAATATTTTGTTTATTTAACAGCGTCTGATGACTGACCCCTCTTGCTCTGGATTATGGCATCAAAATTTCTGTGCCGTTTCAATCTTGAGTATGCTGTTCAGGTGCGTATCTGTAAGCTGCAAACCTATGATGATGCAGCAGCAGCAGAACTGGAAGAAGAAACAGAAGACAGCCGGTTCCACTGCGGGCCTGATGGAAGCCCTCTGGGGGGGCCTGATCCAGCTCCCGGGTTGCATGTTTGAGACCCTTGGGTTAGGAGTTCATGCTTTAGTCAGTTTCCGAACTTCTGGGTTAAAATTGGTTGGTGACAAGCTACAGAGCATTGGTTTTTCCCTTGAGCTTTTCAACCCAATGGATTGCATGTAAGTTGATCAGATCTAGTATCTTACATTTCGATCAACAGCGTGCTGGCTGCAGAACTCGAAGGGCACGTTCCCTGTATTTAATTTAATTAATTAATTTATTTATTTATTATAAAATTTATACCCCGCCCTTCCACAAGGGCTCAGGGCGGCGCACCTCGGTCTTTCAGTCCCAAGGTCTCTGCCTGCTTACTGTAAATATTTAACGGTTCCCAAGTACCGAATGCTTTTCTCCAAGGCTAGGCTAAATGCCCTGCCATTAAGAGAATTAGCAGGCAGATTCCTAGGAATTCCTTTCTCTGAGAGCGGCTGTGTGACTGTGAATCTGGGGACCTGGACACTATTTGGCACCTCTTTATAGATTGTAATAAGTCCAATTTGGCTCGTGGCAAGTGGATTACAGTCGACATCCAAAAATGGAGTTCTGACACAAAACAAGAGGTTGTAGCTAGATTAGCAGCAGATACAGATCCAACTGTGACTCGGGCAGTTGCAAAATTGTTGTCTACGGCATTTAATGGTATCATTTCCTACTGTGAAATGTTATATCCATGTTTTCCATATTTTGTATCGATGTTCTCTATATTATCTGCATATAATCCAGTTAGGTGTAGTGGTTAAGTGCGCGGACGCTGATCTTGGGAGAACCGGGTTTGATTCCCCACTCCTCCACTTGCACCTGCTGGATGACCTTGGGCAGGCCATAGTTCTGGCGCAGCTGTTCTTGAAAAAGAGCAGTTTCTGTCAGAGCTCTCTCAGCCCCACCTGCCTCACAGGGCATCTGTTGTGGGGAGGGGAAGGGAAAGGAGTTTGTAAGGCGCTCTGAGACTCCTTCGGGTAGTGAAGGGCGGGAGATAAATCCAATCTCTTCTCTTCTTCTTCTTTCATATGCTTATCACCTTTTGGTTTTTGAGCATTAATAAAAGACTGACTGGCTGCTTTAGTCAGATTTTCAGGGTATAGCAGGGTAGGATTTGGTGGTGCGTCTCCATGTGGCCTCTCACATTGGGTGTCCCTTCATGATGGATGTGGAACTTACACAAAGCTGCATTATACAAAGTCACACTTTTAGTCTGTCAAGTTCACAGTGCGACCCTAAGTAGAGGCAAGGGGCTTGGAAGGGTGTGACTGTGTCCAGGAAGATAAAAGAGATAAATGCCAAGTCCCACACTTAGGTACAAAAAATCAAAAGCACAGATATAGAATGGGAGGGACTTGGCTTGACAGCAGCACATGTGAAAGGGATCTGGGTGTTCTGGTTGATCACAAGCTAAACATCATCCTGCAGTGTGATGTGACTGCGAAGAAAGCGAATGCAATCTTAGGATGCATTAACAGAGGCATCATGTCCAGATCACGGGAGGTGGTGGTTCCGGTCTATTCTGCTATGGTCAGGCCTCACCTGGAGTCCTGTGTCCAGTTTGGGGCACCACATTTGAGGGAGGATGTCGACAAGCTCGAGCGTGTCCAGAGGAGGGCAACCAGGATGGTGAGAGGGTTGGAATCCAAGTCTTACGAGGCAAGTCCAAAAGAGTTGGGTCTGCTTAGCCTGGGAAAGAGAAGGCTTAGAGGGGACAGGATGGCAGTCTTCAAATATCTGAAGGGCTGCCGTGTAGAAGATGGAGCAGATCTATTCTCTCTTGCTCCGGATTGCAAGACGAGATCTAATAGATGGAAATTACAAGGGAGTCGTTACTGGCTGAATATCAGGAGAAACTTCCTAACAGTGGAACAGACGGCCTTGGGAGGTGGTGGATGCTCCTTCGCTGGATGTTTTCAAGCGGAGGCCAGGCGGCCATCTTTCGGGTATGTTGCAGGGCTGTCTTTCGGCTGCGCTCCTGCAGAGTGCCAGGTGTTGGACTAGGTGACCTGCAAAGTCCCCTCCAAGTCTTTAACATTCTATGGTTCTATAAGTTAGGTTGTACATCTTGTTTAACGTGCATTTCATTTTGCTAGTTGCTTTGAGTCCCCAGTTTGGAAGGGACCTGGGGTAAAAGTCAAAGATGAACATGAGAAGACTAGGAATGCCGTAGGGGAAGGCAGCAGGAAACGAGGGACACGCAACAGGAGATGGTTTGACTCTGTAAGTGCAGTCGGCTCACAGCCGACATTCAGGAGCCCCTGCCGGGGGTTTTCAAGGCAAGGGAGAAGCAGAGGTTGGTTGGCCCTGGCCTTCCTCGGCAGTCTCCCATCCAGGTACCGGCCTTGCTTAGCTCCCGAGATCTGACAAGGTTGGGCTGTACCAGGGGTATCAAACATGCAGCCCGGGGGCCGGATCAGGCTAGAGATGTAAAAGTTCCGGAAATTTTGAAGCTCGGTAAAGAAACGGGGTTTTTTTCCTGGTTTTCTTCGGTGGGGAAATGGAAATTTTCGGGAAAATTGAAAAAAATGCTACATTAGCACTTCTTTTTTCTTTTCCCGATTCAAAGTCATTCTGTTACTTTGGGGGCATAAAATATGACTACGGACAATTTCACTTGGCATGAAATTATCACAAGTAGCATATTAAAAATATAGTGTATCCAGACAATTATTACAAACAGAATTCACTTATTTTATAATATTTATTTGTAATGGAAACAAATGGAGCAACAATCTTTTGGTGTAGCGGTTAGGAGCATGGACTCTAATCTGGGAGAACCGGGTTTGATTCCCCGCGCCTCCACATGCAGCAGCCGGTGTGACCTCGGGTCAGTCATAAGTTCTCTCAGAGCTGTTCTCTCAAGAGCAGTTCTGGAAAGAGCTCTCTCAGCCCCACCTACCTCACAGGGTGTCTGTTGTGGGGAGGGGAAGGGAGTTTGTAGGCCGCTCTGAGACGCCTTTAGATAGCGAAGGGCGGGGTATAAATCCAAACTCTTGTCGTCTTCTTCTGAACTGTTTACTAGTTTATGTGGAACAGATAAAAAAAAAACCTCCACAAAACAATTTTAAAAAATCCAGAAGTAACAATTATTCATATTTCCTCTCCACAGTATTAAATAAAAATAAAAAAACCATTCTCATAAAAAGAATTGAAGAAGTTTCAATGAATGGGTGTGAAATTTAATCAGAATCATTTTTTTTCTGAACTGTAATAATCAGTATCAGTTTCAGTCTCTACTTCTGCAGCTACTCTGTTGTGTCTTTCATTATCACATTCCAGAATCAATTTCTTTTCTTTATTCATTTTTTCCAGTTTTTTTGGAAAAAACAAAAAAGGCTTCAGGAAAAAAGCGGGGGGAAATTTTTCCATTTTTTTTCCGGGCCTTTACATTTCTACACCCCCCTCCAGAGAGCCCCTGTCAGGCCCGTAGTGGAACTGGCTGTCTTCTGTTTCTTCTTCTTCCAGTTCTGCTGCTGCTGCTGTGTCATTGTAGGTTTGCAGCTTACAGATACACCCCTGAACAGCCATACTCAAGATTGCAAGAGCATAGACATTTTGGTGCAATCATTCAGAGCAAGAGGTGTCAGTTATCAGACACTGTTAAATAATCAAAATATTGCAAGCGTGCGGATGTTTTAAGCATGATTTTATTTTAAGTTAAAAAATAAAACCCTTTGTGTTTGTGTCCTTTGAAAAGTTTATATCTCCGTTACCCGGCATTACATCTTGTGACACTTATGACCGGGTCCGACAAGGCCTCATTTATGTCAGATCCGGGCCCTCGTAACAAATGGGTTCCCCTGGGCCCATGCTGCTTTCCCTCCCTACACCACACTGACTCTATTTAAACGCACTAATTTCTTCTGGAGATATTTGGAAACCCTCCGCCCCCCCGCCCCCCCGCTCTGTGTAGTCTGTCTGCTCACAACGATGCGTTTGTGCTGGCAGACCTCTGTCCTGCAAGCTTGCGGTCTGGTTTGGAAAGCAATTCCAGTAAATCTGTTGATGAATCGGTAGTAGTTGGAGTGGCGGCTGGCCACGCCGTGCTTCCCCATTTAAAGATCTGCTCGGTGCTCCCGGCAAATAATTTGACAGCGTGTGAGCGAGTAGGTGTGTTTGGCTTCTGTTGCCTAAAAATAGAAACTCTAGTCTCAGCCCCTGCAATAAGGCCGTTCCTTGGCCTTCTGGAGTAATAAACAGGGAAAACTTGAGCTTCGTTTGCAGGGAGACAAATTATGTCATCAGTGGGTGTCTGTTAAGTGCCATCAGTTCTCTTCCGACTTAGGACGACCCTGTGAATTAACAACCTCCAAAATGTCTTGTCGTTAGCAGCCTTAAGAACATAAGAGAAGCCAATGTTGGATCAGGCCAGTGGCCCATCCGGTCCAACTCTCTCAAAAATACCAGGTGCCATCAGAAGGTCCAGCAATGGGGCCAGGACACGAGAAGCCCTCCCCCTGCTGCCCCCTCCAGCACCAAGAATAGAGGGCATCACCTGCCCCAGACTAAGAGTTCCCATCTGTACCCTGTGGCTAATAGCCACTGATGGACTTCTGCTCTATATGTTGATCTAATTCCCCCTTGAAACTGTCCGTGCTTGTAGCTGCCACCACCTCCTGTGGCAGCAAATTCCATACGTTAATCACTCTTTGGGTGAAGAAGGACTTCCTTTTATCCGTTCTAACCTGACTGCTCAGCAATGGAGTGCCCACGAGTTCTTGTCTTGTGAGAAAGGGAGAAAAGTCCTTCTTTCTCAAGGAGTCAAGGGAAAGGAGTTTGTAAGCCACTCCCTCAGGTAGTGATGGGCAGGGTATAAATCCAATCTCCTCCTCCTCCGCCGCTGCCTCCTTCGTCGTCGTCGTCTTCTTCTTCTTCTTCTTCTTGTAGGACTACTAGGTTTTTTGGATCGCAAGTTAATCCCGTAATGCTGAAAACACCAGAACTCTTGTCCTCAGCTCAGTGGGCCCTAAAAGGAGATTTCCCTCAAGTGCTGCTGTTAGTTGGTCCAGGAAGCAGCAGCCGGCTCCATGCCTCGAACCCGCTGATCGCAGCACTTGGTGGAAACGCCTGTTCACATGGGTCTGTGACCCCCCCCCATGCCATTCACATATGCAGTAGCACGCAGACGCAGAATAATAGCAGCCCCGTAACATTCTTAAACTGGAGCGTGGTCTTCTGTTCAGCAGTGGAGATGGGTCAAGACGGGTAGCCTTGTTTGTCTGTAGCAGTCGAAAAGAGCGAGAGTCCAGCCACACCTTAAAGACTAACAAGACTGGTGGCAGTGCAGGAGCTTCCGTGAGTCACGGAAGCTCCTGCTCTGCCACCAGTCTTGTTAGTCTTTAAGGTGCGGCTGGACTCTCGCTCTTTTCGACTGCTCAGCAGTGCTTTGGGTCTGTACCCCTAGCTCCCAGATTTGGGGGGGAGGTGACTTAAGCTCTTCCCCTTCCCCAAGCCCACATCTTTTGGCAATGCTCCTGCAGAGTGCAACCAGTGTCGTAGCACTGCAAAGCTCAAGAGTTTTGGGGGACAGAGCCCCATTGCTGTTTCTCGGGGTCGTTACTGTAAAGTCGTGAAGCCGACCTCGAGACCGAACTGTTCAGAGTTTCGAGAGCCACCTCTTTGTGTCCAGACTTCCAAAACGGCACAGTGACTCCATAAATTGCCGCGTTCTGAAATTCAGCTTTAAAAGCGGCAACCCCACGGCATATCCTGAGAACGTGGTCTTCCACGTAAAAGCTGGATTGAACGAGAGAAGGAAACGGAGAATCTGCACCATTGTGCTTTTGGTCCCCTCGACTTGTTTATGTTGGCTAGATGAGCGGCTTCGTCATTTTTATACGCTTGTAATCGTGAGTCAATTACATAACGTTCAGGCAGACGGTGGAGAAAGTGAAACTGTTATTCTGCTTCTTGGCTTCGTCATCAACCAAGGAGGTGGGGGGGGGGGGGGGCTCAACCCAAGAAATCAGAAGGAGATGGAGACCGGGAAGGATGGCCGTGAAGGAGCTAGAAGATGCTTGAAGTGTAACGATGTGTAACTGGTGACGAAGTATGTTGTAGGTATGTAGGTACATAGAGCTATCTTTTGGCTCTGCTCCTGCAGAGTGCCGGGGGTTGGACTAGATGACCTGCAAGGTCCCTTCCAACTCTAACATTCTGTGATTCTAAGATCATGTTAATTCATGCCATGGTATTTCCCATTACTTCGTATGGGCTTGAAAGCTAGACAATGAAGAAAGCTGCAGAAGAAAGTTTTGAGTCCAGTGGCACCAGAACCAGGTTCGATTCCCCACTCCTCCACTTGCAGCTGCTGGTGTGACCTTAGGTCAGTCACAAGTTCTCTCAGAGCTGTTCTCTCGAGGGCAGTCCTCAAAACAGCTCTCTCAACCCCACCGAACTCACAGAGTGTCTGTTGTGGGGAGGGGAAGGGAAAGGCATTTGTAAGCTGCTCTGAGACTCTGAATAAAGGGCAGGGTAGAAATCCAATCTCCTCCTCCTCTTCTTCTTCCTCTTCCTCCTCTTCTTCCTCCTCCTCTTCTTCTTCTTTCACTTGCACCTGCTGGGTGACCTTGGGCAAGCCATAGTTCTGTCAGAGCTGTTCTTGAAAAAGCACAGTTTCTGTCAAGAGCTCTCTCAGCCCCACCTACCTCACAGGGTGTCTGTTGTGAGGAGGGGGAGGGAAAGGAGTTTGTAAGCCACTCTGAGACTCCTTTGGGTAGTGAAGGGCGGGGTATAAATCCAATCTCTTCTTCTTCTTCTACCTCACAGGGTGTCTGTTGTGGGGAGGGGGAGGGAAAGGAGTTTGTAAGCCACTCTGAGACTCCTTTGGGTAGTGAAGGGCGGGGTATAAATCCAATCTCCTCTTCTTCTGGAGGTCATTAGTTCATGGCAACTTGACAGTATGTAAGATACACAATCATAACTTCTTGCCGGAAATGGCACATGTGGTTTTCATGTGTTGAAAGTCAGGTGGAAGCCCTTGGGAAATGCATGAGATTTTCCCAGCCGTCTAAAGTGAGGCTGTTCTTGCCGGTTCTCTGTTTTCACATCCAGGACTTCCCAGCCGTGGCCGTGCTTACCCTGCTGCTGCAGCCAAAGCTACAGAGAATTTTGTGGCACCTTAAAGGCAAATGGATGTATTGTGGCTGCCGCTTCCGTGAGCCAGAGGAGGGCTTCCCCTGTGCTGATCCCTGGCTGGCCAGGTCACTCCCCGCCTCTGGCAAAACGGCCTTCGGCTTGCAGAAGGTGCCGCTGCAATAACCTCATTAGTCTTTGAGGCGTTGGGAGACTCTGTCGTCTCCTTCGGGTTCATATCCTCCCTTTCCGTTATTATGCCCCAGGCGGTGAAGTCACAAAATATAATTACGACAGGTTGAGACAAATTCTTATCCTCTTAGTCCTGAAGAGTCCTTGAATGAATAGCAAGGAGGAGGCACGGTTTATTGAGTGCCCTTAAGTACATAATTTCAGTGGCAAAGTGGCGCATTCTCAATGTTTCCCCCTTACAAATGTGCTTAGAATTCTAAACCTAGAATTCTAGGACTTGAAACTAACCTTCCTTCCTTCCTTCCTTGTTCCAACAAAAGTTGCTCAAGTGTTGGTTATGCTCAGGGTGCGTTGATTTAAAACAAGTATAAGAATGTAAGAGAAGCCATGTTGAATCAGGCCACTGGCCCATCCAGCCCAACATTAGAACATAAGAGAAAACATAAGAGAAGCCAATGTTGGATCAGGCCAGTGGCCCATCCAGTCCAACACTCTGTGTCACACAGTGGCCAAAAATGCCGGGTGCCCTCAGGAGGTCCAGCAGTGGGGCCAGGACACTAGAAGACCTCCCATTGTTGCCCCCTCCCAAGAACCAAGAATACAGAGCCTCACTTCCCCCAGAGTCCCTATCCATACCTGCCACTCCAGAAGCCCTCCCATTCCTCCCCCCCCCAAAGCACCAAGAAGACAGAGCATCACTGCCCCAGACAGAGTGTTCCATCTATACCTTGTGTCTAATAGCAACTGATGGACCTTTGCTCTATATGTTCATCCAGTCCCCTCTTGAAAGCTGCCTATGCTTTTAGCCGCCACCACTTCCTGCAGCAGTGAATTCCACATGTGCATGACTCTTTGGGTGAAGAAGGACTGCCTTTGGTCCGTTCAAAGCCTACTGCTCATTGATTTCATGGAGTGCCCATGAGTTCTGGTATTATGAGACGGGGGTGGGGGAGGAAGTCCTTCTTTCTCTACCTGTTCTATCCAAGCATAAGTTTATCCCCTCCAAGAACCTCTCCAAGGGTTGTGGAAGCCGCTCGCTTACTTGTTATCTATATCCTGCCTTTCTTTGTGGTTCACTTTCTGCAAACTGGCTCCTTTCCCATCCTGGCTATTACATTCTTGCTCAGGGACAGTGAAAGTTCCTCAAACCTTAGTTCTTAAATCACCTTTGAATTCAAGGGATGCGGGCAGTTACCAGCCTGTGCCCAGTCCCCCTTTCGGGGTCACGTGATGGAACAGGTTGTAGAGCAGAGCAACTGCAGGCGAATCTGGATGACCAGCTAAGAACATGAGAGAAGCCAATGTTGGATCAGGCCAGTGGCCCGTCCAGTCCAACTCTCTGTGTCACACAGTGGCCAAAAACACCAGGGGCCACCAGGAGATCCAGCAGTGGGGCCAGAACTCCAGATGCTCCTCCCACTGTTGTTCCCCCCCCCAGCACCAAGAAGACAGAACATCCCTTGCCCCAGACCGAGAGTCCCTATCTATACCTTGTGGCTAATAGGCACTGATGGACTTCTGCTCCATATGCTTATCTAATTCCCTCTTGAAACTGTCCATGCTTGTAGCCGCCACCACCTCCTGGGGCAGTGAATTCCACCTGTTCATCACCCTTTGGGTGAAGAAGGACTTCCTTTTATCCGTTCTAACCCGGCTGCTCAGCAGTTTCATGGAGTGCCCACGAGTTCTTATAGTGTGAGAAAGGGAGAAAAGTACCTCTTTCTGTACCTGCTCTATCCCATTCATAATCTTATAAACCTCGATCATGTCACCCCTCAGCCGTCGTTTCTCCAAGCTAAAGAGCCCCAAGCGTTTTAACCTTTCTTCCTAGGGATCCATTTCATTCTGGCTTCACATGGGGATTTGGGACTCCGGCACCACTGTTGGCCCTTGTTGATGGTCTCCATCTCCCATTGGTGGTGGAAGGTGCCATCAGGTTCTGTCCAGCTTATGGCCACCCTGCAGCGTATTGAACGTAAGAGTCATTCAGAGGTGGTTTGCCTTGCCTGCCTCAGTATAGCAACCCTGGGCTTCCATAATTGTTTTTATGCCTCCTGGTAATGCTGTAGTAGTCTGTACTGTTGTTGTAGATTTTCCGGGTTGCGTGGCCGTGGTCCTGGCATTGTAGGACCTAACCTTTCTCCAGCAGCTGTGACTGGCATCCTCAGAGGCATAACACAGAAAGATGGAGTACTCTCTCTCCTCACCTTGACACAGAGAGTACTCCTTCTTTCTGTGTTATACCTCTGAGGATGCCAGTCACAGCTGCTGGTGAAAGGTCAGGTCCTACAGCGTCAAGACCACGGCCATACAGCCCGGAAAACGTACAACAACTCATGAGCTCCGTCCGTGAAAGCCTTCGACAACATAGTCTGTACTGTGTTGGCTCAGAGCATTTTGCATGCTTTATATAGAATAAAGACTTGGAAGGAAATCAGGTCCTCCGCGTGAGAGAGACGTGCGGCTGCCTGCTGGATTCCAGTAGTCTGGCATGAGAGGCAGACCTTTAAGACTAACTGTGAATGGGTATCAGCAGAAGTCAGTCAGGGTTGGTAATGGATGCTGCTTCCAGCCTGTGGCAAGCATCAGAAGAAGAAGAAGAAGAAGAGATAGGATTTACTCAGTCTCAGAGCAGCTTACAAACTCCTTTCCTTTCCCCTCCCCACAACAGACGCCCTGTGAGGTAGGTAGGGCTGAGAGAGCTCTGACAGAAACTGCCATTTTTCGAGAACAGCTCTGACAGAACTATGGCTTGCCCAAGGTCATCCAGCAGCTGCAAGTGGAGGAGAGGGGAATCAAACCCTGTTCTCCCAGATTAGAGTCCGCGCACTTCACCACTACACCAAACTGGCTGTCCTCCCCCCAACTGGCTCAAAGGTGCTATCTGTAGATTGGGACTTAGGCCTCATCCATGTGAGGTGGTAACTTGGTGTTTGTACGACTTTTGACTGTAGGTGGGGCGGGGGGGCACACCCTCTATAGAAATCTGTCTGTGAGACCAAGAGGGGGACCTGCCGGACATCGAGTCGAATTTTTAAAAACAACGTAAATGGATTTTTAAAAACAAATTTTAAGATCTGAAAATTTTCCCAAAAACTTTCCAGAAAGTAACCTGATGCCCTTTTTTTTTTAAAAAAAAATTATTTATAGGTTTAATAACATATTAAGACTATTTGTAACAATAATACATATTGTATTCCAAATCTTGGAGTTAACGACTACACAATCTTCTCATACCATTTATAAACTCTGTCCCATCTTTTTTGGAAAATCTTATCGTCTTTTCCTTGAAGTGTAATATTAAGCTTATCCATTTTCGCAATTTCAAATAATTTTCCTACCAGTTCCTCTCTGGAGGGTAATTTCTCGGATTTCCAACATTTTGCTACAAGAATTCTAGCTGCAGTAAGTGTATATGTCAACAAATATACATCATAGTGCCCTGTAACCTGATGCTCTAAAGAGTTCATGAGCTGATTCTAGTGTGTTTATTTACAAAACACATTTTCAAAGTAACTCAGGCTAATGGCTACAAATATTTGAACTGAAATACCAGGACCCCGGGTGTGGTTTATTTATTATGTTCCAACAAAGCCATAGCTTTACTGGGAAGTCGTTGTCATTGCAATAAATACTTGTAAAAACGTAAAGGCGACCCAGCACATACTTCCCTTTCATCACAGGCACTGGAAACGGTTGACACGCTACTTTTCGCACGCCCAGAGAAAGGCACAATATGCAGCAGACGTCTTGTCTGCTTATTGCTTCCTGTAGATTTTAACTCCTATCCACAGGGGTTGGGGGTGGAGGGGAATTAATTGTTTGAATTACTTGGTTCCCCTGTGTCAGATTTGTTATTACAGGATCCCTTCTGCTCTGTGAAACAAGACACATAATTATGAATTTTAGCTTTGATTTTTATTCTGCCAAACCTCGCTCTACTCAGTTTGCCATAGATGCTGGGGAAGGGGAATTCCTTAGGTGGAGTGTGTGACTGTACTGTCGTAGAAGCGTAATTCTTCCGAAGAAGTCTTCCTCTCGTTCCCAGAGGGATGTCCTTGAGACTTTCGGTGCCAGCTTGCTTTGCAGATAATGGGATTGTATATTTCCCAGGTGAAGGGGGTAGAGACACTGGGGGATAGGTGGAGTGGATGCGATGTATGAGTGGGCCTTAGGAGGGATTACATTTGAATTACCTATATCCGGGGGGGTGTAGAAGAAGACTAGCAGGAACTCATTAGCATAATAGGCCACACCCAACTGCAGAAACTCATTAGCATATTAGGCCACACACCCCCATGTTACCCGAAGAGTGGTCATCCAGCCACACCCACCTTTTGCTTCTTATTCTGTTTACCTTGTTTGTTGTCAAAACTCAGGGCTTTTTTTTGTAGCAGGAACTCCTTTGCACATTAGGAGACACACCCCTAATGTAGCCAATCCTAATGAGTTTCTGCTGTTGGGTGTGGCCTGTTATGCTAATGAGTTCCTGCTGGGCGTGGCCAACTCGGGAGCCAGCCGGAACTCCGTTCCTGTGCCTTCCTGCCCCAGAATAGCCCTGCCTATATCTATGATGGTACCCGCCAAAACCTTACGAACTGACACAGTACTTGTTAAGAGCTGGAATTTGCATATAACTCAATAAACATATCACTGCCAAAGAGAGTATTGTTGAGAGCCACTTGCCCAGGAGTCTGACAGATTCAGACCGTAAAGCCTGTGTGATGAATTCAACACTTGGTTTTTGAAAATTCGAACTGTTGTAACAGAGACGTGTTTTGCCACTGGCTCTCTGGGGTCACTTGCAGACCCGTGGTTAGTGAAAGCCGTCTCCATTGTGAATACTCCCAGCAGTCCAGATTCCCAAGCTTGAAACTTGCTCAGAGTGCATGCGGTGCAAGGAGTTCTGTTTTCCTGACCTTACTGCACCTGACAAATATCTGCAGGGAGAGCAGATTATAAATCTAATGAAATAAATAAATAAATAAATCCACAATTACCGGCCTGCTTTACCACACGCTAGCAGTTCGAAAGTAAGAAATTGCAAGTAGATAAATAGGTACCACTTTTGTGGGAAGGTAACAGCGTTCTGTGCGCCTTGGTGTTTAGTCACGCCGGCCACATGACCACGGAAACGTCTTCGGACAGCGCTGGCTCTTCGGCTTTGAAATGGAGATGAGCACCGCAACCGATTCAACTGGCTTTCGAGCAAGAGAACCTTTACCTGTACCTTACCACACCTGTGCTGGTGTAAATGGTCAGACTCCTGCAGCAATCAGTTCCCAACAGCTTTCATTCAAAGAAGTAAAGTTCATTGAGGATTGAAGAGTGTGCAGATATCTTATCCATTGGGGCTCCTTTTCCCAAGAGAAATGCTACCCCAGGCACTAAAGGTCCAGCAAAGATAATAGGAACACCGAAGACACAGCAAAATAGAAAATTAACATTCCAGAGTCACCCACACTCCCATAGCAGCCAGAGCTTGGAGAGAGGCTGAGCTGACATAAATCAGACATCAGCAGCCCAGAGGGGGTGGGGGGGTTGGAGAGAAATGTTTGACTTCCAGGTTGTTGTCTTTAATTCCTTGGTCCTCTCAAGTCGGTCCTTAAGTTGCTGAATACTCCCTGGGGACTTCGCTCTTGGAAGGGCTGTGTTCTGGAAAGAATTTTTACCGGTGATCCAGGCGGTGCCCCTGGCAGTCTGCTTTTGTGAACACAGGAGAACACAGGAAGCTCTTGGTCCACCAAAGTCCACCTTGTCTAGTCCAACTGGCCGAGGCTCTCCAGGGTCTCAGCAGGCGGAGGTCTTTCACGTCACCTGCTGCCTGGTCCTTTTTAACTGGAGATGCCGGGAATTGAACCCTGGGACCTTCGACATGCCAAACACCTGCTCTGCCATTGAGCCACGGTCCCTCCGTATCCCTGAGGGTTATTTTGCTTCCACTGCCTTCTGATGTGGGCTGCCCATCGGAGCCAGTTGGCTTCTGCAGGTGCCAGTCTGCAGTAGAGCAGCTCTCTCTGCTGCTTTGGACCTTTGTACAGTTCTGGTCACCACATCTCAAAAAGGATATCATAGAATTGGAAAAAGTGCAGAGAAGGGCAACTAGAATGATAAAAGGGTTGGAACACTTTCCCTACGAAGAAAGGTTAAAGCGGTTGGGGCTCTTTAGCTTGGAGAAACGACGGCTGAGGGGTGACATGATTGAGGTTTACAAGATTATGCATGGGAGAGAGCAGGTAGAGAAAGAAGTACCTTTCTCCCTTTCTCACAATACAAGAACTCGTGGGAACTCCATGAAATTGCTGAGCAGTCGGGTTAGAACGGATCAAAGGAAGTCCTTCTTCACCCAAAGAGTGATTCACACATGGAATTCACTGCCACAGGAGATGGTGGCAGCTACAAGCATGGACAGTTTCAAGAGGGAATTGGATAAACATATGGAGCAGAAGTCCATCAGTGGCTATTAGCCACAGGGTATAGATGGGAGCTCTCAGTCTGGGGCAGGTGATGCACTCTATTCTTGGTGCTGGAGGGGGCAGCAGTGGGAGGGCTTCTGGTGTCCTGGCCCCACTGCTGGACCTCCTGATGGCACCTGGTATATTTTGGCCGCTGTGTGACAGAGTGTTGGACTAGATGGGCCATTGGCCTGATTCAACATTGGCTTCTCTTATGTTCTTATGGACCTGTCAGATCTCCCCAGTTAAGACACTCTCCACAACACTTTTGGCAGTGATGCTTTATTAGAGATATGCTTACTACAGGAACTGGTTCTTTGTCAGGACTTAAAGAAAGCACGCAAAATTCAGGGGTTATGGGTAAAATTCAATGCACCCCCACACCCCATGCATATGTCAGCAATCGGCCCCTAGCGTTCCTGTGACGACCGTACGGCGTCTGATCTATTCTAGCCTGGCAAAAGAGTCTCCAAGGCCAAATCCCATGAGAACAGGCCGAGGTGTGCAACTTGAGAGATGGTTATGGCTACTACAGGCAACCACATACACTCCCTTCTCAGGAATTCCCTCCGTGGCAAGGTAGGCAGTGGAGCGAAACGAAGAGAAGCGAAACCGAAACCTTGACAGTACCCCGCCAGAGGGTCGGCTGGACCAGGTGGCCTATTTGATCCACCTGCAAAAGGTGGCAGCCTTCCGCTCACTCTTTCACCCATCGTCTCTTGTTACGAATTCTCCCTAGACTATGCGATGAGAATAGGAGAAACGGCCTGCTGGATCTCTAAGGTTTCCTGGGCGGCAGATGGTTAATGCAGGCAAGGGGCTCTCTCTACTCCAAAGCAGATGCTTGTGGAGCTGGGAATCGTAGAATTGGAAGGGGCCTCCAGGGCCATCTAGTCGCAACCCCCTGCCCAAGGCAGGAAATTCAGAAATACCTCCCCCCACACACACACACTGCCAGTGACCGCTGTTCTACGCCCAGAAGACGACAAAAAAAACCCTCCTGGAGAAACGGGGCTGGAGAAAAACTGGTTCCTGACCCCCAACATGGCAATCAGCATTTCCCCGGGTGTGTAAGAAAGGGCCACCAGAACTAAGCCCTGAGGCGACCCTTCCTGCCCTCCCTCTCCTGATCTGCCTAAATTCACAGAATCAGCATTGCTGTCAGATGGGGCCATCCAGCCTCTGCTTGAAAACCTCCCGCGAAGGAGAGCCCGCCACCTCCTCTCGAGGAAGCCTGTTCCACTGAGGAACCGCTCTAACTGTCAGGAAGTTCTTCCTCGTGTTTAGCTGGAAACTCTTCTGATTTAATTGCAACCTGTTGGTTCTGGTCTGAGCTTCTGGGGTAAAAGAAAACAACTCCACTCCATCCTCTGGTGTAGTAGTTAAGTGCACAGACTCTAATCTGGGAGAACTGGGTTTGATTCCCCACTTCTCCACTTGCACCTGCTGGATGATCTTGGGCAAGCCATAGTTCTGTCAGAGCTGTTCCCTCAAGGACAGTTCTAGAAAGAGCTCACAGGGTGTCTGTTGTGGGGAGGGGGAGGGAAAGGAGTTTGTAAACCGCTCTGAGACTCCTTTGGGTAGCGAAGGGCAGGGTATAAATCCAATCTCCTCTTCTTCTTGTTCTCTATATGACAGGATGTTCTCATATAAATCTGACCCTCCCCACACAACACTGTTGCTCTCAGGCTCTCTAATATTTATTTATTTATTTGGATTTGTATCCCTCCCTCCCCGAAGGCTCAGTTGGTACATGTAGCATGTGCATTCCATGCAGAGTCTCAGAAGAGGCGTCGTGTGAAAGTGTAGGGTATGTGCCAGGGATTATTAGGAAAGGGATTGAAAACAGATTAGCCAGTAATGCCCCCATCTAAATCTATGGTGCAGCCTCGTTTGGAATGTCCGTGTACAGTTCTGGTCACCACACCTCAAAAAAGATAGTACAGCTTTGGGAAAGATGCAGAAAAGGGCAGCGAAATGATGGAGATGGAACACCTTCCCTACGAAGAAGGGTTAAAGAGGCTAGGGCTCTTTAGCTTGGAGAAATGACGATTGAGGGGGGACATGATAAGAGGTTTTCAAAAATTATGCATGGGGCAGAGCAGGTGGAGTATAAAGTATTTTTCTCCCTTTCTCACAGTAGAAGAGCTCATGGGCACTCCATGAAATTAATGAGCAGTAGGCTTATCCAACTACTTGCGGTGGCTCCAGTGCTTCAGACGATGAACTGCAGACAGGAAGGTCGATAGTTCAGCAGTTCGAGACCCGAGAGTGCTGCATGACGGAGTGAGCTCCCATCTCTGGCCCCAGCTCCTGCCAATCTAGCAGTTGGAAAGCAAGAAATTGCAAGTAGATAAATAGGTACCGCTTTGGTGGGAAGGTAACAGCGTTCCGTGCATCTCGTCATCTAGTCATGCCGGCCACATGACCACGGAAATGTCTTCGGACAGTGCTGGCTCTTCGGCTTGGAAATATAGATGAGCACCGCACCCCTAGAGTCGGATTCGACTGGCTTTCGAGCAAGGGAAACCTTTGTCTTTGCCTTAGGCTTAGAACAGATCAAAGGTAGCCCTTCTTCAAGCAAAGAGGAATGACCGACCACGTGGAATTCACTGCCGCGGGAAGTGGTGGCAGCTACAAGCGCAGACAGCTTGAAGAGGGGACTGGATAAACATATGGAGCAGAAGTCCCATCAGTGGTTGTCAGCCACTTTGAAGAGGTGAGCAGTGACTCCTGGAAGCTCATAACATGCCACACATTTTGTTAGTCTTTAAGGTGGTACTGGAGTCTTGCTCTTTTCTACTATTGGTCCCTAGGTATAGATGGAACACCCTGTCTGGGGCAAGTGATGCTCTGAACATAAGAACATAAGAGAAGCCAATGTTGAATCAGGCCAATGGCCCGTCTAGTCCAACACTCTGTCACACAGCGGCTAAAAATACCAGGGGCCATCAGGAGGTCCAGCAGTGGGGCCAGGACACTAGAAGCCCCCTCCCACTGCTGCCCCCTCCAGCACCAAGAATAGAGTGCATCACCTGCCCCAGACTGAGAATTCCCATCTATACCCTGTGGCTAACAGCCACTGTTGGACCTCTAAGAACATAAGAGAAGCCAATGTTGAATCAGGCCAATGGCCCATCTAGTCCAACACTCTGTCACACAGTGGCCAAAAATACCAGGGGCCATCAGGAGGTCCAGCAGTGGGGCCAGGACACTAGAAGCCCTCCCACTGTTGATCCTCCCCCCCAGCCCCAAGAATAGAGTGCATCACCTGCCCCAGACTTAGAATCCCATCTATACCCTGTGGCTAATAGCCACTGATGGACTTCTGCTCCATATGTTTATCCAATTCCCTCTTGAAACTGTCCATGCTTGTAGCTGCCACCACCTCCTGTGGCAGTGAATTCCACGTGCTAATCACTCTTTGGGTGAAGAAGTATTTCCTTTTATCTGTTCTAACCCGACTGCTCAGCAATTTCATGGAGTGCCCACGAGCTCTTGTATTGTGAGAAAGGGAGAAAAGTACTTCTTCATAATCTTATAAACCTCAATCATGTCACCCCTCAGCCGTCGTTTCTCTGCCTTCTTGATGCTTGGGGGGGCAGGAGTGGGAGGGTTTCTGGAGTTCTGGCCCTGCTGGTGGACCTCCTGGTGGCAACTGGGTTCTGGCCACTGTGTGACACAGAGTGTCGGACTGGATGGGCCATTGGCCTGACCCGACATTGGCTTCTCATAAGTTCTTATCTATCCCTTACAATGCTGGAAAATGACGTTCTTCCTTGATGCCTGAGAGGGCGAATTTGGCTTTGTCTTGGTTGGCAGGGACCAATAAATTGGTTTGGGGGGGTGTCTGGATTCAACCCTAGGGCGTCTTGTTGGCCATTTCCGAACTCAGAGGGTTGTGGTGGTCAAGCAGGGAAGCCGTAGGAAAGGGGTGGGGGAGATGTGACCCGACTGGGTCAAAAATTCCTGGGTCGTACAAGAAGGATGCTTAAGTGTATTCTGGGGATGCGTCCAGTGAGCAAAACTCCAGTTAAATTCTCGGAGACGGGCATTGTGTCCTCTGAAGTGTCGGTTCGCTTTTAGACTTCGGCGGTTGTGTGTGTGTGCAATAGGGGTGGGCCATTCCCGTGTTCGTTAGCCGCCCTGAGCCCGCTTGCGGGGAGGGCAGGGTAGAAATCTAAATAAATAAATTTAAATGAGAGCGCCGCGCCTTGCCGAATGGGCTGCGCTCTATTGTGCCAATCTAAGTAATCATGGCACAACAGAGCGCAGCCCATTCGGCAATCTAAGTAATCATGAGGAGCTGCGGTGGCTCAAGTGGTTAAGACGATGAACTGCAGGCTGTGGAAGGTCGGTAGTTCAGCAGTTTGAGACCTGAGTGCCGCATGACGGAGTGAGCTCCCCTCTCTAGTTCCAGCTCCTGCCAACCTAGCAGTTCGAAAGCAAGAAATTGCAAGTAGATAAATAGGTACCACTTCGGTGGGAAGGGAACAGCGTTCCATGCGCCTTGGTGTTTAGTCATGCCAGCCACATGACCACGGAAACGTCTTCAGACAGCGCTGGCTCTTCGGCTTTGAAACAGAGATGAGCACCGCAACCCTAGAGTCGGATTCGACTAGCTTTCGAGCAAGGGAACCTTTACCTTTATAAGTAATCATGAACATTTGAGGGACATTCACTGCCACAGGAGGTGGTGGCAGCTACAAGCATGGACAGTTTCAAGAGGGAATTAGATAACCATATGGAGCAGAAGTCCATCAGTGGCTATTAGCCACAGGGTATAGATGGGAACTCTCAGTCTGGGGCAGGTGCTGCACTCTATTCTTGGTGCTGGAGGGGGCAGCAGCGGGAGGGCTTCTGGTGCCCTGGCCCCACTGCTGGACCTCCTGATGGCCCCTGGTATATTTTGGCTGCTGTGTGACACAGAGTGTTGGACTAGATGGGCCATTGGCCTGATTCAACATTGGCTTCCCTTGTGTTCTTATAACAAAGTCTGTGTCTGGATTTTGGAAATTGATGAAATCTTGAAGGTCATTGTGGTGGTTCCTGGAGTCTTGATCCTGAAGATAAGTTTTCCTGCCCAGTTTGTACGCCTCTGCTGGCTTCTGTTGACTTCATAATACTTTTGAAACATACGGATATAAACCTCAAATGCCCTGTGCAGCATGTCAGTCAAAGACATGTTTATTTCTATAGCCGTTTCGGACACAAGAATAAAACATCTGTTTCTGGAGGTTCCCCTTTAAAATAATGGGCTGGACCCATTAAAAAAAGGAGCACCCGGGTGTTTTTATTTATTTATTGTCTTCGCGTTATTTATAATCTGCCTTTCTTGCTTGGACTCCTCGCCGATCACACAGAGTGAGTCAAGACAATCGGCAGACGGGACGTTCAGGGAACGGTGCGATGAGGACAGGGCTGTAGAACCAACCGGAAATCTAAAAAAAAAAACCAGGAGAGAAGCCAAGCACAAGTGTCAACATGATACATTAAACAATGCAAAATTCCGTAGTAGGAGATCCCGGTTTCAACCAGTTTTTCACAGTAGCAAAGGCCACAGTCTTTTAATGCTTTACGCAGGTGACTTCCCGAGTCATTTTGCCACAGTGCAGCCCTCTGGTTAAGTGGTTAAGTGCGCGGACTCTAATCTGGGGGAACTGGGTTTGATTCCCCCACTCCTCCACTTGCACCTGCTGATGTGACTTTGGGTCAGTCACAAGCTCTGGCACAGCTGTCCTTGAAAAAGAGCAGTTTGTGTTAGAGCTCTCTCAGCCCCACCTACCTCACAGGGTGCCTGTTGTGGGGAGGGGAAGGGAAAGGAGTTTGTAAGCCGCTCTGAGACTCCAAGTGAAGGGTGGGGTATAAATCCAATCTCCTCCTCCTCCTCCTCCTCCTCCTCCTTCTTCCCCACCTACTCGCAAGGTAGTTGACAGCTGGAATTTGGGACATAACAATGAAATCTGTTTCATTCAGATTTGTTGTAGAGGTATTATTTGATATTTTATCCTGTGCTCTGATGTTTTTATTGTGGTTGCACGTTGCCCAGAGCCCTGCAAGAGCAGGGACTGGGTGATCCATAAGTAACAACAACAATATGCCGAGAAAGCAGAACGATCCAGTCCCAGGGGAAAACATATTCTAGCCTCTCTTACCTGCTGACCACTGAAGCAGACCTGCTGGTGACCAGCTCTCTGGTCCCAGGTGCTGGGAGGGGGTTCTCTGAAATGCCCAGCCCAGGGGCTACGTGCAAGGGATACCACCCTGACCTCTCTCTGTGGCACCCAGCACCAGAGGGCACCACCCGCGGGGAGTGCCCTTTCACTGGAAGCTGTTGGATGACCTTGGGCAAGCCATAGTTCTCTCAGAGCTGTTCTCTCAACGGCAGTTTCTGTCAGAGTTCTCTCAGCCCCACTTACTTCACAGGCTGCCAGTTGCGGGGAAGGGGAAGGAGTTTGTCAGCGGGGAAGGGGAAGGAGTTTGTCAGCCACTCTGAGACTCCAAGTGAAGGGCAGGGTATAAATCCAGTCTCTTCTCTTCTTCTTCCGCACATGCCCCTTTAGCTTCTGTGGGGCTTGTGTGGGAGGCATCCCTCTGGTTCCTGTGGTCAGTGTTCAATGCAGGTGCTCCCCCCTTTTCCATGGATCCGACTTTTCCATGGTCAGGCCTCACCTGGAGTCCTGTGTCCAGTTTTGGGCACCACATTTGAGGAAGGATGTTGACAAGCTCGAGCATGTCCAGAAGAGGGCGACCAGGATGGTGAGAGGGTTGGAACCCAAGTCTTACGAGGAAAGGCTGAAAGAGTTGGGTCTGTTTAGCCTGGGAAAGAGAAGGCTTAGAGGGGACAGGATGGCAGTCTTCAAGTATCTGAAGGGCTGTCATGTAGAAGATGGAGCAGATCGATTCTCTCTTGCTCCGGATTGCGAGATTAGATCTAATGGGTGGAAATGACAAGGGAGTCGTTACCGGCTAAATATCAGGAGGAACTTCCTGACTGTAAGAGTGGTTGAGCAGTGGAACAGGCTGCCTCGGGAGGTGGTGGATGTGCCTTCTCTGGGCGTTTTCAAGCGGAGGCTGGACGGCCACCTTCTGGGTTTGTTGCAGGGCTATCTTTCGGCTTCACTCCTGCAGAGTGCCGGGGGTTGGACTAGATGACCTGCAAGGTCCCTTCCAACTCTTAACAATCTATGATTCCCCTGTCCAACAACTTTATTTCTTCGCTACGAAGACAGCTCATAACTCACCGAATGACATCTCAGAGCCTCGGTTCATCTGTCCATCAGAGGGGGGTAACCATGTGCTGAACTGGCCCTAATGGCGTGCGGAATGGGGTGTCCAGAGTTAACCTGTGCCTCTTTCTTCTTTTCAGCTGCCTTTCCTCATCGCCTGAACCTTTTCTACCTGGCGAACGACGTCATACAGAACTGTAAGCGGAAAAACGCGATTGTGTTTCGCGATACGTTTGCTGAGGTCCTCCCGGAAGCAGCTGCCTTGGTGAAGTAAGTGGTGGAATTTACTCTCTTACGCCCGTGACATGACCCGAGTTGGTTGTTCTGCTGCCCCTTGTTGAGCTTCAGTAGGAACAAGTACTCTTGCTTCAACTAAAGCTTTTCATAGTCTTTGAGTCACACTGCTTTAAAGCGATAGATAGGGGAGGGGCTGTGGCTCAGTGGGAGAGCCTCTGCTTGGCATGCAGAAGGTCCCAGGTTCAATCCCCGGCACCCTCAGTCAAAATGGGGCCAGGCAGTAGGTGATATTGAAAATCCTCCACCTGAGAGGTAATGGTCTTATTCAGTCTATTACCTGCTTTATGTTTTGGTGAGGGGCTATGGCTCAGTGGGAGATCCTCTTCTCTGCATGCAGAAGATCCCAGGTTTAATCTGGTAACATGTCCAGACTGTTAACTGCAGCGGGGCATTTCGGGGCCATGCCCCCTCATTAAACAGCCAAGCCTCACAAGTCCATTTCAGGGCCATGCCCCCTCATTAAACAGCCAAGGCAATAAGAACATAACATAAGAACATAAGAGAAGCCAATGTTGGATCAGGCCAATGGCCCCTCTAGTCCAACATCTGTCACACAGTGGCCAAAAATACCAGGTGCCATCAGGAGGTCCAGCAGTGGGGCCAGGACACTAGAAGCCCTCCCATTGTTGCCCCCTCCAGCACCAAGAATAGAGTGCATCACCTGCCCCAGACTGAGAGTTCCTATCTGTACCCTGTGGCTCATAGCCACTGATGGACCTCTGCTCCATATGTTAATCTAATTCCCTCTTGAAACTGTCCATGCTTGCAGCTGCCACCACCTCCTGTGGCAGTGAATTCCATATGTTAATCACTCTTTGGATGAAGAAGTACTTCCTTTTATCTGTTCTAATCCGACTGCTCAGCAATTTCATGGAGTGGCCACGAGTTCTTGTCTTGTGAGAAAGGGAGAAAAGTACTTCTTTCTCTGCCTGCTCAATCCCATGCATAATCTTATAAACCTCGATCATGTCACCCCTCAGCCATCGTTTCTCCAAGCTAAAGAGCCCCAAGCGTTTTAACCTTTCTTCATAGGGAAGGTGTTCCAACCCTTTGATCATTCTAGTTGCCCTTCTCTGCACTTTTTCCAATGCTATAATATCCTTTTTGAGATGTGGTGACCAGAACTGTACACAGTATTCCAAATGAGGTCGCACCAATGATTTATACAGGGGCATGATGATACTGGCTGATTTGTTTTCAATTCCCTTCCTACTAATCCCCAGCATAGCGTTGGCCATCTTTATTGCAGTTACACATTGTCTAGACATTTTCATTGAGTTATGTACTACGACTCCAAGATCTCTCTCTTGGTCAGTCTCTGCCAGTTCAGACCCCATCAACGTGTATTTATATTTATGATTTTTGGCTCCATTGTGCATCACTTTGAACTTGGCCACATTGAATCGCATTTGCCACGTTGACGCCCACTCACCCATCCTCGACAGATCCCTTTGGAGTGCCTCACACTCCTCCCTGGTGTTCACCACCCTGTAGTCCATGTTTTATTTATTTATATTTGCTTGGTATTGGTATTAGAAACTCCAGCAAAGTTTGTGCTGCTGCCACCACGTTCTCCTTCCTTCCCTACTGTCGTGATGCGAAAAGTCCTCTGCCTGAAACCCTAGAGCAGGTGTGGCCAAACTTGCTTAGTGTAAGAGCCACATAGAATAAATGTCAGATGGTTTGAAAGCCACAAGGCATGAAGAAATATTGCACGCATGTTTTTTATTTTAAAATATGCAAATTTTCTTTTTACTGTCATTAAGAGAGAGAGAGAGAGGTGGAAAGAATGAAAGAGGTGGAAAGAAAGAAAGAGAGAGAGAGAGAAACACAGGAAGCAAATAGATGGGAGGAGGGAAGGAAAAGCAGGCCTCCCCTTTGCTTCTCTAGCCGCCCTGCTGGGAGCCGCACAATATGCGTGAAAGCACCACCTGCAGCTCCCGAGCCGCAGTTCGGCAAACCCTGCCCTAGAGAGTTGCTACAAGTCTTGAGTGGGCAATATGGATCAAGCAATAAGGCAGCTTCATGGGTCTGTGTGACGCCTAAGCAGAAGCATCGTTCCCTCTAAGCTGAGTTAGTGTGAGCTAGCTCACAGTTTGTTCGGCTCCGGCTCACACATTTTTGTCTTCGCTCAGGAAGGGATGGCTCCAGAGCAAGCTAATTTATGCAGCAGCCAAATCACTCGCTCCCAACTTTAATGCCAGTAGCTCACAAAGTCGAATTTTTGCCCACAAGACTCCACAGCTTAGAGGGAACATTGACCAGGAGAGTGCTTGTTATGGCATAACAGCTGCAGGACGTGAACCCCACAGGGCAATAGTTTGGTGCTCTCTCCCCTGCCCGCCCCCCACCCCGGGTTTTTGTTGAAGGCAGATGCAAAGCTGAACCACCACGGCACTCGGACAAGCATTTGGGGGGCTCTTGCCTTAGAATGAGTTCCGGGGGGTAGCCGTGTTAGTTTGCAGTCGAACAGTTAGATTCTAGTCCGGTAGCGTCTTAGGATGCAGGGAGGTTTTTTGGATATAAGCTTTCGAGAGTCTCTCCCTTCATCAGATGTGACGAAGGGAGCGTTGACTCTCGAGAGCTTCCACTCAGAAAATCGTGCCGGTCTCTAGAGGTGCTTCTGAACTAGAATTGAGTTGCCTGAGAATGAATCATCGAGGCGTTCAGGTGACTTGAAAGGAACCGTGTGGCTGTCAGTGTTTACGTTGACTCTTTTTGCGTGGCATTTCCTGCTCGGGGTACCCTGCAAGTCTGTGTTAGGTGGGTCGTGTTTACTTTTAGAGCAGGGAGTGGCAGTAGATCACCATGGTGATCCCCCAGCCTACGAGGAGCTTGGCTCCCCAGGGCACTCTGCGTTCCCAAGTAATCACTTTCCCTTTCCTTCTTTCTTCCCTTGTGGTTTTGGGCAGAGCTTGTGAGCAGGTTCGGTCTTTTACCTTTTGTCTTTATGCCCAGCTGATTAAGGTTCCTCTGAAGGTCAGGATGCCCAGGCGTGGTCCGCTAGTTGCATCTTCCGCTTGTTTTGAAAGCTGTGTAGGCTCTGCCGCATTCGAGTTTGTGACATTCTGCTTATTGGAGAGGCTGTTTCTCCTTTAAAACACACTCTGTTTACATGAACCTAGTAGATTTCTGCTGCCACCAGGAATTAAAAATTCCAACTCTCTCTATTTTGATAGAATGACCCAGTGCCTGGGCGCTTCAGAGGACTATGTGGTCCTGAGGAAGAACTGTGCTGATTGCTGGGATAGGTTTAAACAAATAATGATTTATTTATAAAAGAACAAAATAGGTTTCTGGGTATTTTTTGAACTGTTGTTGAAGAAAGAAAATGTAACTGACAAAGTTTGGTGTCAAACACAAGCTCCCATACACCAAACCTCAACTCTGACAGGCTCATCTCTCTGTCTCTTACGTAGCCACACAGGCTAAACTCTCTCGCTCATATAGCCACACAGGCTAAACTCTCTCATATAGCCACACAGGCTAAACTCCAACTGCTTCCTCTGTCATACAGACTCTCACAAAAACTCTCCACACTTGTCTCTTCAGGAACACAGAATCACCTCATAGACACACCTCCTCCCTCACTCTCAGTCATCCGCCAATCACATCACACTTGTCTCCCTCTATCACTCTCCTTACATTACTGCAGTCACACTAAACATTTAAAGAAACAGACACACCAAAACATGAAATCATCACAAAGTTGAAGAGCACCTTAGATTCCCGGGGAGTGAGATTTCAAGAGTCAAAGCTCCATTGAGAAACCTTGTTAGTCCTGAGACGCAGTGAAGCTCTTCTGTGTAGAAACGATTATGGAATCTGGTTAAAATTGTAAGGCTGCTGCAAACGTGTGTCAATATGAGCTGTTTTGTGGGTATACGAAAATCTAGGTTCAACCTAGGTTTTCTGGGAGTATCTACCGGTCGATAATGTTATAATAGTTTTTGCTTAACAATTAATAAAGTTGGGGTTTTTTTAAAAAAAGAAAGAAAACTTGTTGAGGTCTCTAAGGTGCTCCTGAACTGAAATCTCAATGTTCTGTCGCAAACCAACTCGGCCACCCTCTGCAACAGTCTTCCTGTGCAGTCTCTGCTCTCAGTTCTCCTGTTGATTTTCTGAGTCATGTTTTCAAGGCCAGTTTCGGAAGAATTTGAGGGAGGCCAGGGAAATGCCGGTTCCATGGTGCCACCCTAAGGAGGACATCTTTGGCTTCTTGGGAAAATAACCGAGTGTTCCCGCCACAGCTTGCTTGCTTGCTTGCTTGGATTTAACCTCTGTATCCTTTGACCTTTTCCTGACAGTTAAACCCTCCCGCATTGGTCTTTTCCGTGCTTTCTGGCAGGCAAGTGGGCTAAGGCATTTGCGGTTCAGAAAGCGGCAGCTGATGGGCAGGGAACCCCAGCCGTGCCCACTCCCTGGCATCTGTGGTTGGTGGAACCCTGCCGCTGAACATGGAGCTCTCGTGGCTGGTCCTACCGATCAGTTTCCATTCCAAAGCCATTTCCTCTAGTGCAGGGGTCCCCAACAGGGCGCCCGCTGACCCCGTTGGCTGTATAGGTTAAAACCATGTTTCTTCAGCAGCTGCAGCTGCCACCAGTGCTCCCTCTAAGCCGTGGAGCCCTGTGAGCAAAAATTCTGCTTTGTGAGCTCCTGGCACTAACGTACCCTGTACTTGGGTTTCATCTGTGTTTGTGTTTGGCTCTGCAGCGGCCATTTTGTCATCGGCCCCGCCCCCCGTGGCAGCCATTTTGTAGTTGCAGCCACCTGTGTCAGAATTCCAAAGATGCCCGCAGGCTGAAAAAGGTTGGGGCCTCCTGCTCGTGTGGCTACCGAAGCATCCTGTGGCCGCACTTCATCACGTGGCTTGAGGTTCCCCTTTCAGTCCATCCCGTCCCGTCGGCCGTGGGTTTCCTTAAGAGTTTTGTAGCCTATGGTGGCCTCGGCATCTTGCACTGGGGGAAGCGCTTCTGTTTGGGCAGCGCAGTCCGAAGTGGCGTGGTGTCGATCGGCCAGAGTGTCCACTCTGGGTTCATGGTTTGCTCCCAAAGGTTTTTGTTAACTCCGGCTGTGCCATTTTCCCTTTGGCTCCAGGCGACGGCTCAGAAGTTCGGGAGCCGGGCTCCTTTTTCAGCCTTTGGGTTTTGTATTTTAATGACCGTGTTTTCGAGAGCCAGTGTGGTGTAGTGGTTAAGTGCGCGGACTCTAATCTGGGAGAAATGGTTTGATTCCCCCACTCCTCCACTTGCAGCTGCTGGATGACCTTGGGCAAGCCGTAGTTCTTTTTTTTTAATATATTTTTATTGGATTTTTAACACAAAACCCTAAATCATATACTTATTAGCAAAAACTTCAACAAAAGTATAAATGCCAGCTCTAAAGTAACAGTTTTACATTTCAGCAACACAGATTTACAATAGCACTAGACCAGAAATGGTTATTTTACGCTTATAATCCACCTTTAAGAAATTTTATAATAAATAGCTGCTTCTCTCTTTAATTTCTGCAGTTTACACACACTACCTTTTCTAAATTACTTTACCAATTCCTATTGGCACTGCAAGAGAATCAAATTCACTGTTTATACTCGTCATCAATCAAATTTACAACCATTTCTATTCCCCACCTTCCAATAGACTACCACTCCCTTACTTATAGTATACGTCTAGGGCTTAACATTATAGTGTTCTAAATCTTTTTCCTTTGTTACCCTTATATGATCATTCAGCCACTGAAGTAAATAAGTTGATTTAACCTTTGCAGCAAACATTACATCAAGCTTGGCTTATACATTTGTGTTTTGTTATCTATTAAGTAGAGATTTCACCAAGTTAATCAATGGCAAGCCATAGTTCTGACAAGAGCTGTCCTTGAAAGGGCAGTCCTCGAAAGAGCTCTCTCAGCCCCGCCTACCTCACAGGGTGCCTGTTGTGAGGAGGGGAAAGGAAAGAAGATTGTAAGCCACTCTTGAGACTCCGAGTGAAGGGTGGGGTGTAAATCCAATCTCCTCTTCCTTCTTTCATATTTACTCAAAAGGAGGGTGACCCTAAATAGAAGCTGAGCCCTCTAAAAATAGTTTTGTCCCCCGGACATAAATTTAGCTTGTATGTGAATGTAAGAGAACACACACACACCTTCCTTTTAATGGCATACTTGGGAAGATTTTAGTTTTGCACCGGAGTAAATACTGTAATTGTTAGTACTGCAATACCTAATCCTAAACCCTTCACCGTGTCTCATAACTTTATTAAAGCTGTGGTAAGTAGTATATGAATTAATATGTGGTAATCCCAGTTGTGTTCACCACAACAAAACTTTTGAGTCATACAGAATTACTTCTGAGGCCTTCCCCTGATGTTGCCTCCTGGCTCTGGGATTCGGAGGATTAGTGCCTCTGAATGGGGAGGTTCCCCTCAGTAGCCATTGATAGACTTATCCTCCATGAATCTGTCTAATCCCTTTTTCAAGCTGTCTGTGCCCGTGGCCATCACTACCTCCTCTGGCAGCGAATTTCACATTTCAATCGCTCTCTGCGTAAAATAGTATTTCCTTAAAGTAGTCCGATGCTTTTTAACTTGTTTATTAACTATTTGGAATTGGGAGTAAGCAGTGATGTGGCTAAATTTGCAGATGACACGAAGTTGTTCAGGGTGGTGAAAACCAGGGAGGATTGTGAGGCACTCCAAGGGGATCTGTCGAGGATGGGTGAGTGGGCGTCAACGTGGCAAATGGGGTTCAATGTGGCCAAGTGCAAAGTGATGCACATTGGAGCAAAAAATCCTAAATATAAATACACGTTGATGGCGTCTGAACTGGCAGAGACTGACCAAGAGAGAGATCTTGGAGTCGTAGTAGATAACTCAATGAAAATGTCTAGACAGTGTGTAATTGCAATAAAGAAGGCCAACGCTATGCTGGGGATTAGTAGGAAGGGAATTGAAAACAAATCAGCCAGTATCATAATGCCCCTGTATAAATCATTGGTGCGGCCTCATTTGGAATACTGTGTACAGTTCTGGTCGCCACACCTCAAAAAGGATATTATAGCATTGGAAAAAGTGCAGAGAAGGGCAACTAGAATGATAAAAGGGTTGGGACACCTTCCTTATGAAGAAAGGTTAAAACGCTTGGGGCTCTTCAGCTTGGAGACACGACGGCTGAGGGGTGACATGATCGAGGTTTATAAGATTATGAATGGGATTGAGCAGGTTGAGAAAGAAGTACTTTTCTCCCTTTCTCACAATACTAGAACTGGTGGGCACTCCATGAAATTGCTGAGCAGTCGGGTTAGAACAGATAAAAGGAAATACTTCTTCACCCAAAGAGTGATTAACATATGGAATTCACTGCCACAGGAGGTGGTGGCAGCTACAAGCATGGATGGCTTCAAGAGGGAATTGGATAAACATATGGAGCAGAAGTCCATCAGGGGCTATCAGCCACAGGTTATAGATGGGAACTCTCAATCTGGGGCAGGTGATGGACTCTATTCTTGGTGCTGGAGGGGGCAGCCATGGGAGGGCTTCTGGTGCCCTGGCCCCACTGGTGGACCTCCTGATGGCCCCTGGTATATTTTGGCCGCTGTGTGACAGAGTGTTGGACTAGATGGGCCCTTGGCCTGATTCAACATTGGCTTCTCTTATGTTCTTACGTTCTTTTGTCCGTCCTGAATCTACTGCCCATCAGCTTCATTGGAGGCCCTCGAGTTCTAGTATTTGGGGGAGAGGAAGAAATTTTTCTTTTTTTCAACTGTCTCCACCTTATGCATCATTTTATAAACCTCTATCATGTCTCCCCCCATCTTAGTTATCACTCTTCTAAACTGAAAAGTCCCGGACTCTCTAGTCTTTCCTCATTGGGAACGTGCTCCAACCCCCCTCATCATCTTGGACGCCTTCCGCTGTATTTCCTCCAGCTCCACAGCGTCCTTTTGGAGAGAACGGTGACCAGAACTGTACACAGGATTCCAAATGAGGCCACACCATAGATCTTATACAGGGGCATTCTGTCACCAGCTGTTTTATTCTCAGTCCCTTTCCTAATAATCCCTAACACAGAATTCGCCATTTTCACTGTTGCTGCACACTAGGTTGAGACGTTCATTGAGCTCTCCACTACGACCCCGAGATCTTTTCCCGTCTCGGTCTCAGCAAGTTCAGGCGCCATTAGCCTATACCTGAAGTTGGGATTTCTTTTGTCCCACTGTGCATCGTCTCACACTTACCAGCGCTGAACTTCAGTCGCACACACCATATTCTCTGGAAGGCAGGATTATTCCAGCGTGCTTTCAGTTCATAATATCTCCTCACTGTGAAGTATAGTTGGCTTGTGGGTAATTTTTGTTGCAACTTGCAGAGATTCCTATGGTTTTAGAGAGCCAGTTTGGTGTAGTGGTTAAGTGTGCGGATTCTAATCTGGGAGAACCGGGTTTGATTCCCCCACTCCTCCACTTGCACCTGCTTGGTGTGATCTTGGGTCAGTCAAGAGCTCTGGCACAGCTGTTCTTGAACAAGAGCAGTTTTTGTTAGAGTTCTCTCAGCCCCGCCTACCTCACAGGGTGTCTGTTGTGGGGAGGGGAAGGGAAAGGAGTTTGTGAGCCGCTCTGAGACTCCAAGTGAAGGGCGGGGTATAAATCTAATCTCTCCTCTCTCTCTCTTCCTCTCAGAGCTGTTCTCTCAAGAGCAGTTTCTGTCAGAGCTCTCTCAGCCCCACCGACCTCACAGGGTGTCTGTTGTGGGGAGGGGAAGGGAAAGGAGTTTGTAACCCGCTCTGAGACTCCAAGTGAAGGGCGGAGTATAAATCTAATCTCTCTTCTCTCTCTCTTCCTCTCAGAGCTGTTCTCTCAAGAGCACTTTCTGTCAGAGCTCTCTCAGCCCCACCTACCTCACAGGATGTCTGTTGTGGGGAGGGGAAGGGAAAGGAGGTTGTAACCCACTCTGAGACTCCAAGTGAAGGGCAGCATATAAATCCAATCTCTTCTTTTTCTCTTCTCTTTGGGGGGGATTAGATTGGTTTCACATATTTGTATTTGTATGAGTCTGTCTTATTGTATATTATGTTACTTTTGTATTTATTTTAATACTTGATGTTCCTGTTGTAATTGTTTGTTGTTGCTGTAAGCCACTTCAAACTCTTAGCCAGACAGAAACCGTATAAAAATGAAATAAACGTATGTTGTTGAAGGCTTTCACAGCCAGAGTTCATAAAATGTTGTAGATATTTCCGGGCTGTGTGGCCACGGTCTTGGCCAATGTTCCCTCTAAGCTGAGTTAGTGTGAACTAGCTCACAGTCTGTTAGCCTCCAGCTCACACATTTTTGTCTCAGCTCAGGAAGGATGGTTCCAGAGCAAACTAATTTATGCAGCAGCCGAATGGTTCGCTTATAGCTTTAATGCCAGTCGCTCACAAAGTAGAATTTTTGCTCATAAGACTCCACAGCTTAGAGGGAACATTGGTCTTGGCATTGTAGGACTTGATGTTTTGCCAGCAGCTGCGACTGGCATCCTCAGAGGTCTAACACGGAAAGAAGGAGTACTCTCTGTGTCCAGGTTTATACCTCTGAGGATGCCAGTCACAGCTGCTGGCGAAATGTCAGGTCCTACAATGCCAAGACCACGGCTGTACAGCCCGGGAAATCTGCAACAAGTAATGAAATAAACATAAATAAATAAACATACTGGTTTTGGTCTTGTACAGCAACGTTGTCCGTATGTGGAGCACGGAGGCCAGCGTTCTCCAGCGAAAACAAAAATTCTCTTTCTATATGTCATCCGCAGAGATCCATCGGTTGCTAAATCTATAGAAAGGATCTTTAAAATCTGGGAGGACCGAAACGTGTATCCCGGAGAAACCATCGCGTTACTGAAAGAAGCTTTAAGTAAGTTCTCTCTCTTTTTTGGTCTCTTAACATCACTGCAATTTGCATTGACTTCGCCTGTGTGTGTGTGTGTGTGTTTGTGTGTGTGTGTGAGAGAGAGAGAGAGAGAGAATATAATCGAATGTTCAGAGGTGTTCAGTTTTCCCCCCTTTTGCATTAAGCCCAGTAACTCTTTTCTGTCTCCGTCTGCTGACTGAACTCTCAGCGGGGTTTGCTATGATTGGCAGAAGCTGTTTGCGTGAACGGGGCCTTCTCAGTGGCGGCTCCATACTGTTGGAATGAGCTCCCGGAAGAGATCAGGGCCCCACGGGACCTTTTCCAGTTCTGCAGGGCCTGCAAGACGGAGCTCTTCCACCAGGCTTTCAACTAGGAGCCGCTACTATTACTGCCACGAGTTGTTACCATCTAACTATCAGTGTGGACAGAGTCGGCCCCAGGGACAGGGATAGAGAGAGAGCTAGGTCTCCGCGGGTGCCAGACGGCCACTGAATGGGGTGAACAGGGGGAACCGTGGCTGTCGCTTAGGCCGCACCATTCCAAGCTAACAAATGGAGATCAGTACTGCAAGCTTTTTAAATGTCTGGTTGTTTAACCGTTTTAAACTGTTTAAAATGTTTTAATTGTCGTATGTATACCAGGTACATTGTACCGACTTGTAAGCCAACCTGAGCCCGTTTGCAGGGAGGGCGGGGTATAAATATGGTAAAATAAATAACATTGGTGGACCCTCCCCCATCCTCCGGGAACCTGTCTAACCTAGGGTTGCCAGCCTCCAGGTGGCACCTGGAGATCTTCAGCTGAGTTCCAGATGGGCAAGATCAGTTCCCCTGGAGAAAAAAAAAAGGTGCTTTGGAGGGTGGGCCCCATGGCATTGTGATACTCAGCTGAGGTCCCTCCCCGAGTACCACCCTCCCCAGGCTCCGCCTCCCCGGAATTTCCAGGTATTTCCTAACCCAGAGCGGGCCACCTTAGCCTGACCCTTGTGTCAAGGAGTCCAAGGCGGAACCCCGTGGGTCCCAGGGCTGTCGTACACAAATAACCAACTAGCCTCTAAATCTTCTCTTTCCCAGGCTAAACATACCCAACTCTTTCAGCCTTTCCCCGTAAGACTTGGATTCCAACCCTCTCACCGTCCTGGTCGCCCTCCTCTGGACACGCTTTGTTCCATCTTGACAGGGTTGAGTCTCAACTGGTTCACCCTTAGCCACTTGACCACAGCAGCCAGGCAGTAGCTCAGGACAACTGCTGCAGCAGCATCGGGCAGTCCAGTAACGTGGGAATGGGTGTCATCGGTATATCGATGGCTCCCAACTCCAGAACCGTGAAATGATTTCCCCCCCAAAGAGTTTACGTACAGGTTGAGCGGCACGGGAGATGAAACTGGGCCTTACGGGAACCCCACAGGGAGAGTCCCGTGGTGCTAACTTGTCTCTTAACCACAAGCCACCGAGTCCAGTCCTGGAGGAACAATTCAAGCCATTCCAGAGTACAGCCCTTGATCCCTCCACGCCTCTCAGCCAGACAGCGTGGCCCGTTGTATCATGGATGCAAAAATCCTTCTCCGCACTCAGTTGGAGGTGGTCAATTAAAGCCAGCAATGCCGTCTCCATCACTTACCCCAGCCAATCAAAGGGAATCTAGACCTGGAGTGGCCCTCCCACCGCTCTCCTATTAACTTGTCCAGGAAGGGCAGATTACAGGCTGGACAGTAATTGGTTATTCCAGTCTTCTCCAGTCGTGGTTTTCTCAGTCATGGGCCATAGAATCATAGAATGTTAGAGTTGGAAGGGACCTTGCAGGTCATCTTGTCCAACCCCCAGCACTCTGCATCAATATGCATCAGCTTACACTTACTGACATCGAACTTCCTTTGCCACGCCGTTGCCCCCCTTGCCCAGTTTAGAAGGAGGAGCAGGAGGAGGAGGATTGGATTTATTCCCCGCCCTTCACTCCGAGTCTCAGAGCGGCTTACAAACGCCTTTCCCTTCCCCTCCCCACAACAGACACCCTGTGAGGTCGGTGGGACTGAGAGAGCTCTTTCGAGAACTGCTCCCGAGAGAACAGCTCTGAGAGAACTTGTGACTGGCCCAAGGCTGCACCAGCAACTGCATGTGGAGGAGAAGTGTGGAATCAAACCCGGTTCTCCCAGATTAGAGTCCACGCACTTAACCTCTCCACCAAACTGGCTCTGTTTTAGAGAGATCCTCCTGGAATGCTTCACAATCCACCTGGGTTTTCACCATCCTGAATAATTTGTTATCGGCTGCAAGCTTGCCTGCTGCCGTGCTCGCCCTGAATTCCAGATAATTTATAAACACGTTAAATAGCATTGGCTCCAATATTCCTCTTTGTGCAGCCCCACTGCACACGTGCATGCATTGCAAGAACCGCCCATTTATTTCTGCTTTCTGTGTCCCGTTCGGCCAGTTATTAACCTACAAGGTGACCCCGCCTTTTACCCCGTAAGCGTTAAGTTTACTCGGGTGTCTAGAGAGAGGTGCCTTGTCAAAAGCCTTGCGTAAGGCCAAGTAAATAATGTCCTCCAGATCACCTTTTATCCCCATGCTGCTTGTTAACCTTCACGAAGAACTCCCCAAAGGTTGGCGAGGCAGGATTTCTCTTTGCAGAAGCCGTGCTGACATTCTCTCTGCAGGCTTTGTTCTTCTACACGCTTGACAGTTGTCTCTTAAGTAACGGTTTCTGCTGGTTTACCCAGAAGAGGTATTAAGCTGACTGGCTTGTTGTCTGATTGGGAGCGGCTGTTACGTTACGTTCCTCTTTCACTGCCTGTGTTGCATTAGTTGCTTTGCAATGGCCGGCGGGGTGTAGGTCTCTGCACGTCCAGCTGCAGATTGATAGGCGGAGATGGGCCTTGAAAGAGCTTGATAACTTGCTTGTTGACAGGTTTAAGAGCCTGCTGTGGTCGCTTTTTGTCCAGCAGGCCACATAACCCACCAGATAAAGACAGCGTGGCTCAGGGTTCCACAGCTTGGTGCCCACCAGTTGCCCTTGGGCTGTGGGCGTGGCCAGGTGAGGCTTTGGTCCAGCAGGGCTCCTGATTGGCCACTGGAGATCTGTGCAGATATTTTTTTAAAAGTTGCTTCCGGAGTTCCCTCTAAGCTGAGTTAGTGTGAGCCTAGCTCACATTCTTTTAGCCTCCGGCTCACACATTTTTGCCTTCGCTCAGGAAGGAAGTGGCTCCAGAGCAAACTATTTTTTATGCAGCAGCCAAATCGCTCGCTCACGGCTTTAATGCCAGTCGCTCACAAAGTAGAATTTTTGCTCACAAGACTCTCCAGAGCGTAGAGGGACCGTTGGTTGCTTGGGCAACAGCTGCCGTCACAGCCTAAGGATCTTCACCGCGTTTCTGCGTTTGTACGCAAGACCATATTCCTAAATGGCAGGCTCGTTTAAAAAGGCGTCCTGCCGAACAGTTTCTGCCTGAAATCTTGAAGGGTTACTCTTAAGAGTTAAGCAGAACTTCACTCCCTGACACTTTGTAGTTGGCGCTGCCTCCGGTGCCAGCTTTTTTCTAATTGCGCCCACCATGTCAGAACTCCAGAGGTGCCCACAGGCTCAGAAAGGGTGAGCCCCCCTAGCTCATGTTGACCATTGTTGGCTTTCTTCTGCCCTCTTAAACTGAAAGAAGCTGGCCAAACCCCTTACCTGTCGGCATAAAGAGCCAGTTAGCTTTGTTCCTAGAGAGCGCGTCCTTGGTACTTTGGGGGGGAAAGCCGGAGAGAGAGTCCTGAGGGCAGAGGGGTGACCGTAGATGTCCAAAGTTCACAGCTGGAATCTGGTTTCGGATTGGGAAAGTCTGCCGCCCGCTTGCTGGGCAGACCTTTTTGTTAGTCTCGCTTTCTGTGTGTGTATGCAAGACCGTATTTCTAAATGGCATGCTCGCTTTAAAAGGTTGTCCTGTTGAACAGTTTCTGCCTGAAATACTGAAGAGTTACTCTAAGCAGAACTTCGCTCCCTGACACTTTTTGTTAGTCTCGCTTTGCCACCGAGACAGGGGAAGGGGTCCCGAAAGGGGAATGCCGTGACGTCGAAAGCGCAAAACAAAAACCAAATGAAAATGTTTTCCAGGTTCCACTTTCAAAACTCAGAAGCAGCAGAAAGAGACTCAGAGCAAACAGCCAACTAAAACATGGAAGAAATCTCAAAGTAAGGAAATCCCGCCTGAACTTGATTTGATGTTAAAAAAAAAAAAAGCATGAGACGCTCACACCAAAGGCTCTTGAGAGCGTCCGAATGCTCGGCGTCTTTGCCATGTGTCAGGAGGGGGCCCGGCACTTGAAACGGTGCCGTGTGCGTAAGAACGTTGACCTCGGCAGGATGCACACAGAGAGAAAAGGTGGTAGAGAGCCACCTGGCGTACCTAGGAAGCGCCTGGCCTGCAGCTACGCTTGGCAGATGAGCCAAGACGGCATTTGCCACGTCCAGTTCTCCAGCACAGAAGTGCTGAACAAAGTGAAGCTATAGTTGGCTCAGAGAGGAAGATGAGAAGAGTGTTGGGCAGGAAGGGTTTCTGTTGCCCGGCGGAGGCTTAGAGTCTCTGGGCGAGGGTGGCTTTTGGGAATGCGGGCTTGCACCACTGGGTGGCCCCCAGTTGTGACTTGATCAGAGCCGGCATCCTGATTCCCAGCGCCACGTTAACGAGCACCGTATTATAGTCTTCATCTCGTTGAACAACATCCTGAAGAGAATTTCTGTTCTTCCGTGCCAGCAGCACAGTTAGGCTGGAGAGGAAGCATTGGCTGCGAGGGAAACAGAGCCCCCCTTTCCGCGCCATGCTACAGGCTACACCATGCACAGTTGCGGCTGCGTGTGGTTTCTGCATGTGTCCTCCTAAAATGAATGGAGGTTGCTCTCCAAAGGCTGCTAGTCCCGTCAGGGCCATAGGTCCCCCGGCTCTGTGCCACAAGGAATGAGTTAATTATTAAGAGTGTTCTGAGGCATGGGTGGGAGGGGCTGCCTGCCGTATCTCTGCATGAGTTCCTGACCTTGCTCATTTCTAGTCAGCCTCTGGCCTGGGGCAGGGGATTGCCGCACCTCCGTGTGAGACAGGATTGGATCGTGCAGTCGTTGACCCTGCAGCGGGATCACTCGCTTCCAGAGGCAGCTGCTCGTTGCACCCCTGTGTGAGTCACTGCCCTGGGCGTGCGTCCGTCCAGGCAGGAGATGCATTCAGAACAGCGAATCGCACAGAAATATCAGGGTGGAACGAATCCTCTGTGGGTGGGTGGTCCTTACTCTTTTACGGGCCAGGCCAACACACGTTGGGAAGATAAACATCACATTTGGGGGGGGGGGGGGGGCTTTCTTGTTGAGACTCAAGGTGGACTACAGAATCCCATTTCTCCGCGTAGAAACTCTGTACAAATCATTATTTTTAAAAGCCTAGCGTGTGTGTTGGGGGGCTGAGGTTCTATGCCAACCTGCCCGTCTGTGCTCGCTTTTCCACCCAAAGAGAAACTTACTCGTAGTGGAACATTTAAAAAAAAAGTTACACCCTTCCTCCGCGAGTCTGAAATCCCCTGGACTGTTCCGTACCCTGCTACCTCATTCTCCCGAATGTGCAGTGTACGAATGTGCCAGAGTGAGCCTCTTACACTCGTGTAAGAGAGAAGCATGCCTCACATTCATTCAGAAAAATAGTTTGTGTCTTGGCTCTCAGGTGGCTGGTCGGAAACCCTTCAGCAGAGGGTGGAGGAATGCTGTGTTGGGGGTGGGAAAAGGTATTGCGGCCTCCGGGGGGGGGGTTGCAGTGGAGCCTGGAACGCAAGGCGACACAATTCAGGTGGCCAACCCTGCTGGCGAGGACAGCTGGCGGCTGGGAGAGGCTCTCTGCTGGGACGCGCCGGCCGCTTTGGATGTGCCGCTTCAGCAGGCGCCTTTCAACTTGTTCCTCCTCTCCGCAGCCTCGGCGAATCCCAGAGCTGCTCTGAAGTCCAAGATCGTTGCGGAATTCCGAGTAAGTTCCTTTAAAACGTGATCTTTATTTTTTTAGAACGAGAGCGGGCATTTACGAAAAGCTTAAACCCTGTCGAGGAGTACACGTGGGTAAGTTTTCGTCTCTGAACGTAGCGTTGCAAAACTTAAATGAGCCCAGGCCGCTTTTCTACAGGTCTGTCGACTCGGTGAGTAAGAGCAATTTGTGGACTGCAGGCGCCGAACTGGCTTTGCCGTAAGAACTGTTCCCCACACTGTTCCCGATCCGTTATTGGACGCTGCAGAGCCTGTTTCCCAAGCTTTTCCTCCCAGCCCAAAGCAGCTTCCATCATAAGAACATAGGAGAAGCCAATGCTGAATCAGGCCAGTGGCCCATCTAGTCCAACACTCTGTCACACAGCAGCCAAAATATACCAGGGGCCACCAGGAGGTCCAGCAGTGGGGCCAGGAGGACACCAGAAGCCCTCCCACTGCTGCCCCCTCCAGCACCAAGAATAGAGGGCATCACCTGCCCCAGACTGAGAGTTCCCATCTATGCCCTGTGGCTAATAGCTACTGATGGACTTCTGCTCCAGATGTTTATCTAACTCCCTCTTGAAACTGTCCATGCTTGCAGCTGCCACCACCTCCTGTGGCAGTGAATTTCATATGCTAATCACTCATTCTCTGCTTTTTAAACTCACAACAACCCTGTGAGGTAGGTGAGGCTGAGAGCCTGGGATGGACCCAAGGTCACCCAGCCAGCTTCCAGAGCTTGAGCCAGAATTCGAACTTGACTCTCCCAGATCCTAATCCAGGGGTGGCCAAACTCGGTCCGTGTAAGAGCCACATAGAATAAACGTCAGATGTTTGAGAGCCGCAAGACGTGGACATTGCACACATTTTTATTTTAAACACATGCACGTTTGCTTTTTAATTAACATTGAATGAGACTGCCAAAATAAAAAAAGGGGGGGGTTAAAAACAGATATCGGTAATGATATTTATTCGTCCAGCGATATTTATTTGTTGGCTAATGATGGAGAGAGAGGTGGAAAGGAAGAAGGAAAGAGGTGGAGAGAGAGAGAGAGAGAGAGAGAGAGAGAGAGAGAGAAAGAAAGAAAGAAAGAAAGAAAGAAAGAAAGAAAGAAAGAAAGAAAGCAAATAAATGGGAGGGAGGGAAGGCACGGTTTCCCTCCGCTTCCCCAGCCGCCCTGCCAGGAGCCATGCGATATGCGTGAAAGAGCCGCATGGGGCTCCCGAGCCCCACAGTATGGCCGCCCCTGTCCTAATCTGACACTCCAGCCACTACGCCACGTGGCCTCCGGGGCCATTCATGATTTCCAAGCTTTCTAATAGACTTTCTAATAGACTTTCCCACCAAAACGCTTACATGACCCGGGGGGGGGGCGCTACTCAGTTCTCCCCATGCTGCCTCAGGAGACCCCTAGAAAACTTAAGTTCCAGAGAGTTCACAGCGGGGCAGGAGGGAGGGCTGTGTGCCTGCACAGAAGACCACTCGATGAGCAACAGTTACAGGTAAGTGCAACCTTGTTTTCATCGTCGTGGCTTCTGTGCAGTCCCACATGGGAAGATTAGCAAGACCACTGAGTGAAGGAGGTGGGTGTGAAGAAGAAGAGTTTGGATTTATCCCCCGCCCTTCACTACCCAAGGGAGTCTCAGAGCGGCTTACAAACCCCTTTCCCTTCCCCTCCCCACAACAGACACCCTGTGAGGTAGAAGAAGAAGAAGAGTTTGGATTTATCCCCCGCCCTTCACTACCCAAGGGAGTCTCAGAGCGGCTCACAAACCCCTTTCCCTTCCCCTCCCCACAACAGACACCCTGTGAGGTTGAAGAAGAAGAAGAGTTTGGATTTATACCCCGCCCTTCACTACCCAAGGGAGTCTCAGAGCGGCTCACAAACCCCTTTCCCTTCCCCTCCCCACAACAGACACCCTGGGAGGTAGAAGAAGAAGAAGAGTTTGGATTTATACCCCGCCCTTCACTACCCAAGGGAGTCTCAGAGCGGCTCACAAACCCCTTTCCCTTCCCCTCCCCACAACAGACACCCTGTGAGGTAGAAGAAGAAGAGAAGAAGAGTTTGGATTTATACCCCGCCCTTCACTACCCAAGGGAGTCTCAGAGCGGCTCACAAACCCCTTTCCCTTCCCCTCCCCACAACAGACACCCTGGGAGGTAGAAGAAGAAGAAGAGTTTGGATTTATACCCCGCCCTTCACTACCCAAGGGAGTCTCAGAGCGGCTCACAAACCCCTTTCCCTTCCCCTCCCCACAACAGACACCCTGTGAGGTAGAAGAAGAAGAAGAGTTTGGATTTATACCCCGCCCTTCACTACCCAAGGGAGTCTCAGAGCGGCTCACAAACCCCTTTCCCTTCCCCTCCCCACAACAGACACCCTGGGAGGTAGAAGAAGAAGAAGAGTTTGGATTTATACCCCGCCCTTCACTACCCAAGGGAGTCTCAGAGCGGCTCACAAACCCCTTTCCCTTCCCCTCCCCACAACAGACACCCTGGGAGGTAGAAGAAGAAGAGAAGAAGAGATTGGATTTATACCCCGCCCTTCACTACCCAAGCGAGTCTCAGAGCGGCTTACAAACCCCTTTCCCTTCCCCTCCCCACAACAGACACCCTGCGAGGTACAACCAGAAGAAGAGTTTGGATTTATACCCCGCCCTTCACTACCCAAGGGAGTCTCAGAGCGGCTCACAAACCCCTTTCCCTTCCCCTCCCCACAACAGACACCCTGGGAGGTAGAAGAAGAAGAAGAGTTTGGATTTATACCCCGCCCTTCACTACCCAAGGGAGTCTCAGAGCGGCTCACAAACCCCTTTCCCTTCCCCTCCCCACAACAGACACCCTGTGAGGTAGAAGAAGAAGAAGAGTTTGGATTTATACCCCGCCCTTCACTACCCAAGGGAGTCTCAGAGCGGCTCACAAACCCCTTTCCCTTCCCCTCCCCACAACAGACACCCTGGGAGGTAGAAGAAGAAGAAGAGTTTGGATTTATACCCCGCCCTTCACTACCCAAGGGAGTCTCAGAGCGGCTCACAAACCCCTTTCCCTTCCCCTCCCCACAACAGACACCCTGGGAGGTAGAAGAAGAAGAGAAGAAGAGATTGGATTTATACCCCGCCCTTCACTACCCAAGAGAGTCTCAGAGCGGCTTACAAACCCCTTTCCCTTCCCCTCCCCACAACAGACACCCTGTGAGGTAGAAGAAGAAGAAGAGTTTGGATTTATACCCCGCCCTTCACTACCCAAGGGAGTCTCAGAGCGGCTCACAAACCCCTTTCCCTTCCCCTCCCCACAACAGACACCCTGGGAGGTAGAAGAAGAAGAAGAGTTTGGATTTATACCCCACCCTTCACTACCCAAGGGAGTCTCAGAGCGGCTCACAAACCCCTTTCCCTTCCCCTCCCCACAACAGACACCCTGTGAGGTAGAAGAAGAAGAAGAGTTTGGATTTATACCCCGCCCTTCACTACCCAAGGGAGTCTCAGAGCGGCTCACAAACCCCTTTCCCTTCCCCTCCCCACAACAGACACCCTGGGAGGTAGAAGAAGAAGAAGAGTTTGGATTTATACCCCGCCCTTCACTACCCAAGGGAGTCTCAGAGCGGCTCACAAACCCCTTTCCCTTCCCCTCCCCACAACAGACACCCTGGGAGGTAGAAGAAGAAGAAGAGTTTGGATTTATACCCCGCCCTTCACTACCCAAGGGAGTCTCAGAGCGGCTCACAAACCCCTTTCCCTTCCCCTCCCCACAACAGACACCCTGTGAGGTAGAAGAAGAAGAAGAGTTTGGATTTATACCCCGCCCTTCACTACCCAAGGGAGTCTCAGAGCGGCTCACAAACCCCTTTCCCTTCCCCTCCCCACAACAGACACCCTGGGAGGTAGAAGAAGAAGAAGAGTTTGGATTTATACCCCGCCCTTCACTACCCAAGGGAGTCTCAGAGCGGCTCACAAACCCCTTTCCCTTCCCCTCCCCACAACAGACACCCTGTGAGGTAGAAGAAGAAGAAGAGTTTGGATTTATACCCCGCCCTTCACTACCCAAGGGAGTCTCAGAGCGGCTCACAAACCCCTTTCCCTTCCCCTCCCCACAACAGACACCCTGGGAGGTAGAAGAAGAAGAAGAGTTTGGATTTATACCCCGCCCTTCACTACCCAAGGGAGTCTCAGAGCGGCTCACAAACCCCTTTCCCTTCCCCTCCCCACAACAGACACCCTGGGAGGTAGAAGAAGAAGAGAAGAAGAGATTGGATTTATACCCCGCCCTTCACTACCCAAGAGAGTCTCAGAGCGGCTTACAAACCCCTTTCCCTTCCCCTCCCCACAACAGACACCCTGTGAGGTAGAAGAAGAAGAAGAGTTTGGATTTATACCCCGCCCTTCACTACCCAAGGGAGTCTCAGAGCGGCTCACAAACCCCTTTCCCTTCCCCTCCCCACAACAGACACCCTGGGAGGTAGAAGAAGAAGAAGAGTTTGGATTTATACCCCGCCCTTCACTACCCAAGGGAGTCTCAGAGCGGCTCACAAACCCCTTTCCCTTCCCATCCCCACAACAGACACCCTGTGAGGTAGAAGAAGAAGAAGAGTTTGGATTTATACCCCGCCCTTCACTACCCAAGGGAGTCTCAGAGCGGCTCACAAACCCCTTTCCCTTCCCCTCCCCACAACAGACACCCTGGGAGGTAGAAGAAGAAGAAGAGTTTGGATTTATACCCCGCCCTTCACTACCCAAGGGAGTCTCAGAGCGGCTCACAAACCCCTTTCCCTTCCCCTCCCCACAACAGACACCCTGGGAGGTAGAAGAAGAAGAGAAGAAGAGATTGGATTTATACCCCGCCCTTCACTACCCAAGAGAGTCTCAGAGCGGCTTACAAACCCCTTTCCCTTCCCCTCCCCACAACAGACACCCTGTGAGGTAGAAGAAGAAGAAGAGTTTGGATTTATACCCCGCCCTTCACTACCCAAGGGAGTCTCAGAGCGGCTCACAAACCCCTTTCCCTTCCCCTCCCCACAACAGACACCCTGGGAGGTAGAAGAAGAAGAAGAGTTTGGATTTATACCCCGCCCTTCACTACCCAAGGGAGTCTCAGAGCGGCTCACAAACCCCTTTCCCTTCCCCTCCCCACAACAGACACCCTGTGAGGTAGAAGAAGAAGAAGAGTTTGGATTTATACCCCGCCCTTCACTACCCAAGGGAGTCTCAGAGCGGCTCACAAACCCCTTTCCCTTCCCCTCCCCACAACAGACACCCTGGGAGGTAGAAGAAGAAGAAGAGTTTGGATTTATACCCCGCCCTTCACTACCCAAGGGAGTCTCAGAGCGGCTCACAAACCCCTTTCCCTTCCCCTCCCCACAACAGACACCCTGGGAGGTAGAAGAAGAAGAGAAGAAGAGATTGGATTTATACCCCGCCCTTCACTACCCAAGAGAGTCTCAGAGCGGCTTACAAACCCCTTTCCCTTCCCCTCCCCACAACAGACACCCTGTGAGGTAGAAGAAGAAGAAGAGTTTGGATTTATACCCCGCCCTTCACTACCCAAGGGAGTCTCAGAGCGGCTCACAAACCCCTTTCCCTTCCCCTCCCCACAACAGACACCCTGGGAGGTAGAAGAAGAAGAAGAGTTTGGATTTATACCCCGCCCTTCACTACCCAAGGGAGTCTCAGAGCGGCTCACAAACCCCTTTCCCTTCCCCTCCCCACAACAGACACCCTGGGAGGTAGAAGAAGAAGAGAAGAAGAGATTGGATTTATACCCCGCCCTTCACTACCCAAGGGAGTCTCAGAGCGGCTTACAAACCCCTTTCCCTTCCCCTCCCCACAACAGACACCCTGTGAGGTAGAAGAAGAAGAAGAGTTTGGATTTATACCCCGCCCTTCACTACCCAAGGGAGTCTCAGAGCGGCTCACAAACCCCTTTCCCTTCCCCTCCCCACAACAGACACCCTGGGAGGTAGAAGAAGAAGAAGAGTTTGGATTTATCCCCCGCCCTTCACTACCCAAAGGAGTCTCAGAGCGGCTTACAAACCCCTTTCCCTTCCCCTCCCCACAACAGACACCCTGGGAGGTAGAAGAAGAAGAAGAGTTTGGATTTATACCCCGCCCTTCACTACCCAAGGGAGTCTCAGAGCGGCTTACAAACCCCTTTCCCTTCCCCTCCCCAGAACAGACACCCTGTGAGGTAGAAGAAGAAGAAGAGTTTGGATTTATACCCCGCCCTTCACTACCCAAGGGAGTCTCAGAGCGGCTCACAAACCCCTTTCCCTTCCCCTCCCCACAACAGACACCCTGTGAGGTAGAAGAAGAAGAAGAGTTTGGATTTATACCCCGCCCTTCACTACCCAAGGGAGTCTCAGAGCGGCTCACAAACCCCTTTCCCTTCCCCTCCCCACAACAGACACCCTGGGAGGTAGAAGAAGAAGAGAAGAAGAGATTGGATTTATACCCCGCCCTTCACTACCCAAGGGAGTCTCAGAGCGGCTTACAAACCCCTTTCCCTTCCCCTCCCCACAACAGACACCCTGTGAGGTAGAAGAAGAAGAAGAGTTTGGATTTATACCCCGCCCTTCACTACCCAAGGGAGTCTCAGAGCGGCTCACAAACCCCTTTCCCTTCCCCTCCCCACAACAGACACCCTGGGAGGTAGAAGAAGAAGAAGAGTTTGGATTTATCCCCCGCCCTTCACTACCCAAAGGAGTCTCAGAGCGGCTTACAAACCCCTTTCCCTTCCCCTCCCCACAACAGACACCCTGGGAGGTAGAAGAAGAAGAAGAGTTTGGATTTATACCCCGCCCTTCACTACCCAAGGGAGTCTCAGAGCGGCTCACAAACCCCTATCCCTTCCCCTCCCCACAACAGACACCCTGGGAGGTAGAAGAAGAAGAAGAGTTTGGATTTATCCCCCGCCCTTCACTACCCAAGGGAGTCTCAGAGCGGCTTACAAACCCCTTTCCCTTCCCCTCCCCACAACAGACACCCTGGGAGGTAGAAGAAGAAGAAGAGTTTGGATTTATACCCCGCCCTTCACTACCCAAGGGAGTCTCAGAGCGGCTTACAAACTCCTTTCCCTTCCCCTCCCCACAACAGACACCCTTTGAGGTAGAAGAAGAAGAAGAGTTTGGATTTATACCCCGCCCTTCACTACCCAAGGGAGTCTCAGAGCGGCTTACAAACTCCTTTCCCTTCCCCTCCCCACAACAGACACCCTGTGAGGTAGAAGAAGAAGAAGAGTTTGGATTTATACCCCGCCCTTCACTACCCAAGGGAGTCTCAGAGCGGCTTACAAACTCCTTTCCCTTCCCCTCCCCACAACAGACACCCTGTGAGGCAGGTGGGGCTGAGAGAGCTCTTGACAGAAACTGCTCTTCTTCAAGGACAGCTGTGCCAGAGCTTGTGACTGACCCAAGGTCACATCAGCAGGTGAAAGTGGAGGAGTGGGGAATCGAACCCGGTTCTCCCAGATTAGAGTCCACACACTTAACCTCTCCACCAAGCTCTCAGAAGGAGACCACCAAGAACCGCTTTATCAACAGTTGTTTAGCGGCACGAATTGACCTTCACCCAGAACTCTCCTGTACCAGAGGAGTAAGCTCTGTGCAAGCGTCCCCACCAAAATACATGTGGGGATGTGATAAAGGGGAAAAGAGCACTCTTTTGAAAAGAGCCATCGTACACAGGTTGTAATGAAAGGCTGTGTACTCAAACGCAGTGTGATGGCGTCAGCCGACCCACAAGGATGGATTGTGTGAGGACGCTGACCATGCGTTACATGAGGAGTGAGAGCCCACGCTTGGTAGGGGATTCCAGCAGGACATCAGCCTTTTGAAATGCCATGCACGGAGAGGGTATAAGTTAGTACCCTACGATAAACGAAGCACCATGTCAGTGCCAAAAATAAAACAAGGGGGTTATACCCGTCTTTTGTAGCCTGCTAAGTAATCCGACAAGGAAAAGATCCAAGAGGGGCCCCTGCCTCCATCCTGCACGGGTCATGACACCTCCCTTGTACTAGCTGCTCATGTGCAGCATAAGAGCCCTGGATGGGCCGCCCCCAGCCCCCAGGCCTGACGTTTGACCCCCCTGGTTTCAAGGATGACAGATAGTAGGTGGTGTGAAAGCCCTCGGCCTGAGACCCTGGAAGACCCCCCGCCGGTCAGAGGAGACCGGACTGGCCTTGACGGACTCCAGTGGTCTGGTGGAGTCTAATGCAGCTGCATGTATGCGTGACGCCCTGGATGGGGTGGGTTGTCAAAGGACAGGCGGGGCAGCTGCCCTCGAACCCTCTGCCGTGTTGGCCAGCGTTTCCTTTTGACTCTTCTGTATACAGGTGGTGGCTCTCTCCCTACCCCCAGTGCTGGGGGTGTTCCCCACCTCCCCCCTCCCCGCCCGGCAGCTCTGTCCTTTCGTTTCCCTGCTTCTCCTTCTTCCGTGGGGGGTGCTGAAGGGGGGCTGTGCTTCTCTCCCACCCAGCCGCAGTCCCTGGTCGACGAGCTGCTCCTGTACAAGCATTCCGAAGACCAGATCGAGCTGAAGGAGAAGCAGCTGGCCACCATGCGGGTGGACGTGTGCAGCACCGAGACGCTCAAGTGCTTGAAAGGTGCGTGGGGGGGGGGGGGGGGGCTTTGTGGCAGGGCCCAAAGGGGGGACAGGCGGGGACGGGGACAGAGCTGTTCCACTGATGGCAAGGGCCTTTTCTTCAGCACCCCGTGCCCAGAGAAGGCCCCCCTTTGTGGGTGGAAGGGGACCCAGCATGTTCCAGCCCGTATGGAGGAGAGCACGGGGCACAGGGGTCATTCTTAACCCGTCAAGATGTACACGTGAGATTGAGTCCTATGGTACCTTAGAAGAAGTAGAGGAAGAAGAAGAGGAGGAGGAGGAGATTGGATTTATACTCCTGCCCTTCACTACCCAAAGGAGTCTCAGAGCGGCTTACAATCGCCTTTCCCTTCCCTTTCCACGGCAGACACCCTGTGAGGTAGGCGGGGCCGAGAGAGCTCTGAGAGAAACTGCCCTTTCAAGGAACAGCTCTGAGAGAACTTGTGACTGGCCCAAGGTCACCCCAGCAGCTGCAAGGGAGGGTAGTGGGGGATCAAACCCGGTTCTCCCAGATTAGGGTCCGCGCTCCTAACCACGACACCAAACACCTTAGAGACCGATGAGATTTGCAGAGTACAGCGTTTTGAGAGAGAACGCCCCCCTCATCAGATGCAAGGAGGAATGATCTCGTCGGGGTCTCGGAAGCTCAGCAGGGTCAGCCCCGGTTAGTGCTTGGGTGGGAGGCCACCAAGGAAGTCCGGGGTCGGGATGCAGCGGCAGGCACTGGCCAACCACCTCTGATCGTCTCGTGCCTTCAAAACCCTGCTGGGTCACCATCAGTCAGCTGCGACTTGATTTACTAAGGCCCTTCTCATCAGGTGTTCTCCCAGTGCACCGGGAATGGCTGGGAATCACTTCTCTGTGCTCAAGAGCAGCGACGGCATTGCAGGGAGAAGACCTGAACTCTTCTCCGGCATGTTTCTGCTGTGTCTTCTGGGAAACCCCTGTGCCGGGGCTGCCTTCGGGGTGGGACCTTCCACGCCATTCAGATTCGCACTCGGCATCGTTGCCGGCTTCTCTACAACCAGTGTTCCCTCTCAGCTGAGCTAGTGTGAGCCAGCTCACAGTTTTTTAGCCTCCGGCTCACACATTTTTTGTCTGAGCTCGGGAAGGACGGCTCCAGAGACCAAACTAATCTATGCAGCAGCCTAATCGCCCGCTCAGAACTTTAATGCCAGTAGCTCACGAAGTAGAAATTCTGCTCACGAGACACCACAGCTTAGAGGGAGCATTGTCTACAGCCTTTTAGAGTTGCTGTTTTTTCTGTTTCTTGACAGAACAACAGCGTGGCTGGGATTTGAAGGTGTCTCTAGCGGCCTCTTGGCTAGCACTGATCACCAGAGCATGAATTTCTAGCTTGGCAGATCTTCTTGTGTCCCCACCCACCCCCAATAGATTATTTACTCAAATAAAAGACTAGATTTTTTCCCCAGGTTTACCACGCCCAAAAAAAAAGAGAGAGGAGGTTGTCTTACATTTGAATGCAAGCTGTGTTCAAGAATAATTTGTGTGTGTGTGTGTGTCCATAACATATTCTAATGTGTTTTTAACATCTATGTGTTAAAAACAGCTGTGTTCAAGAATAATTTGTGTGTGTGTCCCCATAACATATTTTAACGTGTTTTAAACATCTATCACCTTCCTTTTTGAGTCAACGCAGTGCCTTTCCCTTTTCAGACAAGACGGGCGGGAAGAAGTTCTCCAAAGAATTCGAGGAAGCGAGCGCGAAGCTGGAGGAATTTGTGAACAGCTTAGACAAGCAAGTGAAGAATGCCCCTTCCTTGACAGAAGTGCTGGAAAACGCAGGGATTTTCTATGAAGCGCAATACAAGGAGGTCAAGGTGGTCGCCAACGTAAGTGTGAAGGTGTCTTGCCACTCAAGGCACCTGCTGAATTGCCGGAACAACCCGACGCAAAGCAACGCATGCGTCGCAAAGGACCTCCCGCTTTGGGGGGAGTTTGAGCCGAGGCTAGGGGGCCAACGGACAGCAATGCCGATTCTGTGAATTTAGGCAGAGCATGAGAGAGGGAGGGGAGGAGGCAGTGCTCGGCTCGTGTGGCCCTTTCTGACACGCCCAGGGCGGTGGCAATCACCGTTTTGGGGTCAGGAACAATGCTCCCTCTAAGCTGTGGAGTCTTGTGAGCAAAAATTCTGCTTTTTGAGCTCCTGGGCATTAAAATTGTGAGCAGGCGATTTGGCTGCTGCATAAATCAGTTTGCTCTGGAGCCCTCCTTCCTGAGCGAAGGCAAAAAAAATGTGTGAGCCGGAGGCTAAAAAACTGTGAGCTAGCTCACACTCACTCAGCTTAGAGGGAACGCGGGTCAGGAAGGAATTTTCCTCCAGGCGAGATTGGTTCACGGATTCTGGAGGGATTTTTTTTTAATATTTCCTCTGAAATTGCTGAGCAGTCGGGTTAGAACAGATAAAAGGAAATACTTCTTCACCCAAAGAGTGATTAACACATGGAATTCACTGCCACAGGAGGTGGTGGCAGCTACAAGCATGGACAGTTTCAAGAGGGAATTAGATAAGCATATGGAGCAGAAGTCCATCAGTGGCTATTAGCCAGAGGGTATAGATGGGAACTCTCAGTCTGGGGCAGGTGATGCACTCTATTCTTGGTGCTGGAGGGGGCAGCAGTGGGAGGGCTTCTAGTGTCCTGGCCCCACTGCTGGACCTCCTGATGGCACGTGGTATTTTTGGCCGCTGTGTGACAGAGTGTTGGACTAGATGGGCCATTGGCCTGAATCAACATGGGCTTCTCTTATGTTCTTATGAGACCTTTAAGATTCTTACTAGAGATGGTATTATACACCTAAAAAGCTTCCTTATCTAAATACTGATATTAGCCCATATAATTGGAGGCAATGTGGATGTATAGGTTCCTATATCCACTGTTGGATAAGAGTGTGATATAATTAAAAATTTGCCCATATCAACGAAGGGTAACAATCACAATCAGTGTTCCCTCTAAGCTGAGTGAGTGTGAGCAAGCTCACAGTTTTTTAGCCTCCGGCTCACACATTTTTGTCTCAGCTCGGGAAGGGATGGGTCCAGAGCAAACTAGTTTATGCAGCAGCCAAATTGCTCACTTACAACTTTAATGCCTGTAGCCCACAAAGTAGAATTTTTGCTCACAAGACTCCACAGCTTAGATGGAGCGTTGGCCTCAATATTACTGACGGTAGCCAAAATGGCCATAGCCCATTGCTGGAAAAGTTCAATAGCTCCTCCGCTCTCTTTGTGGCATAGGAAATTACGGGAACATTACATAATGGCACAGATAACTGAACAGTTGAATTTTAAATCTATAGAGAAGTATAAATCCGATTTTGAGTCTGTTTGGTATCCTATATTGAACTATTTAGAGCAGCATGGTGAATTTTTTTTTAAAATACCGGATATATATAAATTAGCTAAAAATTTTAATTTTTAAAGTATGATAGAAATAATGTAAGCATTTGAAACTGGATATTATTTCTTGATCGTTTCTGTTAATTTGTTGTACACGATTTCAGCTGTTTGTGCTTATTTGTGCAATAAAAACCTTTAAAAAATAAAATATTTTCCCTGGGTTAGCAGAGCAGGGGTCTGCAGGTTTATATTGCATATAAATCCAGTCGGGGTGCCAAAAAAGCACATGGGCCTTTGTCTCCATTCAGATGGAGGCCTGAATGTAGTTAATTTCTCACCAGCCTTTCCATTAAAAAAGAAAAATACCAAAGGCGATTTGCAGTAATAAACGTGACCAGGGCTTTTTTTATAGAAAAAGCCCAGCAGGAACCAGGGCCACACCCAACAGCAGAAACTCATTAGCATATTAGGCCACAACCCTAACAACACATCTTATTAGCATATTAGGCCACACCCCCATGTTACCAGAAGTGGGACCATCCAGCCACACCCACCTTTTGCTTCTTATTCTGTTTACCTTGTTTGTTGTCAAAACCTAGGGCTTTTTCTGGAGCAGGAACTCCTTTGAATGTTAGGCCACACACCCCTAATGAGTTTCTGCTGTTGGGTGTAGTCGGTTATGCTAATGAGTTCCTGCTGGGCGTGGCCAACTCAGGAGCTAACCGGAACTCCGTTCCTGTGCCTTCCTGCCCCAAAATAGTCCTGAATGTAACCATACCTAGAGAAACTTCAGTCCTAGTAAATAACAATCACAAACAAAGCCCATCCCTTACAGCTCAATCAGTCAAAGGAGTCCCTCGACACACAATGCAGACCGGAGAGTCAAAGTGGTCTCCAAATGCTTGAGATTATCGGAAGTCCTTCTTTGCAGTGTTCGCAACGCTTCTTACCTTCTTTTCTCTCTCCTTCCACTACCACCCTTCCCCTGATCAGGCTTACAAAACCTTTGCCAATAGAGTGAACAACCTGAAGAAGAAACTGGATCAGCTGAAGGCCACCCTCCCGGACCCCGAGGAGTCTCCCGTCCCCTCGCCGAGCATGGACGCCCCCTCTCCAACGGGCTCGGAGTCTCCCTTCCAAGGGATGGGGGAAGAGGACAACTCTCCATCGCCGCAGGCAGAGAGGAAAAAGTCGCCTTCTCCGGAGCCCGCAACGGACAACCGGGACGTTGAGGACATGGAGCTGTCTGACGTGGAGGAGGATGCCCCGAAGATTATCGGTACGTTTGCTGGGGAGGGGGCACCGCTCGGCACCGATCACGTTTGGCTTTCGGCCCGACCTCCCCAAGGCCCTCATTGACCAGCTTGGGCATTCAGCTAAATAGTTACGCTTTTCCTAGGGTCGAGGAGTGGGGAGTTTCAGGAAGCAAAGTTTCCCCTGTGTTAGAGCCTAGGCTGCCACCAGTATAACCTTTGCCAATAGAGTGAACAACCTGAAGAAGAAACTGGATCAGCTGAAGGCCACCCTCCCGGACCCCGAGGAGGCACAAAGAGTCTCCAAGGTCGGGTCCCCAGCTAAGTCACTCTCCACACTGTTGGCAGTGAAATGCTTTATTAGAGATACGCTTCCTTGTAGGTTCAAGAACTTTTGTTAGGACTGGAGAAAACCGCGGGAACTTACAGGTTGTAGGTCAAAGCATGAAATTTCACCCTCTCACACGTCACACCTACCCCCCTAGCGTTTCAGTGGCAACACAGACAGATATATCGCGCCCCGTCTAACCTAGGCTAGGCACAAAGAGTCTCCGAGGTCGATCGCATGAGAAGAAGAAGAGCAGATTGGATTTATACCCCGCCCTTCACTACCCACTTTTGTGATTATTTTTGGCAGTCTCATTTACGGTATGCAAATTTGCATATTTCCCAGTAAAAAGGTGTAATATTTCTTCATGTCTTGCGGCTCCCAAACGTCTGACGTTTATTCTGTGTGGCTCATATGTTAAGCAAGTTTGGCCGCTCCTGGCCTAGAGCCATGCTGGGCCCCCCAGGAAGAGTTTCCTTCCACCCCCCTTCATACTATGCAGGCAAAACCCAGATGCGCGGGGTGGGGGGATGTTCAAGTCACTCGTCTGCAAAGGTCCCCTTGGCCCTGAAGTTCTGCCCCCAGATCCTAGAGCCAGTGTGGTGTAGTGGTTAGAGTTTCAGACTAGGATCTGGGAGGCCCAGGTTAAACTCTCCATTCTGCCATGGCAGCTCGCTGGGTGAACTTGGGCCAATCGCGCGCTCTCAGCCGAGCCTCCCTCACAGGGTTGTTGGGAAGGGTGGAAATAGAGGAGAGAAGAATTACGTAAGCTGCTTTGTCTCCTCATTGGGTAAAACACGGAGTACGGTGTTCTGGTAGTTTGGTGTAGTGGTTAGGAGCGGGGACTCTAATCTGGGAGAACCGGGTTCGGTCCACCCACTCCTCCACATGCAGCTGCTGGTGTGACCTTGGGTCAGTCACAAGTTCTCTCAGAGCTGTTCTCTCAGGAGACGTCCTCGAGAGAGAGCTCTCTCAGCCCCACCGACCTCACAGGCAGTGTTCCCTCTGAGCTGACTTAGTGTGACTTAGCTCATGGTTTTTTAGCCTCCAGCTCACACATTTTTGTCTTAGCTTGGGAAGGATGACTCCCGAGGAAACTGTTTTATGCAGTAGCCAAATGGCTCGCTCACAACTTAAATAACCAGTCGTTCACAAAGTAGAATTCTTGCTCACAAGACTCCACAGCTTAGAGGGAGCGTTGCTCCCAGGGTGTCTGTTGTGGGGAGGGGGAAGGGAAAGGAGGTGGTAAGCCGCTCTTGAGACTCCTTCGGGTGGTGAAGGGGCAGGGTCTAAATCCAGTCTCCTATAAATGCCAAGTTCTCCAGAAAGTCAATCAAACACCAGGCTCCATAAAGAAGATAGCGTTTATTGAAAGCAGTTCTTAGAGATACATTAGCAGTGCTTTGTCAGTGATGCCAAGGGCTCCCCGGCATCCCCAGTTATACTAGGTTCAAAATGCCCCCCAACCTACCCTCCAATGACTACTAAGCGCGCGCACGGCAAAAGCAGTTACAGTCGTTAATTACTGTCAGCCAGAATATCCCAGGCAGGAAAAGAAAGTGCACGGGACCCAAGGCCATCGGCCGAGATAACAGTCTCCCGAGCCATAGTAAATCTGAGACTCCCACACAACCTGTTTCACTCCCCACATTCCAGAAAGTGAGAAACGCCAGTCCATCCCTCCCTCCTTCCCTTTCATCCATCTTATGGCAGGGCTAAAGGTAAAGGTTCCCTTGCTCGACAGCCAGTCGAATCCGACTCTAGGGTTGCAGTGCTCATCTCCGTTTCAAAGCCGAAGAGCCAGCGCTGTCCGAAGACGTTTCCGTGGTCATGTGGCCGGCATGACTAAACACCAAGGCGCACGGAACGCTGTTACCTTCCCACCGAAGTGGTACCTATTTATCTACTTGCAATTTCTTGCTTTCGGACTGCTAGGTTGGCAGGAGCTGGAACTAGAGACGGGAGCTCACCCCGTCATGCGGCACCCGGGTCTTGAACTGCTGAACTACTGACCTTCCACAGCCTGCAGTTCAGCGTCTTAATCACTTGAGCCACCACAGCTCCTATGGCAGGGCTACCTGACAACAAATAATGTAAAATAAATTAAATAGCAGCCCTGTATGAGACAGCTAGGAGCTGCGGTGGCTCAAGTGGTTAAGACGCTGAACTGCAGGCTGTGGAAGGTCCGTAGTTCAGCAGTTCAAGACCTGGGTGCCGCATGACGGGGTGAGCTCCCGTCTCTAGTTCCAGCTCCTGCCAACCTAGCAGTTCGAAAGCAAGAAATTGCAAGTAGATAAATATGTCCCACTTTGGTGGGAAGGTAACAGCGTTCCGTGCACCTTGGTGTTTAGTCGTGCCGGCCACATGACCACGGAGATGTCTTCGGACAGCGCTGGCTCTTCGGCTTTGAAACGGAGATGAGCACCGCAACCCTAGAGTCGGATTCGACTGGCTTTCGAGCAAGGGAACCTTTACCTTTACCTTTATGAGACAGCTGGAAGGTGCCGCATCGTGTCAAGTGACCTGTGTCTTTTCTCTCCCCTGAACTAGTGGAAGAGAGGAAGGAGAAGCCGGCTGCTTCCGTGCCACCTGCCGCCAAGGTGGCCGACAGCGCCCCGAAAGCGTCTCCAGCAGCTGCAACACCAGCGGCGGGAGGGGCGGCAGCGGCGGCGGCGGTGGTGGCGGCAGCCCCTGCTGCGAGTGCGGCGACTCTGGCTCCGGCCCCCGTCACCCCTCCGACGCTAAAGCCGGCCAACCCCGCCCCCCTCCCTCCGTCGCCGGCACTCGCGCTGCCCAACCTCGCCAACGTGGACCTGGCCAAGATCAGCTCCATTCTCAGCAGCTTGACCTCCGTGATGAAGAACACAGGTGAGCGCGCGGGGGGGGGGGGGCTTTCTCCAGAGCAGCTCGGTGCACGCCTCTGCCGGTTGAGCCGCAGGGCAGAAGAACATAAGAGAAGCCAATGTTGAGTCAGGCCCATGGCCCATCTAGTCCAACACTCTGTCACACAGCGGCCAAAAAGACCAGGGGCCATCAGGAGGTCCAGCAGTGGGGCCAGGACACCAGAAGCCCCCTCCCACTGCTGCCCCCCAGCACCAAGAATAGAGGGCATCACCTGCCCCAGACTGAGAGTTCCCATCTATACCCTGTGGCTAATAGCCTCTAATGGACTTCTGCTCCATATGTTTATCTAATTCCCTCTTGGAACTGTCCATGCTTGTAGCTGCCACCACCTTCTGTGGCAGTGAATTCCATGTGTTAATCACTCTTTGGGTGAAGAAGGACTTCCTGTTATCTGTTCTAACCCGACTGTGTGGAGTGGCACCATTGACCCGTGCAAGAGAGCTGCTCTAGGGTTGGGGTCCTCTGCTGCCAGGGGGCAGTTCATGGAATCATAGAGTCATGGAATGTTAGAGTTGGAAGGGGCCTTCCAGGTCATCTAGTCCAACCCCCTGCACTCTGCAGGAGCGTAGCCAAAAGATAGCCCTGCAACATCCCCGAAAGATGGTCGTCCAGCCTCCTCTTGAAAATGTCCAGAGAAGGAGACGCTTCCCTCTCTGTGAGGAGCCTTTCCTGGACATAAGAAGAGCCCTCTTGCGTCACGGCGGGTTGCCACTGTTAGCCCAGGGAATATCGTGCAGATCTGCATATTATCCCTTCACATGGTTTTTGCTGGGTTTTTTACTGTTTTAAGTACGCTATTCAGGCCTTGCTGATCAAAGGAGGGGCGAGGGAATTATTTATTTATTTTATTAATTTAACTTTTACCCTGCCCTCCCAACTGAGGCGGCTTGCATAAAACCAATAAAACTGTGTGCAATATAAAGTACATGATTTCATTACAATATGAACATACAATTTGAAACCATTTGTTATATTGTTGGTGGCTCAGTGTAATAAAGTGCATCCCAGACACCTTCCAAGGTGAACCACTTTAAATAACTGGCAGATCAGAACAGGCCCTGCCGATGAGGCGTCGCTCCTACTGGAACGCCTGTCGGAAAACCCCCGTTTTCACAGCCCTGGGGAACTGCTCCGCCGTAAGAAGGTACAGGTACAGTGGGCTGTACCCTGGCCCATACGCTTCCAAACTTAACGTGTGCAGTCGTAAGGACTAGCACACTTGAACACATCTATGAAGCTGCCTTAGACCAAACCAGGCCGCCAGTCCCTCAGTGTTGATATTGTCTATTCAGACTGGCAGCGGCTCTCCAGGGTCTCAGGCAGAGGCCTTTCCCATCACCTGCTTCCTGGTCCTTTTTAACTGAAGATGCTGCCGGGGACTGAACCTGGGACCTCCTGCATGCCAAGCAGAGGCTCTGCCACTGAGCCACAGCCCCTCTTTACAGCTCCCCAGGGTCTCAGGCAGAGGTCTTTCACATCACCTCCTGCCTGGTCCCTTTTAACTGGAGATGCCGGGGATTGAACCTGGGACCTTCTGCAGGCCAAGCAGAGGCTCTGCCACTGAGCCACAGCCCGTCTTGACAGCTCTCCGGGGTCTCAGGCAGAGGTCTTTCCCATCACCTCCTGCCTGGTCCTTTTTAACTGGAGATGTCGGGGATTGAACCTGGGACCTTCTGCGTGCCAAACAGAGGCTCTACCACTGAGCCACGGCCCCTCTTGACAGCTCTCCGGAGTCTCAGGCAGAGGTCTTTCCCATCACCTACAGCCTGGTCCTTTTTAACTGGAGGTGCCGGGGACTGAACCTGGGACCTTCTGCATGCCAAGCAGAGGCTCTGCCACTGAGCCACGGCCCCCCTTTACAGCTCTCCAGGGTCTCAGGCGGAGGTCTTTCCCATCACCTGCTGCCGGGGATTGAACCTGGGACCTTCTGCACACCAAGCAGATGCTGTCCCACTGAGCCGCAGCAAATACCACACACTTCTGCATGTTCTTAAAAATATACTTAAAGTGCTTTTTAAAGCTCTGAGCATCTGGGTAAGTAAGCCATGTTGTCATATTAGCTTGGAAATAAAGCACCCTGTGGTGTTTGTGCAAGAACGTGGCCTCCGTCTCTTGAGCCCAGAGCAGACTATTGTGAGTGCCTTTTCTCTGGGCCCCTGTGTCAGGAACACCTTTGTCTGTGTTCCAGGCAACATAGCGATTTGGAAAGCCTCTGCTTTTTCTTTTCTTTTAAGAAAAGCAAATGTCTTGTCTTCAAGACATTGCAGAAAACAGTTTGAGAAATTTAGTTGCTGTAGATTTTTCCGGGTTGTGTGGCCGTGGTCCTGGCATTGTACGACTTGACGTTTCGCCAGCAGCTGTGACTGGCACCCTCAGAGGTATAACACAGGAAGATGGAGTACTCTCTGTGTCAAGGTGAGAAGGAAACTGGTCGGCAGGTAATTTATATCTACCCAGGAAGGTGGTGTCTTGGCTGTTGAAAAGAACCTCCTCAGGAAACAGGAAACAATCCATAGACAAAAGAACCTCCTCAGGAAAGCTCCTCCATTAGCATGTTCATAGCCTGGAGAACTACTACAGGATAATGACTCAGCCCTACCCCACCTTCCTGAGTAGACATAAATTACCTGCCTACCAATTTTCTGCTCATCTTCACACAGAGAGTCCTCCGTCTTTCTGTGTGATACCTCTGAGGATGCCAGTCACAGCTGCTGGCGAAACGGCTGGTCCTACAATGCCAAGACCACGGCCACACAACCCGGAAAATCTAGAACAACTAATGAACTCTGGTCGTGAAAGCCCTTGACAACAGTTTGAAAAATGTTTAGCTAGTGTCTCTCAGAAGCCTGTTGAGGGAGAGATTCGTAACTCCCTCCTGGGCCCGACGCTCAGTCTGTTGTGTCTCCAGAAAACATGTTAAGAACATAAGAGAAGCCAATGTTGAATCAGGCCAATGGCCCATCTAGTCCAACACTCTGTCACACAGCGGCCAAAATATACCAGGTGTCATCAGGAGGTCCAGCAGTGGGGCCAGGACACCAGAAGCCCTCCCACTGCTGCCCCCTCCAGCACCAAGAACAGAGTGCATCACCTGCCCCAGACGGAGAGTTCCCATCCATACCCTGTGGCTAATAGCCACTGATGGACTTCTGCCCCATATGTTCATCTAATTCCCTCTTGAAACTGTCCATACTTCTCGCTGCCACCACCTCCTGTGGCAGTGAATTCCATGTGTGAATCACTCTTTGGGTGAAGAAGGACTTCCTTTTATCCGTTCTAACCCGACTGCTCAGCAATTTCATGGAGAGCCCACGAGTTCTTGTCTTGTGAGAAAGGGAGAAAAGTACTTCTTTCTCAACCTGCTCAATCCCTTTCATTTACATGTTGTTTTGTAACTGGGGTATAAATCCTGTGGACAGTTGAGCTCTCCCTCCCCTCTGCCTCCCTGTACGAATGTTTGGGCTATGAATTGTTTTCTTCCCCTCTAGGGGTCAGCCCTGCTTCAAGACCTTCTCCGGGTACCCCGACGAGTCCCACAACGCTGACGGGAGGCCTGAAGGCGCCACTTGCAGGCACCCCATCTGCACCCCCCAACCCGCTGGCCAACATCCTCTCCAAAGTGGAAATAACCCCCGAGAGCATTCTCTCTGTGCTCTCCAAAACCCAGACTCAGGCGACGCCAACTCTGCAAGGTAAATACATCACGAGGGGGGGGGTTTGCGTTAGTCTGCCGTAAGGATTGGCCAGGGGCTTTCTGGTAGAATCTGCCTGCTTTACGTTTAAAAAAAAAAAAGCAATCCCTGGAGAGGAGTCTGAAGATGAAAGCGGACCAGGACTTTGGAGTTCACCTGTCTGCTCTTTCCTGCGGCTTTGTACATATCAAACCTTTCTAGAGACATGTACGTGCGGCTTTGTACATATCAAACCTTTCTTCACCACCCACCCACCCCACTGGTTGTTCCAGATGGCGGAATAAAACCCATGGGCTGCTGGTCTATTCCAGCAGGGCTTTGCTAACATTTTTACCGACTGGGAGGCAGCCACAAGGCCTAAACCTTCAGTCATTTCCAGTTCCATTCATTTATTCGTTTATTTATTTGATTCAACTTCTAGCCTGCCCTTCCCGCTAGCGGGTTCAGGACCGGTTACAACAGTAACATAAAAACAATAAAGTCAAGATAAAAGTATAACCTTAACCCTTAGGCGATGGCGATCGAACGACATCACATCTATTTCGGTGCTGCCCTGGTGTTAGACCAGAGGTTCCCAAACTCATTTGGCCTACCACCCCCCTTTTCAGGGAAAAAAGCTACTCAGCAACACCCCCCCCGGAAATCTGCCTTCAAGAAGTGGGCAAACAGATGCAATGACAAATTTGCACATAGTAAAGAAAGATGCTGTTGGCCTGAAGCCAGAGGCCAGCAGCCGCCGCCACACAATAGCCCAGCAGCAACACTAGTCTTACAAGGGTGCACGGGCATTTGCAGTTTGCAAATGCATGGCTGTGATTGGCGGTGGGGTCCCCTCTCCACCTCCACCTCCCTCCCTGAGAGAGAGAGCCAGTTTGGTGTAGCGGTTAAGTGCACAGACTCTCATCTGGGAGAACCGGGTTTGATTCCCCCCACTCCTCCGCTCGCACCTGGCTGGATGACCTTGGGCAAGCCGTAGTTCTGACAAGAGCTGTCCTTGAAAAAGAGCCGTTTCTGTCAAGAGCTCTCTCGGCCCCACCTACCTCACAGGTTGTCTGTTGCAGGGAAGGGAAGGGAAAGGCGTTTGTAAGCCGCTCTGAGACTCCTTTGGGTAGTGAAGGACAAGGGGTATAAATCCAATCTCCTCTTCCTCTTCTTCCTCCTCCTCTTCCTCCTCTTCCTCCTCCTCCTCCTCCTCCTCCTTCTTCTTCTTGTCTGTCTTGTTTTCTGTTGCTGAAACAGAGTTGGTGGAACGGCATGAGATGAATGTTTTAAGTCAATTACACGTTTTGTTTTTTCCCTCCCCCCCCCCCCCCAGGTTTGTCCTCCTTCCTCCAGAGCGTTGCCAGCAACACGGCCCAGCCGAGCGAGATGGCATCTCAGAGCACCACCGCGTCTCCCGCCACCACGACGGCCCCTTGCCTGAAGGGGAGGAATGTCTCTTCCAACGCTCAGTCTTTTGTGCCGCAGGGTTTTGCATATTCTCCCAACTCTTCTTCTTCCGAGGTTTCTTCCACATCCGTCAACAAGGCTCCCCTCGGGCACAGCCCGGGGCTTTCCACTTCCAGTTTCAAGCCCCCTGCCAACACCTTGGGTTTTGCCGGCTCCCAGACCGGCAGTCCTTCCCTCCGGCCGGCGGAGAACCCGCTGAGCCAGTCTTCCGAAATTTCGGAGGCGAAAGCGGAGTCCGAACCCACTTCTCCCAGCCTGGAGATGAAGATACACAATTTCCTCAAGGGCAACCCTGGCTTCAGCGGCTTGAATCTCAACATCCCGATTCTGAGTAGCTTGGGGTCCACGGCGCCGCCCGAGAGCCATTCCTCCTCCTCGGATTTCAGTCGCGGGCCCACGAGCACGTCGATGGACAGCATCGACGGCACGCCGGTTCGCGACGAGCGGAGCGGAACGCCCACTCAGGACGAGATGATGGACAAGCCCTCGTCCAGCAACGTCGACACTCTGTCCCTGCTCTCAAAGATAATCAGCCCGGGCTCCTCAACACCGAGCAGCACGAGGTCGCCTCTCCAGAGCCGAGAAGACAGCTATTCCCAAGAGCTCTCTAATTCTGTGTACAGGTCCTTTGGGATGAGTAGGGATTCCCCATCCGGCATGTACAAACAGCCCTCCGATAGTATGGAATTGCCTTCCTCCCTCATGGACTCCCCTCAGGAGAAGTTCTACCCTGACACTTCCTTCCAAGAGGACGAGGATTACCGTGACTTCGATTATTCCGGCCCTCCGCCCTCTGCCTTGGTCAACCTGGAGAAGCAACCGGGGAAATCTATCCTGAAATCTGGTAAACTCGCTGATTCCGCGGAGTACCAGCCCGTTCTGCCTGGGTACGGTCAAAGAACCTCTGGATTTGGCATCAAGCCCCCTTTTCCTCAGTCTGTGAGGTCTCTTCACGACCAGGGCGAAAGCTGCGATCCGTTGTCCTCTCCCGGAATATACGGGAGTTACAATTTACGGGGGAATGACTCCGGTTCAGACGCGTCCCCAACGCCGAGTAAGAACGACGCCTTTTTCAGCCCGGATTCCAATCACAACAGCTTGTCCAAGCCAATGCCGCACTCCGGCCTGTCGCAGAAACAGTACCCGGATTCTCCTCACCTGGTTCCGCACAGGTCGACGCTCTTCTCCCCCCAGAATGCTCTCTTGACCCCGGCTAGCAGACCCCCTACCTCCAGCGCGGACAAAGCCGTCGTGTCTTCCATCTCAGCCACTTCAACCATCGAGTTTAAGAACATGCTCAAAAACGCGTCTCGAAAGCCCTCTGACGAAAGCAAGCATTTTAGCCAGGGCCCGAAGGGGGGTTCCGGCGACGGTTCCAGCCTCGGCCAGGCGGGTGTTTCTGCCGGGGAGGAGCAGCAGCAGCAGCAGCAGCAGGAGGAGCATTACCGGATCGAGACCAGGGTCTCTTCCTCGTGTCTAGATTTGCCCGATAGCACCGAAGAGAAAGGGGCCCCTATAGAAACCTTAGGTTACCATAACCCGTCTAACAGGGGGCTGCCCGGGGAGCCCATTCAGACCGTCGAGTCCATCAGGGTCCTCGGGAAAGGGGGCAGAGGACACGGGCGCGAAGCCGGCAGGGCAGGCTGGTTCGAGATGAGCGGCACAGGGACCTCCTTCGATAACGGGCCTTCGAGCGCAACGGAGATGCCCGCCCTGGGCGGCGGCGGCGTGGGCGTGTCCAGCTTTCAGACCCAGTACAAAGACCGCGGGCCGCCGTTCCAGGAGAACGTCAACAGCTTCAGAACAAACAGCTTCAGCACTTCCTTTGACCGTCACGGGCCGCCGCCGCTCCGGCCGCCTCCCATGGAGCACGGGACTTCCTTCCCGAGGGACCAGATGGGGCCGCCCCCCGCGGGGCCTCAGTCTCTCCCGCCACCCAAGGATCTCAGCAGCCTTTTCCCCAGGGACCACTCGGTCCCCCCTCCACGCATGCCGTCAGTGGATCACCCTAGCCCTTTCTCGAAGGAACCGCCGTCCCCGCTCTCCTTGCCTCACGGGGTCCCCCCTCCCCCGCCTCCTTCCTTAGAGCGCGGGGGAGTCCCGTTTCCCAACCAGCCGCCCCCTCCTCTCCCCGTGGAGCACCCCAGCGTCCCTTTCTCCACCCCTCCGCCCCTCCCGGGGACCTCGGCCTCCCGTTTCCTGCTCCTCCCCTCGCCGCAGAACACGGGGTCCCGTTTGCCAAGGACCTGGGTGCCGTTCATCAAGGGACAATGAAAGAGCATTTTAACCTCCAGTCCGGCGCACCCCGGGACCAAGGCGCCCAGCCTCAGCGCGACCACAGCGGTCAGTCCCTTGGTCGAGCTCGGGAGAGCATAGTGGGCCTGTCCACCCTGGCGAGGGATCCTCTGGGGCCGACCCTTAACGTCGGGCCCTCTCTCCTGCCTCACCGGGACAACACAAACCGAGGGGGACTGGGTGTTAGGAACCAGCGGCCAGACTTTAGACCCAGGGAGTCGTTCTTAAATAGAGACCCCTTTAACAACTTAAAAAGGCCTCGGCCCCCCTTCGCCAGGGGCCCTCCGTTCTTTGCACCAAAACGCCCCTTCTTCCCTCCCAGGTACTGAATGAAGGTGTTCCGGAACTTTCTTAGAGGGCAGTGGAAGTAGCGCTTTCACTTTTCATTTCAATTTTTTCCCCCTCCCCCTTAAAGGGCCCCCAACAACTTTTTTTTGGTTCTGAACTAAGGTATGTTCTGTGCTACAACATATATATATACCTATATAAATATATATATATATATATCTCGTTCTGTTGGTTTCGGGGTGGGGGTGGGGGCGTTAGTTGTTGGTCTAAAATCTTAGCGGGGGGCTGCAAAATAATTTAAGAACTAATCTTAAAATTGTTGAGATAATTAAAAAAAAAACCACCTTTCGGTAGCTACAAAGATAATTAATCGACCATGGGATTTTATTTTATTTTTTTTAAAGCCAGTTTCCCCAAACTTGAGTTTTCCCCTAGGAGAGAGGTGGGAACCAGGGAGGAATGTGGCACAGACAGGTGAAGGAAGGTGGTCCAAGATCTAAAGAATTCAGAGCCTGCCTCCCACCCCCACCCCACCCCCAGCAACTGCGTCACCCATCCCGAGTCTGCCTCTTTGTCCCCGGTCGCTCCAGCTCTACCTTTCAGCGGTTTGTGCTTATTTCCCCCCACACCTTGGACTTCTTTGGGGGGGGGGGGTTGACTCCGCCACTAGAACAAAAAGGGGAGAGGGGTGCCCATCTTTGCATGTTAATCCTTTCTTTCTTTGCAGCCCTCTCAGGTTCTTAAAGGTTCTCCTGCGTTCCTCAGTTTGGTGAGAGTAACGGCGATGTCAGCCTGTGATCTGCCCAGGTAGACCACCTGGCCGATCAGCCAGTCTCAGGTGGAACAGTGGGAAGGGGTGGGGGGAGGTAGCCTGTTCTCGCCCCCTTTGCCTGCCATCGTTGTGCTTATAGCTGGCTGAGGCTCGCCGGGGGTGGTGCAGAACAGGGTGGTTTGGACCCTTCGATCTTGACCATCGAGATGTGCATTTAGATGGGGGGGGGGCATAGGATTGCACTTCTGTCTTGGCTTCGTCCATTTGCATCTTCCACGAGACTCTCTTGCACGGCTCTGGCACCAGCCTGCTTATTCTCTGCTGCTTTTCTTGGTAGCGCGAGCTAAGCTGAAGGCCGGTTAAGAATGCAGCGGCACCAAAGGGATTCTCTCTCTCTCTCTCTCTCTCTCTCTCTCTCTCTCTCTCTCTCTCTCTCTCTCTCTCTCTCTCTCTCTCTCTCTCTCTCTCTCTCCACCCCCCCGCGCCCCTCCCGCCTCCCATCTCTACCCTCCTCTGTACAAGGCTGTAGGCATAGACTAACTTCTGTGTGGAAACTGGGGTTTTGTTAATAGTTTGTGTTTGTTTTTTTTAATGCAGTCTGTTAGGCAACTGGGAAGTTGCCATTCTGTTCTGCCATTTATGTGTTTGGAAGAGTAATACCCCTTAGATCGTGCACATTTCTCTTTTAGGACAGAGGATGTACGGTTTATATACCTAAGAGAATTCCAAACGTCCCGGGGCTTACAAACGTGTCTTAATTAACCTTTTCCCAGACTTCCAGAAGAAGCGATGTTAGACCAATGAGGTGGGGGGGGTAGAATTCCATACAGATGCAGGAGAGAACCTTGTCAGTGGGTCCGGTCTGTGGGGCATCGCCCCTCCATTAATGGTTGAGTCCCGTACCTGGCAATTCCTGCCCAGCAGGAACAGCCAACACGGGGGCAAGTTTGCGGCAGCCCCGCCTTCCTCTAAACGCCTGCCACCTTGCCAGCATTTTTAACATTTCATATTACAAATCTGGGATTTGTTTTAAGAGGGGAAAACGTTCAGACAGTGCCGTCTGTTGTCACCCAGGGCACGATCCGGCTGCTGGACCTTCTCCTCCGGGAGTCACCAGGAACGGGTGCACAGGGGTGGGTTTCTTGGGGGCTTCGGCACACGTCAGCCGAGCGGCCCGATGGTGCCCCAAGTCAGAATTAACACCACCACCACCACCACCCCCGTTTTTAAGACTGACTTCAGAATACAAACGTTTTCGGGTTCTCTGTCCTCCCCCCCCCCCCCAAAAAAAAATGTGAATTTATTTTATTTTTTAAAAAAACCTGCCCCTCTCTGTCTCTTAGTGGGCAGTTTCAGTAGCTTGGGGGGGCGGGGGGAATGCCTGAGAGCTGGGGCTCTTGAAATTGCATTGCAGTAGGAAATGGCTTTCTTAGCGATCAGAAGGGTGTTCCCCTTTAGGCATCTCGTAGGAAAAAGGACTGAAGAGAAACCTTCCTTGTTTAAAAAAAAAAAAAAAGGCAATATCTATTTTAATGGTAAAGCCTCCCGGTCTCTCTCTCCCTCTCTCTTTTTTTAAAAAAAATCCCGGATTTTGTGCTTTTACTTTAAAACGCTGCTAACGGCTGATGGTGATAATGTACATATGTGTAAAAAAGAAAGAAAGAAAGAAAGAAAGAAGGTTGGTTGGACAGGAAGTCTTTTCCCTTTTTTTTCTGTCTTGGGTTTTCCCTTCCCTCGGCTTCGCTGTTAACTTTTTTGTATTTCACCTGATAAGGGAAAAAAATAATAAAACACGTATTTTTTAAGGAAAGCACTAGTCTCTCTCATGAAAGGACAGGATTTCCTAAGGGGAGTAGGCTACAGTCTGCCCCTTGGCCGTCCTGAGAACAGCCAGGTGTGGTCAGGAGGGGTTCCCACAGAGAACGGGAGGAGGGCGGCTAGCCGGACCGATCAAAGTACATCTTCCACAGTGGCTCCCCCGAAATATGCTAAGGGGGGAAGGGTTGGCTGATTGCGGGGGGGAGGGAGGTCGCCTCTCCTGGCCCTGCTGGTGACATCTTAGGCAAGAGGTTTTTCTCCAGCTGAGAGCAGCATTTGGGTTGGGAGAACCAAGATCCCGGGCGGTCCTGGTTTCCAGCACAAAGGGGAGGAGCTGTGTTAATAAGGCAACTGGTTCCAAAGGTTTTTTTTGGGGGGGGCCTACAGCAGTGGGGAAGGGGCTGTTTTGAAAACGCTGTAAATAATTGGTGTGCTTCTCTTTTTTTGTGTGTGCCTGTTCAAAATCTCTCCGTTGGGTCTTTTGTTGGCTTGATAATTCTTTCTCCTGTGGGGGAGGAGAGAAAGCGAGAGACGCTCGGAGGGGGAAGACGCAGCAAAAGCCGCCGCCGGTCTCTGGGCTGTATGAGTAAATGAAATAAAACGACTAGTCTGACTGTTTTGCATATTCTCCTTGTAAATAAGCCCTCTCCCTAAGTGTGTAGTAGGTGCCAGAGCGCAGCCCGAAGAGCAGAGCCAGATCTCTCCTCCTGCGCTCTGCAGTTGTAAGAGCGACCACTCGGGGCTTGGCTGCGGAAGCGCCAGGACGTCAAGGGGGGGGCACCCACCCGGAGGGAACCGGCGGATGCGTGGATCGTGATCCCAGCAGCAGAGACACGCCCTGCCCCCCCCCCAACGAAATGTGCCCAGGAAGCTTGACTGTTCCTCCTAACGCAACACAAATCTGTATGTGGGGGAAGGGGGTCCGGAAAGCAAGCATCTTTCCCGCCCCCCGAGTAAAACGCAAAGCGGTGGATGTTTGAGAGATCCTCTGACCCCCGACTTCCTCTCCTTCTCCCCTTATTTTTGTATTGTATGCTAATAAAGTGTTCTTGACTTGGTGTGGCCTCCTTTTCTAGGAGAGACGGGAGCTTCCGGGCCGGTTTGCCTCACCCCTGTTTCCTTTTTGCCAGGTGGCTTCACAGGAGAAGAGAGACCTTTTCACAATGCCTCGTGCGAGTGGGTTGTATGTATGCAGATTTTATGCGCAGCGCGTGGTCGTGACGGTGTGGTAGTTGCACATTCTTCTTTTTTTAAAAAACGAAAGCAAAATGTAACCATGCACAATTTAAAAATGCCTATCTGAGAATCCTGAACAAAGTTTTTAAGTCTTGCCCGCTGTTTTCCACGGGTTGGATCCCGTGGCCCCGTTCCGCCACTGCCACAGCTGAACGTGGTCTGCGCTTGTGTAGCCGGGTTTTCCCAAAGAGTACAAATTCCAAAGCGTACAGAATTTCATCCATCCCAGTTTTTTTGGTATCTCTTCCCTCCTATACCCATCTGTTGACTTCCCAAGGCCTTTTAAGAGCGTTCATCCTGGCCAGACTAAATGCCCGTGCCATGGCAGTTACTGGGGAAAGGCCATACGTTCACCTTATTCAGAATGAATTTGCCTCTGTAAGATTGACAGGATTGCACATGTTCTTTTGGGGAAAGCCAGTTTGGTTGTAGTGGTCAGGAGCGGCGGGCTCTAATCTGGGAGAACCGGGTTTGATTCCCCAACTCCTCCACGTGCAGCTGCTGGTGTGACCTTGGGTCAGTCACAAGTTCTCTCAGAGCTGTTCTCTCAAGGGCAGTCCTCGAGAGAGCTCTCTCAGCCCCACCTACCTCACAGGGGGTGTCTGTTCTGGGGAGGGGAAGGGAAAGGAGATTGTGAGCGGCTCTGAGACTCCTTTGGGTAGTGAAGGGCGGGAGTGTGAATCCAATCTCTCCTCTTGGAGTATCCTTTGCATTCTGATCTCAGGAAATGATGTGCGCGCATGCCCCTTCGTGTATACTTGGCTCCTTATATTGTGAGCGTCAGTGGGCACACTTCCTTACCAGTTGGGGAAGAAGGAGAGAACTGATTCCTGCTCCCCCATTGGGCCGAGCCTGGGCTTGTGTGCTCCAGCGTGCGACAGTCAAGCGTGTTAAAGTCTTTGCAGCGCTATAATCAGGGTCTTCCCTGCCCACCTCAGTAAGGGTTGTAACAGCAGTCAGAACACTGCCTGGTCAGGCTGCCAAGAGACGGGGTTTCCAGTGGAGCAGGAGAACCCCAGAGGGCTCAGGAAGCATCGGCTGAGACCTGGCCTGCCCCTGGCTTCAAACTTAGCTGCGTTTCTTTTGTCTCTTGGTAGCTCCTCTGTGTTGCCCATTCTCACAGGGCAGGAAGAGCCAGTTTGGTGTAGTGGTGAAGTGCGCGGACTCTAATCTGGGAGAACTGGGTTTGATTCCCCCACTCGCAGCTGCTGGTGTGACCTTGGGTCAGTCACAAGTTCTCTCAGAGCTGTCCTTGGAAAAAAAGAGCAGTCTCTGTCAGAGCTCTCCCAGCCCCACCTACCTCACAGGGTGTCTGTTGTGGGGAGAGGAAGGGAAAGGAGTTTGTAAGCCGCTCTGAGACTCCTGAGTGAAGGACAGGGTACAAATCCAATCTCCTCCTCTTCCTCCCAAACCACAGTGCAGGAGTTCAGTCCCCTTGACCACCCTCCCTGGCTTACCCGGGATTTTTCTCCCTCTCCCCAAAATCCTAGAACTTGAGGGCCTCCAATGAAACTGATGGGCAGTAGGTTCAGACTGGACGAAAGGAAATACTACTGTACGCAGAGAGTGATAAAAATGTGGAATTCCCCGCCAGAGGATATAGTGTTGGCCGCCGGAATAACACCAAAGGTCAGGGTATGTGTGGGGGGGACCGAGGCCAGTGCTTCAAGTTGTCCGAGGGACATTGCCTGCCTTCTGGTGCCCTTTTCCTGCAGCTGCCAAGCTTCTGGCTGTCGCATTGGGGCTAGTGAGAAGCGTGTGTGGGGGGGAAGAGGCTTGCTAAGGACTTCAATGGAAATGTGTCTGTGTGTCCCCTTGAAGATTTTACTGATTATATGGGGAGTGGGTTTACAGTATATCTGTTTCAAAAAACAACAAAGACACCCTACTATTTTATAAAATGGTCTTTCCCGACCTGTGGGTCATAGTAGCCCAGCACCCCTTAAGGGCCCGCCCCCTTCCATTCCATTGTTCTCATCTGTATTTTGGAAACCAAGATCTGACCCAGGAAAAAGCATTGTGGATACAATTGGGGTTTTTCCCCTCCTTCACTGCATATTCAAAATACTGGAACTCAAGGGCATCCAATGAGGCTGATGGGCAGTAAGTTCAAGAAGGACAAAAGGAGATACTACTTTACGCAGAGAGTGAAGGAAATGTGGGAATTCACTGCCAGCGGCTGTAGTGATGGCTACAGGAATAAACAGCTTTAAAGGGGAATTAGATAGATTCATGGAGGACAAGTCTTATCAGTGGCCACTGGCCATGGTGACTGAGGGAAATCTCCTCATTCAGTTAGCCTCTGAATCCCAGAGCCAGGAGGCAACTTCAAGGGAAGGCCTCGGCCTATGTGCCCTGTTGGTGGCCCTCCAAAGGAACTGGCTGGCCACTTGTGAGACGGGATGCTGGACTGGATGGACCCTCACTGGTCTGATCCAGCAGGGCTTTTCTGATGTTCTTACATGGAGGAAGACCTCAGCCTCTCTGCCCTGTTGTTGGCCCTCCAGAGGGACTGTTTGGCCACTGTGAGACATAATGCTGGACTAGATGGACCACTGGTCTGATCCAACAGAGCTCTTCTTGGGTTCTTCCCAAGGGAAGGCCTCATCCTCTATGCCCTGTTGTTGTACTTCTGGAGGAACTGGTTGGCCACTGAGTGAGACAGGATGCTGGACTAGAGATGGACCCTCACTGGTCTGATCCAGCAGGGTTCTTATAGGCAGTATATCGAGAGGCAGTGAACTTCTGAATCCCAGAGCCAGGATGCAACATCCGGGGAAGGCCTCGGCCTCTGTGCCCTGTTTCTGGCCCTCCAAAGGAGCCAATTGTCCACTGCGTGAGACAGGAGGCTGGACTAGATGGATCCTCACTGGTCTGACCCAGCAGGGCTCTTACGTTGCCGAAGTAGGTAAGAGAGTGAGTAATGGAGGAGGAGCAAGTGACCAACGGCTGGAATATAATTTTCCTATGCGTAGAAGTCACTGGAAAAGACAGTAATACTAGGGAAGCCGAAGGCAGGAGGAAAAGAGGAAGGCCCAACATGCAATGGATTGACTCCATCGTGGAACTTCAGTTTGCAAGGCCATTAATGATAGGATGTCACAGAGGACATTAATTCTTAAGAGTCGACATAAATCGGAAGAGACCTCATGGTACTTCACACGCACAAACGCAGAGGCTGTGTGTCGGAATGCCGCTCGCTTCAGGGTCGTAGTGGCGGGCGGTGCACGCTTTGTGTGACGCTTGTTGGGTTCTCGAGAACGTCCGGTTAGCCGCTGTAAGTAAGGGAATGTTGAACGAGATGAATGCCGGTGTCCTGCCAAAGAGCCACGGGTCACAATACGAAGTAAATTTGGACTTGGGAGGTGGGGGGGGGGTCCGTACCAAACAGATTTGGGAACCGCTGCTACAAAACGTTGGAGGTCGCTTGCAAATCTTAAAGAGAAGTTGTGCCTGCTGTGAGATACCCCCCTTCTAACAATTACGCTAATACCAAAAGTATTAGCGTAATAGTTAAAACCGTCTCCCAACCACAGAACAACTTTGGCTGTTCTAGCCCTGTGCATAAATATCACAAGCTTCAGTGTGATCAGGTGTCCGTGCAGTGTTTAGCTCTGCCAAATTTGTTTCAGGAGTCATCTCGTGAAGTCCTTAAACCAACCACGGCCCATATTCCCCCTTCCTGGAGGTGGCCCTGCCCAACAACTAAGGGAAACCCCACTGAAAAGCACCATCTAGCCATCGATAACTGATGTGGCTGCTGGGTGAACGTCTCAAGGAAGACGCTTTCCATAGTTGGGAAAGGCCCTGTCTCAAGTGACCGCCGGACTCCCAGCTGCCGGAGGTATCCAGTGCAAGGCCCCTGTAAGAGATCTGGAGGCTCTTGAGAGCAAGCCGGTCGGTCGGGTGCCCTGACCCAAACCGGTTGAAAGCGCTTTGAATTGTGCTCGGGGGATATGCTTGGAAACAAATTGCAGGCTTTTTTAACACTGCTATAACGCGGGTGGAATGGGGAGCACCCCATCAAACCCCAGCGGCTGTATTTTGAACCAGTTGAAGCCTCTGAGGAAAGGCGCGGTGGGCATTCCAGCAGAACTGGGCACCCGCGGGCCTTGCGAACTGCCGCAGTCTGTGGTGCTGGAGCTACAAGTAACCTCCGAGCTACCGAGCTGCTCCTTCAAAGGAAACACTCCCCCCACCTGGGACAAGCCGTCAACCCCTTTTAAACACCTCTATTTTGCCCAGACCAAGGCCTTATTTGAACCTCCAAGCTTCTTTGGAATTCTGGCACAGTGACAAAATGGCTGCCGTAGGAGGCAGAACCAGTCACAAAATGGCCGCCACAAACCAGAGTGGTCGGCTAAGCAGCAGGTATTTTCTTTCTTATACGCACAGCGGGCCTCCCACCATGTAGTGGAGATCCTTGTGCTGTGGTGGCCCTCTAAGCTAAGTTAGTGTGAGCTAGCTCGCAGGTTTTTTTGGCCTCCAGCGCACACCTTTTTGTCTTGGCTCAGGAAGGAGGAGGGCTCCACAGCAGATTAATTAATGCAGCAGCCAGATTGCTGGCTCCCAACTTCAATGCCTGTGGCTCACAAGGTAGAATTTTTTGCTCACAAGGCTCCAGGCCTTACAGGGAGCATTGGTGGCGGTCCCGCTAAAGCGACTTTTTAAAAACCTGCAGCGCGTGTTAGATTTCCAGTGGCCAACAAGAAGCTCCACGTGGTTTTCATGGCAAGAGATGGACAGAGGTGGTTGTCTGCCTTCCTTCACTGCACTCCCCTGGCCTCGGTGGTCTCCCACGCGAGTACTGAGCATGGCCAACCCCGCTTAGGTTCCAGGTTCTGATGAGACTGGGCTATCAGGCGGCTACGAGCCCCATGTTGGAACCCCTTTTCTAGACCTCTCTTCAGTTCATCAGTCGTCATTGACCGGGGAGTCAGCATATTAGTGACGCCGCCCCTTAAACACTGGAGACAAGTGTTCCCTCCAAGCTGAGTTAGTGTGAGCTAGCTCACGGTTTCTTAGCCTCCGGCTTACACATTTCTGTCTTCGCTCAGGAAGGGACGGCTCCAGAGCAAACGGATTTATGCAGGAGCCGAACGGCTCGCTCACAATTTTAATGCCGGTAGCTCACCAAGTAGAATTTTTGCTCACAAGACTCCACAGCTTAGAGGGGGCACTGCCGGAGACCAAGCCCAGTGGTTTCATCGAGGGGCTGTGGCTCAGTGGTAGAGCACGCAGAAGGTTCCCAGGTTCAATCCCCGACATCTCCAGATGAAAACCAGGCAGTAGGTGATGTGGAAAACCTTTCTCTGCCCGTGACCCTGGAGAGCAGCTGATAGTCTGAGTAGACGGTACTGACCTTGAGGGTCTGAGGGGGGGTAAAAATGGAGCCATTTGGGATTCCAAACAGTTTCTTAGGGTGCAGCCGTATTCCTCCGTTTTGCCTTCTGGAACACACCTTCCATTTGGCTTGAGATGGTGAGGCCATAGGCCTGAAGGGCGTGGAACAGGCTTGGCCTAGGCTAGTAAAAGGTAAAGGTTCCCTTGCTCGAAAGCCAGTCAAATCCGACTCTAGGGTTGCAGTGCTCATCTCCATTTCAAAGCCGAAGAGCCACCGCTGTCCGAAGACATTTCCGTGGTCATGTGGCCAGCATGACTAAACACCAAGGCGCACGGAACGCTGTTACCTTCCCACCGAAGTGGTACCTATTTATCTACTTGCAATTTCTTGCTTTTGAACTGCCAGGTTGGCAGGAGCTGGAACTAGAGACGGGAGCTCACCCCGGCATGCGGCACTCACGGGTTTTGAACTGCTGAACTACTGACCTTCCACAGCCTGCAGTTCAGCGTCCTAACCACTTGAGCCACCGCAGCGCAACTAGGCTAGTAAGGCCAGTTAAACTTCCACTGTATAGCTGGTTTAATTTTTCTAGGTCTGACTCCGGAAGCTCTTCACATCCCCCTCTGGCATGAACCCTTTGCCTTCCCATTGCACATCTTACGACCCAAATACGCTCCATTGTTCAGGGTTCTCCTTCAGGGACAGCAGTGGCTCCAGCGGCAGAGCCTCCGCTTGGCATGCAGAAGGTCCCAGGTTCAATCCCCGGCATCTTCTTTAAAAAGCACCAGGCACTAGGTGATGGGCAATGCTCCCTCTAAGCTGTGGAGTCCTGCGAGCAAAAATTCTACTTTGTGAGCTCCTGGCATTAAAGTTGTGAGTCAGCGATTTGGCTGCTGCATAAATTAGTTTGCTCTGGAGCCATCCCTTCCTGAGCTAAGACGAAAATCTGTGAGCTGGAGGCTAAAGAACTGTGAGCTAGCTCACACTCAGTTTACAGGGAACACTGGTGATGGGAAAAGACCTCTGCCTGAGACCCTGGAGAGCAACTGCCCATTTGGGTACACAGTACTGAACTTGATGGACCAAGGGTCTGCATCGGGATAATCAGACCAGGCTGTAGCAGAGCCTCTGCTTTGCATGCAGAAGGTCCCAGATTCAATTCCTGCCATCTCCGGTTGACCAGATAGTGGCGTGAAAGACTTCTCCCTGAGATGCTAGAGGGCTGCTGCCACCAGTTTTAGTAGACAATACTTGCCTTGGATGATTCTAGGTGAGGCAGCGTCGTGTGTGGAGCAGACCGCAAGACACGGCAGCAAATCCGTGTCTGGTCTGCATCCCTGTTGCTGTGGGCGGCCCCCTTCAGTTTATAAATCCCAAATGCCAGCCATTCAGCTTGGCCAAACTGGAGCGCCAGCAATCTCTCTTGCCTTTCACTTCCACCAGTTTCCTCATCTGTCTTGGCCGCTACGGACCTGGGGGTTTTAGTCCTCCGCTCTGGTCACTCAAAGCAGGTCAGTCCTTCATCCCCAAAGCAAAATCAAAACTCTTTTAACAACTCTTTTAGAGCAGTGTGATGTGCACAACAGCTGCCCACACCTTCCCAGTTAGCCAAAGAGAAGAAGTTTGTGCTTTTTGTGAGATGTCTTACCCAGAAGCTTTGGCACATTATTGAAAAGGGTCCAGTCCCTTCTAGCTGGCTGTTTGAAACTCTATGGAAGATGTCAGTCAGGCCTTGGTTGCCTTTCTTTCCCTCTGTTGATCGGCCCATGGAAGTACATTGGCCATTCCAGGCCTGAGGCACCAGTGGCCAGGCCAGCCGTCAGGAGATGGCGATGGGGTGAGGCTTGGTGCGGTGAGAACAGGATTTGGTTCTTTCGCCGAGGGGCTTTGCAGTGCGTGTCGGTGAGACAAAGCAGAATAGGCTGGAGTAGGCCTCGGGGGTCAAAGGTAAAGGCCTTTTGCCAAGCAGTCGGCATGACCTTGCCGGGAGCATGCAAAGAGGGTGCCCCTCTGTAGCTTTCCATTTTTTTGCTAGGGAAGGGGTACGGCGCTTTGTCAACCTGATGCATAATGCACACCAGGATATTGTGCGGATGGTGAGATTGGCGACGAAGTCACTATTCTCTCAAGGTGCCTGTTGCCAGGGAGAGGAAAGGAAAGGCGATTGTAAGCCACTTTGAGACTCCTTCGGGTAGAGAAAAGTGGCGTGCAAAAGCCTACCACTTCTCTGGTGTGGGGGCAGAAAGCTATGCCAGTCCGACACTTTGCCTGGGCCTCCGTTCCAGGGCAGCGGTGGGTGCGGCAGCGAGGCACCTTGCATTTGGCTGTGGAAAGGTCATGCGCACCCGGCAACCCCAGAGGAGAGGCCGTTCCCATTGGCCGAGGGTGTGGCCCAGGGATCCCCAGCTTGGCACCTGTGTGGTGCCCGCCGAAACCTTTTCTGGTGCCCAAGTGCTTTTAGAAAGTAGGTGGGGGTTTTATTTCTTTATTACATTCAATTTTTTTAGACCGCTTTTCCCCACAGGGCAGGGCTCAGGGTGGCATACATCAGAAAAAAATCTTTACATCATTGTAATAAAAATTTGAAATCATGAACTATACAACGTAATTGCCAGTCAGAGAGCAATAAGACTGCCAGATTGTGCCCCTACCTTCTGGGGTGGGGGGGAGAACCAGGAGTGCCAGGCAGATGGACACCATCACTGACCTCAACCAAACACCTGGCGGAACATCTCTGCCTTACAGGCCCTGCGGAATTGTGCAAGATCCCGCGGGGCCCTGATGTTAATTGGCAGAGAGCTCCACCAGGTCAGGGCTGAAAACATGGCCAGATGTCTCTCTGCAAGGTTTTGTTGTTGTTATTTTTGCTCAGCAAGGTTTCCGACTGGCTGCTGGAGATTCAATTGGCTGTGCAGAGCCGTAAAAATTTTGCTTTGGTGGCAGCACTGAAGCACAAGTTCACTGTGTGAATGAAGGCGGGCCGTGGCGGCCATTTTGTGGTCAGGTCTGCCTCCTGCGGCAGCCATTTTGTGGCTGCACCCACCACACTTGTGTCAGGATTCCAAAGGCTCAAAAAAGATGGGGACCCCTGGCGTGGCCCAATAGTGGCAGCCTGTCCCTCGGCCTGCCTTGTCAGTACTGCGGCCAAGCCCAGAAAGGGGAGCCAGCCCTCCGTACCTCTTGACTACCCCAGCCCCTCATTAAAAAGGGCTCCGCTTCCTAATACTTTTGAAATGCCTTCCCCCTCACAAGAGCCGGACCACACTTGGTGGCGGAACTGTTGTCACCTCATGAGGTGAATGGACTCCTGTTGGCAGGAGTCTGGCTAGGAGGTGGCCGCTGCCCAAAATTTGCCACCCGAGGCAGCTACCTCATGGTACCTTGAAGCTGCCTTCTACTGACCCTTGGTCCATCAAACTCAGTATTGTCTACTCTGGCCGGCAGCAGCTCTCCAAGGCTTTAGGCATAGAAAGGCCTTTCCCATCACCTCCTGCCTGGTCTTTTCAACTGGAGATGGTGAGGATTGAGCCTGGGACTTTCTGTATGCCAAGGGGATGCTCTTCCACGGAGCCACAAGACCACCAGTTTCATTGGGGCTCCGTTAAGTCTGGAGGTAAAGAAAGCCTTTTCACCTAACCGGACTGCTCCATGCATTCTGGTCCCTGTTGTGTTTGTGTCTGACTAGATGGACCCTCACTGGTCTGATCCAGCAGGGCTCTTCTGATGTTCTTATGGATTTGTGGTTGTTGTTGTTTTTTTAACCTTTTTTATTATTAAAATAAAAGATTTGCAATAAACAGTAAATACAAAATTTTCCAACCAAGTCTGCATAAACATCGATCTCAATTAAAAAATATATATATAATTCCAACTATAACAGATCGCCACATAGGTCATGTGCATCTTATACACCTATTAATCTTAACAATCATTGGCACACTATTAATTGTCTCACCATAAATGTAACAAATCTATAATATCAGGAATTTCTTTTCTGTTGTATCAAATACTGTAATATAGGAAACCACGTCACAGAAAAATTGGATGGTGTTGAGAATAAGAATCATTAACACGCTCTGTAATTCTTGCCATGATGTACCTATTCCATAATTTGGCGTGCCAGTTCTGTTTAATTGGTCTCTGTTTACTTTTCCAACGTCGTGGAATAGCATTTTTAGCCGCTGATAAAAGAATGGGAATTTGATGTGTAGTACTGTCTTACTGATATGTCTATACTCCACTGATGCAAAAGAAGATGTTCCACAGTATTCTGCAGTTTTATACCAGTTATTTGCTCTGTGATTAAAATGATCTCTTCCCCAAAAGGTATCAGAATAGGACATTCCGGCCCAGCAATGTGTATATGTTCCCAGGCTACCACACTGTTTCCAACACAGAGATCTCGCCGTTGGCACCCATGGATTTGTGTTCTTAACCTCCACATTCAGAGGCAGTCAACCTCCAAATCCCAGAGGCAGTATCAGGGGAAGGCCTTGGCCTCTGTGTCCTGTTGTTGGACTGGTTGGCCCCTGTGTGAGACAGGAAGTTGGACAAGATGGACCCTCACTGGTCTGATACAGCAGGGCTCTTCTGATGTTTCTCTCAGGGGAAGGCCTCGGCCTCTCTGCCCTGTTGTTGGCCCTCCAGAGGAACTGGTTGACCACTGTGTGAGACAGGAGGCTGGACTGGATGGACCCTCCCTGGTCTAACCCAGCAGGGCTCTTCTGAGGTTCTTCTCAGGGGAAGGCCTCAGCCTCTCTGCCCTGTTGTCAGCCGTCCAGAGGAACTGGTTGGCCACTGTGTGGGACGAGGAGGTTGGACTGGATGGACCCTCCCTGGTCTGACCCAGCAGGGCTCTTCTGAGGTTCTTCTCAGGGGAAGGCCTCAGCCTCTCTGCCCTGTTGTCAGCCGTCCAGAGGAACTGGTTGGCCACTGTGTGGGACGAGGAGGTTGGACTGGATGGACCCTCCCTGGTCTGACCCAGCAGGGCTCTTCTGAGGTTCTTCTCAGGGGAAGGCCTCGGCCTCTCTGCCCTGTTGTTGGACCTCCAGAGGAACTGGCTGGCCCCTGTGTGGGACAGGAGGCTGGACTAGATGGACCCTCCCTGGTCTGACCCAGCAGGGCTCTTCTGAGGTTCTTCTCAGGGGAAGGCCTCAGCCTCTCTGCCCTGTTGTCAGCCGTCCAGAGGAACTGGTTGGCCACTGTGTGGGACGAGGAGGTTGGACTGGATGGACCCTCCCTGGTCTGACCCAGCAGGGCTCTTCTGAGGTTCTTCTCAGGGGAAGGCCTCGGCCTCTCTGCCCTGTTGTTGGACCTCCAGAGGAACTGGCTGGCCCCTGTGTGGGACAGGAGGCTGGACTAGATGGGCCCTCCCTGGTCTGACCCAGCAGGGCTCTTCTGGGGTTCTTCTCAGGGGAAGGCGTCGGCCTCTCTGCCCCATTGTTGGTCCTCCAGCGGAACTGGCTGGCCCCTGTGTGGGACAGGAGGCTGGACTAGATGGACCCTCCCTGGTCTGACCCAGCAGGGCTCTTCTGAGGTTCTGACCAAGAAAGCCTGTGGTCTGTATGGAAAGGATGATTTTGGCACGCCAGAGGATGTAGTGTTAGCCACAGGCACAGAGGGCTTTAAAAAACAATTCGATAGGTTCATGGAGGAGGGGGTCTATCAGCGGCTACCAGCCATGCCGACTAAAGGGAGCCTCCATGTTCAGAGGCAGTCAGCCTTTGAATCTCAGTGCCAGGAGGCAACATCAGGGGAAGGCCTCGGCCTTTTACCCTTGCTGGTTGGCCCTCCAGAGGAACTGTTTGAGGCCACTGTGTGAGGCAGGAGGCTGGACTAGACGGACCCTCCCTGGTCTGACCCAGCAGGGCTCTTTCTTACGTTCTTAGGGCTGTTGCGTTTGATCCTCTGGGCAAGCAAGCCGTCACTAGCTCTGTTTCTCAGCACAGAGCAGTCTTTCCCATTGCATTAATTTGCTCCTTTCCCATTGCATTAATTTCCTCAGCCGCTCTTGCGCTGCGTCGCTGAGCCTCAGGGGTGTAAGGTGTTGCCTTTCATCTTTAGCCAGCCCACAGGGAAGGTGGGGCGTACCTGGTCCTCTTTTGTTCATGCAGCAGATCTCTGGGGAGCTGCTCCTACTCAAGAGGAGACGAGGCTGGGCCTGCATTCTTTGTCTCGTTCAAGCTTTCGTGAAAGATGTCGTTGCTCTTAGTGCTATTTTGAATGAGGGTGGTTTTAAAGAGAACTTGGAGGAGGCTGGGGAGAGCTCTTCCTTCTGGTGCTTTCTTTCGGCACCTGGTCAGGAGAGCGGGGAATTGTTCCTGTCGGCGGCAGAGGAGAGGCGTGGCAGTAATGGGTTTCAGTTATGGGCGGAGAGGTACCAGCTGGATATTAGGGATATTTTTTAAAACAGGGCTGTGCAACATTGGAACCCGCTGCCTGGGGACGTGGTGGGCTCCCCCTCCCTGGCAGTCTTCAAGCAGCGGCTGGACAAACCCTTGTCAGGGGTGCTGTAGGCTGGTCCTGCATTGAGCAGGGGGCTGGACTAGATGGCCTCTAGAGTCCCTTCCAACTGTGTGATTCTTTTATTCTGGAATCAGCTGCCTGGGGAGGTGGTGAGCTTCCCACCCCCCACTGGCCCTCTTCAAGCAGCAGGTGGATAAACCATCGTGGGGGATGCTTTCTAGGCAGGTTCTGCATTGGAGCCAGGGGTAGGGGTTGCCAGGTCTGGGTTGGGAAATACCTGGAGACTTTGGGGGGGGTGGAGCCAGGAGAGGGCGGGGCCTGGGGAGGGGAGGGGCCTCGGCATAGTCCAGTGTCACAGAGTCCACCCTCCAAAGCAGCCATTTTCCTCCGGGGGAGCTGATCTCTGTCAGCTGGAGACAAGTTGTAAAAGTGGGAGATTCCCCAGGCCCCACCTGGAGGCTGGCAACCCTAAGCGGAGGCGGGGTGGATTAGGTGGCCTTTACGGCCCCTTCCGATTTGATGGTGTCTATGAACCAATGCAGGCTGGGGAGCAATCCGCCAAACCGGCCAGATCTGGTTTAAGCACGGGTAGGGGCGGGTTAGGAGCTGCGGTGGCTCAAGTGGTTAAGACACTGAACTGCAGGCTGTGGAAGGTCAGCAGTTCAGGACCCGAGAGTGCCGCATGACGGAGTGAACTCCCGTCTCTAGTTCCAGCTCCTGCCAACCTAGCAGTTCGAAAGCAAGAAATTGCAAGTAGATAAATAGGTACCACTTCGGTGGGAAGGGAACAGCGTTCCGTGCGCCTTGGTGTTTAGTCACGCCGGCCACATGACCACGGAAACGTCTCCGGACAGCGCTGGCTCTTCGGCTTTGAAAGGGAGGTGAGCACCGCAACCCTAGAGTCGGATTCGACTGGCTTTCGAGCAAGGCAGCCTTTCCCTTTACTAGGGGCGGGTCCCCCGGTGCAAGCAGGAGCCTCCTTTTCAGAAGGGGTGTGTGTGTGTGGGCGCGGGGGCGGGAAGGAATACCACTGTGTCTCCAGCCCACGAGCCGTGGCCGGGCTTGCAGCGACGGCGGGGGGTGGATTGCACCGTGTCCGCGACGCCCCAGGCTCCTCTTCCAGCCGACGATGGCGCAGCAAGGGTCGCCTCCCCTCCCGCGCTTGCAACCTGGCGCGCGCCTTTTCCCGGGGGGGCGGGCGGGCAGATGCAGCCGCAGGGCGCGCTCCCGACCGCCGGGCCCGCCTCCTCCTCCGGGGGTGGGGCCGTGCGCGTGCACGCGGAGGGGGCGGGGCTGCTGCGGGGACGCGCACGCCCGGCCGGCCCGGAAGGAGGCGCGGCACGTGGGCCGGAGGCGGAGGAGGAGGATGCGGCTGGCGGCGCCCTGGCCGAGGGGGCTCTGGCCCCGGACCGGCGGCGGCAACAGTGGCAGTCTGCGCAGGCACTACCGGGTCTGGCTGGCGCCGCGGGGTGGGGGGGCTGCTTGCTGCGCCTCTGTAGGGCTTTGCACTGGTTTAAGCGCCAGAGGGCCCTCTGAGAATGCGCAGAGTGCCGCACCGGTTCCGGGGGGCTGGGGAGGACGCGCAAGCTTTGGTCTTGCCTTTGCAAGGCGAAAGGGGAGGTTGGCTGGTAGTGGCAGATTCACCATTCAGCGGACGAAGCGCGCGCTTAGTTGGGGGAAAGGGGCGGGGGAAACCACGAATGAAGATTTGTAAGAAACAACAACCCATAATTGATAAGACGAGTGCCCAATTGATCATGGTGCACCCCCTAGGGTTAGCTTCTGTTTTTTGTTGGCGAGGTGCCAGCGTCTTAGACTATGCTTAAAAGTAAAATGCATATGTTTAAAAGTTGGCATGGGAGCTGCGGTGGCTCAAGTGGTTCAGACGCTGAACTGCAGGCTGTGGAAGGTCCAGTAGTTCAGCAGTTCGAGACCCGAGAGTGCCGCATGATGGAGTGAGCTCCCGTATCTGGTTCCAGCTCCTGCCAATCTAGCAGTTCGAAAGCAAGGAATTGCAAGTAGATCAATAGGTACCAGTTTGGTGGGAAGGGAACAGCGTTCCGTGCGCCTCAGCGTGTGTGTGTGTGTGTGTGTGTCTCTCTCTCTCTCTCTCTCTCTCTCTCTCTCTCTCTCTCTCTCTCTCTCTCTCTCTCTCTCTCTCTCTCGTAGAGGAGAGCTCTTGCGCCTTATATGTAGGCAACGTAGTCTACATGATTCACAGAGCTGCTTGGAAAAAAATCACTAGGGACTGTGGTCTGTGCTGCATTGCTCCCTGAATTGGGGCTTGTACTGTGGAGAGTTGCATCACTCAATGCAGGGGTGTGAAACTCATTTGCGATGAAGGCTGAATCCGACAGAAATGTCACATTGTTGGGCCGCTCCATGTGTGCCTTGAAATATAATACCGGGTACTGGATGTCTAAACTTTATAAAGGACACACGCAAACCCAATTGACAATATTATTTTTACTCAAAATACAAACAATTTCCAGTAGAGCCAGTTTGGTGTAGTGGTTAACGGCACGGACTCTAATCTGGGAGAACCAGGTTTGATTCCTCACTCCTCCACTCGCAGCTGCTGGATGTCCTTGGGCAAGCCATAGTTCTGGCACAGCTGTCCTTGAAAAAGAGGCAGTTTCTCTCAGAGCTCTCTCAGCCCCGCCTACCTCCCAGGGTGTCTGTTGTGGGGAGGGGAAGGGAAAGGAGTTTGTGAGCTGCTCTGAGACTTCGAGTGAAGGGCGGTGTATAAAACCAATCTCTTCTCCATCTAAAAGCAGTTGATTTACTGGGGACTGTACAAAAGCCCCAGTAAATGTTTTTAATCATATGGAAGACTAAGCTTTTTCCAAGGGATACTGTAAAAGGGGGAGTTTGGCGTGGTGGTTAAGTGTGCAGACTCCAGTCTGGGAGAACCAGGTTCGATTCCCCACTCCACTTGCACCTGCTGATATGACTTTGGGCAAGCTGTAGTTCTGATAAGAGCTGTCCTTGAAAAAGAGCAGTTTCTGTCAGAGCTCTCTCAGCCCCACCTACCTCCCAGGGTGTCTGTTGTGGGGAGGGGAAGGGAAAGGAGACTGTAAGCCGCTCTGAGACTCCAAGTGAAGGGCGGGATATAAATCCAATCTCTTCTTCTCTTATGTTTCCATACATACCAGTTCCTTGTGGGGCCGAGCAAGAGCTGTGGACCGGCCACTTCTGGCCCCTGGGCATTATGTTCGATACCCCTGATTTAATGTGTCATGTTAATGCTTTTGCTTTGCTTCGGTTCTGGTTGCTTCTACACCCCAAATCCTGTTGCATTTGTTGATCGAACGCCCCGTCCCGTCGATTGTCTTGATTCACCCTTGCGTCATCCACCCTCCGTCCAAGTGAGACTATAAATAACGCAAATAAGAATATAAATAGCGCAGATAACTAAAACTTTTGCGGGTGTGAGAGTGAACCGGTCACGCGGGGCGAGATCAGGCCTCGGTGTTTTGAGAATCTGCTGCGTCTCTGAACAGGGGTTTGCCCCCCCAGCTGTTGATTCGTTCCCCCCCCCCAAAACCTCTTCTTTCCTGTTTGTCTCCTAGGCAGGCCCCGTTCCAGCCCACGTCGCCGAGCGCCTGGCTTTTTACGAAACGCTAAAAGCGGCCGCAGAGGGGAGACTTGCCCAGAGAGCCTCGGAAGAGAGCAGGCGGATCCGGATCTCCCTGCCGGATGGCAGAGCAGTGGAGGGGGAGGCCTGGAAGACCACCCCGTATCAGGTGGCTCAGCGGATCAGGTGATTTCAGTGTTCTTCCCGCCACTATTTTCTCTAGAGAAGTCCGCAGCGTGTTTCGGAATGACGGGGCCAGCCCTGGGTGGGAGTCTGTTTCGAGGCTCAATTCGGTGCGATGCTGGGAAGGCCAAAGCACCGTCCTGCGGTACTTTGACATGCTCAGAGTCCGGCTCAGCAAAGCAGCTGACTGGCACAGAAATGCAAAGCCCCATGGAAAGAGCCAGTGGTGTCGTGGTGAAGTGCGTGGACTCTAATCTGGGAGAACCGGGTTTGATTCCCCACTCCTCCACTTGCACCTGCTGGATGACCTTGGGCAAGCCATAGTTCTGGCACAGCTGTTCTTGAAAAAGAGCAGTTTCTGTCAGAGCTCTCTCAGCCCCACCTGCCTCCCAGGGTGTGTCTGTTGTGGGGAAGGGAAGGGAAAGGAGTTTGTAAGCCGCCCTGAGACTCCCTTGGGTAGTGAAGGGCGAGGTATAAATCCAATCTCTTCTTCTTTCAGTAGGTTTATTCTGGGCCTTCCTGCTGGGATCGGAGGCTGTAATGATTTCTTGTTTTGGTGTGTGTGTTTCTTTAAATGTTTAGTTAGACTGCAGTAATGTAAGGAGAGTGATAGAAGGAGACAAGTGAGATATGATTGGCTGAGATTTGGCTGCTGCATAAATTTGCCTTAGCTCAGGACGGATGGCTCCAGAGCAGACTAATTTATGCAGCAGCCAGATTGCTCACTGACAACTTTAATGCCAGTCGCTCACAAAGTAGAATTTTCCCCACAAGAGCCCACAGCTTAGAGGGAACATTGGTTATGACTATGTGGGCTCCTGCTATCAAGTTACACTGATTACACGGACTTGACGTCTTATCTTCTAAGGGGGAAACATTGCATCTTATGCCTTGTTAGAGTTATAGTATGCACTAATTTTGTTGTTGTCACATCACCAACTTTATGTTTGTTAAATACAGTTTATATTTTGGCAATTTCTGATGCTGTTTCCGCTAGTGGAATTTGTATCCCCGGGGGAAGGCACCGCTGTTAGGAACTTGGCTAGGGATCCCAAGTACCTACTGCAGAGAAGCGGGGGACGCATGCTCCCCGGCCAGACCAGTCCTTGTAATGCACCATGTTGTCGCCAGGAAGTGACACCAGGCGACGCTCTGGCAAAGGGCTGAAAACTCGATGATACCATCGAGTTTCCAGCTGCATTGCCAGAGCATCGCCTAGCGTCACTTCCTGGCGACGGCATGATGCTCTGCACCTGTCCTTCCCGCAGGGATGGTCCCGCGAGGACGTATCCATCCCCCGCTCGCACACGGTAAGTTCTTGGCAAGCCTAAACTTGGCTGTAGTGCGGCCAGAGAACATAAGAACATAAGAGAAGCCAATGTTGAATCAGGCCAACGGCCCATCCAGTCCAACACTCTGTCTCACACAGCGGCCAAAATATACCAGGGGCCATCAGGAGGTCCAGCAGTGGGGCCAGGACACTAGAAGCCCTCCCACTGCTGCCCCCTCCAGCACCAAGAATAGAGGGCATCACCTGCCCCAGACTGAGAGTTCCCATCTATACCCTGTGGCTCATAGCCACGGATGGACCTCTGCAGATGTTGGGGGAAGATGTCGTCTGCCCTGTTTCTGCCAAAGAAATTTCTTAGCAACCCTGGACGTTGTAACTCTTTCCTGGTCTTCCAGCCAGAGTCTGGCCAAAGCTGCCATCACCGCCCGCGTCAACGGGAGCCTCCATGACCTAGATCGTCCGCTGGAGGGGGACGCCGAGTTGGAATTGGTGGATTTTTCATCCCGGGATGGGCAAACAGTGAGTATCCAAGGATTTCCGTGTACTTGTTGGGTGCTGGGTTGTGATCAATGCCCCCTCTATGCTTTAGAGTCTTGTGAGCAAAAATCCTCCTTTGTGAGCTCGTGGCATTAAAGTTGTGAGTGAGCGATTTGGCTGCTGCATAAATTACTTTGCTCTGGAGCCCTCCCTTCCTGAGCGAAGACACAAATGTCTGAGCCGGAGGCTAAAAAAAGTGAGCTAGCTCACACTAACTCAGCTTGGAGGGAACATTGGGTCGTGATTATTTCGGAGCAAGAGGGATCAGGAAATAATTGGGATTTTTAGAAGAGCCGAAAGGGGAGCATTCCTAGCTGCAGCACAGAACCGACCTGCGGAACTCATCGCCTCAGGAAGTTGTGATGGTCTGTAGCTTAAGTTGTGCTGGCATTTGAACCCCTCTAAGATCTGACTTGAGCTGCGGTGGCTCAAGTGGTTAAGACGCTGAACTGCAGGCTGTGGAAGGTCCGTAGTTCAGCAGTTCGAGACCCGGGTGCCGCATGACGGGGTGAGCTCTCGTCTCTAGTTCCAGCTCCTGCCAACCTAGCAGTTCGAAAGCAAGAAATTGCAAGTAGATAAATAGGCACCACTTCGGTGGGAAGGTAACAGCGTTCCGTGCGCCTTGGTGTCTAGTCATGCCGGCCACATGACCACGGAAACGTCTTCGGACAGCGCTGGCTCTTCGGCTTGGAAACGGAGATGAGCACCGCAACCCTAGAGTCGGATTCGACTGGCTTTTGAGCAAGGGAACCTTTACCTTTACCTTTAAGATCTGACTTGCTTCTCATGGCTTTGTGGGGTAGAATGAAGAAGACTTCCTCCATCACCTCCATCACTCGTGGTCTTCATCGGGTCATGCCCTGGCTACCACAGAGCTGCTGGAAACCACTGCCTTGCCATCCTGATATCTTGTTTATCTTGTCCTTGAGTCAGTTCCAGCTAGGTGTGGGGACATTCGAACCTGGCCCTTCTTTGCCCCTTCGGCTTGCTTGGCCTCTGTTTTATTGACTCAGTAGTTGGTGCTTTTTTCTCTGGCCATCTGCATCACCACAGATGGGAGGGGGCCGGAAGGTTTCTCCTCCTCCTGGCTGGAGCCCCTTGTCCCCCATTTCAGGGTCTTTAAAGCAGGGATGCCAAACACATTTGTTAGGAGGGCCAGATTTGACATCAATGAGGCCTTGTTGGGCCGGGCCACGTGTGTGTCATAAAACGTAACGCCAGGTGGCGGAGATACAAACTTCATAAAGGACACGAACACAAAGGGGTTTCTTTTTTTACTTAAAATAAAAACATGCTTAAAACATCGGCATTCTTGCCATATTTTTGTTCGTTTAACAAGAGAGAGATCTTGGAGTCGTAGTAGAGAACGCCCTGAAAATGTCGAGACAGGGTGCGACTGCAATAAAAAAGGCCAGCGCTGTGCTGGGGATTATTCAGAAGGGAACCGAAAACAAATCAGCCAGTATCATCATGCCCCTGTATAAATCGATGGTGTGACCTCATTTGGAATACTGTGTACAGTTCTGGTCACCACACCTTAAAAAGGATATTATAGCATTGGAAAAAGTGCAGAGAAGGGCAACTAGAGTGATAAAAGGGTTGGGACACTTTCCCTGTGAAGAAAGGTTAAAGCGCTTGGGGCTCTTTAGCTTGGAGAAACGACGGCTGAGGGGTGACATGATCGAGGTTTATAACATTATGCATGGGATAGAGTAGGTTGAGAAAGAGGTACTTTTCTCCCTTTCTCACAATACAAGAACTCGTGGGCACTCAATGAAGTTGCTGAGCGGTCGGGTTAGAACGGATAAAAGGAAGTCCTTCTTCGCCCAAAGAGGGATTAACATATGGAATTCACTGCCACAGGAGGTGGTGGCAGCTACAAACACGGACAGCTTCAAGAGGGAATTAGATAAGCACATGGAACAGAGGTCCCTCAATGGCTATTAGCCACAAGGTATAGACAGGAACTATCCATCTGGGGCAAGGGATGCTCTGTATTCTTGGTGCTTGGGGGGGGAGTCAACAGTGGGAGGGGGCTTCCAGTGTCCTGGCCCCACTGCTGGACCTCGTGATGGTACCTGGTATTTTTAGCCGCTGTGTGACACAGAGTGTTGGACTGGATGGGCCTTTGGCCTGATCCAACGTTGGCTTCTCTTAGGTTCTTACGTTCTTAACAGTGTCTGATGACTGACAGCGCTTGCTCCGAATTATGGCAACAACGTGCCTGTGCTGTTGCACTCTTGAGCGTGCTGTTCAGGTGTGTATCTGTCAGCTGCAAAACTACGAAGACGCAACAGCAGCAGACCTGGAAGAAGAAGCAGGAGACAGCCAGTTCCACTGCGGGCCTGGTAGAAGCCCTCTGGGGGCCTCATCTGGCCCCTGGGCCTCATGTTTGACACCCCTGCTTTAAAGGGTCCTTTTACGAACTAAGCATGCGGCCGCAACCATCTCCCTCCCTCCGGTTAGATATAAAGGGCCCTCCAGCTGGTCGGCAGGCTACTTGGTCCCTGCCGATCAGCTGAAGCCCTCTAAATCAGGCGAGAGGGGTGGCCAGGTGGGTGGTCGTGCTTGGGGGCGGGGTTTCCCGCCAGCCAGCTGGCCAGGGTGGATTGAAGCCCCCAGAAATGGGGGAACCCCTGCCCAGACCGGGGGGCTAGCAACCCTAATCCAGTACATGGGAGGGAGAAAGGGAAGCTGTTGCACTCTTTGCTGCCTGGGCGAATGTATCTGAGGTTTTACCTTCTGAGAGGCACAAGGAAAACGGGAGCTGGAAAGAGGAAACTCACGCAGTGCGTTCAAAGAAGGCGTTTTATTTGCCCAGACCGTCCTCATGCAGTTGCAATAGGACTAAGCAGCATTTTTGGAGATTCACCGTTCGTAACACTGGCGAACCTTGAACTCTCAAAAGAGGAGACGTTTCATGACTTTTTCCAGCGTTCCCCCAGATTTCTAGCTTTGCTGTTGGAGAAAAAGTCCTTGGGGGCGGGGGAAGGAAACAGGGAATTGGCTTCCTCCCGGTTTTGCTACTCGTGACGGACCGGGATGTGTGCGCTATTACCCAGCCTAACCACACCTCCGTGCCTCTGCCCACAGCCAGTTTAGTGTAGTGCTTAGGAGTGCAGACTCTAATGTGGAAGAACTGGGTTTGATTCCCCACACCTCCACATGCAGCTGCTGGCGTGACCCTGGGTCAGTCACAAGATCTTTCAGAGCTGTCCTTGAAAAAGAGCAGTTTCTGTTAGAGCTCTCTCAGCCCTGCCTACCTCACAGGGTGTCTGTTGTGTGGAGGGGAAGGGAAAGGAAAGGAGTTTGTAAGCTGCTCTGAGACACCTTTGGGTAGTGAAGGGCCGGGTATAAATCCAATCTCTTCTTCTTCTACCTCACAGGGTGTCTGTTGTGGGGAGGGGAAGGGAAAGGAGTTTGTAAGTCGCCCTGAGACACCTTTGGGTAGTGAAGGGCGGGGTATAAATCCAAACTCTTCTTCTTCTACCTCACAGGGTGTCTGTTGTGGGGAGGGGAAGGGAAAGGAGTTTGTAAGTCACCCTGAGACACCTTTGGGTAGTGAAGGGCAGGGTATAAATCCAATCTCTTCTTCTTCTTCTACCTCACAGGGTGCCTGTTGTGGGGAGGGAAAGGGAAAGGAGTTTGTAAGCCGCTCTGAGACTCCCTTGGGTAGTGAATGGCGGGGAATAAATCCAATCTCCTCTTCTTCTTCTGCCCACAGGTCTTCTGGCACTCCAGTGCCCACGTCCTGGGAGGGGCCGCCGAGCACTTCTACGGGGCCCTCCTTTGCCACGGGCCCAGCACCGAGAATGGCTTTTTTTATGACATGTACTTGGATGAGCAAAGGTACCACGGGGGGGGGATGGGATGGGGCTGGGGCTGGGGCTGGCTGGGGGCGAGTGCAAACACTGTGTCTTGGGCACCCTGGGAATTCTGTCTGTCTCGCATTCCCACCACCTCTTTTGAGAAATCTGCTGGAGTTTTCCACTCCCCTTTGTCGGTCTTTATCGGACTCTTCTTAATGTAACTGAGCTGATGAATTGCCGGGGGTGCAGGCATGAGGATAAAATTTACGATTGAAAAATAAAGAAGAAGAAGAGTTTGGATTTCTAGCCCGCCCTTCACTGCCCAAAGGCGTTTCAGAGCGGCTTACAAACTCCTTTCCCTTCCCCTCCCCACAACAGGCACCCTGTGAGGTAGGCGGGGCTGAGAGAACTTCTGACAGAAACAGTCCTTGAGAGAACAGCTGTGCCAGAGCTTGTGACTGACCCAAGGTCACATCAGCAGCTGCAAGTGGAGGAGTGGGGAATCAAATCCTGTTCTCCCAGATTAGAGTCTACGTAGAGAAGGAGGAGGAAGAGGAGGAGGAGAAGGAGATTGGATTTATACCCCACCCTTCACTACCCAAGGGAGTCTCAGAGCGGCTTACAAACTCCTTTCACTTCCCCTCTTTTTCAAGGACAGCTCTTGCCAGAACTATGGCTTGCCCAAGGTCACATCAGCAGGTGCAAGTGGAGGAGTGGGGAATCAAACCCGGTTCTCCCAGATAAGAGTCCGCACCCTTAACCACCACACCAAACAAAATCCAGCTTCAACATCACTTCTTTGTTTTTGTTGTTCTAAATCGTCCCAGAACTAAAGAGCAAGAGTCCAGTGTGACCTGAAAGCTCCTCCCTTGCGACAAATTTTGTGAGTCTGAGAGAGCTCTCTCGAGGACTGCCCTTGAGAGAACAGCTCTGAATGAACTTGTGACTGACCCAAGGTCACACCAGCAGCTGCATGTGGAGGAGTGGGGAACCGAACCCGGTTCTCCCAGATTGTTGAGGTCCCTCCCTCCCTCCCTCCCTCCCCTAACCCTGCCTTTCTTAAGCTCCAACATCAAAATCTCCAGGAATTTCCCAACCCAGAACTGGCAACCATGCCACTTGGGCATCTTGCCTCTTTTCCTGCCACAGCAGAACCGAAATCATTTCTCAGAATAAGCAGATGGGCCCTGAGCACAGAGCCCGATGTTGTGTCTCTCCGTGTCCGCTAGAGGTCCTTGCCGGCTCTGGTTCCTGCCTCCACGGCCTGGCTGGTGGGCGATGTCAGGCCAAGGAGCCTGACCAAAATCCTTTCTGATTTCCCTCATAATTCCTCACACTTCAGCTTCCTATTCAGTGACGTTTCACTTGAGGCAGAACTAGAATTGGAGGCCACACTAGAGAGCCAGTTTGGTGTAGTGGTTAGGAGCGAGGACTCAAATCTGGGAGAGCCGGGTTTGATTCCCCACTCCTCCACATGCAGCTGCTGGTGTGACCTGGGGTCAGTTACAAGTTCTTTCAGAGCTGTTCTCTCAAGGGCAGTCCTCGAGAGAGCTCTCTCAGCCCCACCTACCTCACAGGGTGTCTGTTCTGGGAAGGGGAAGGGAAAGGAGATCATAAGCCGCTCTGAGACTCCTTCGGGTAGTGAAGGGCGAGGTATAAATCTCTTTTTCTTTTAGAAATCCTTTAATTACTAATTATGATTTTTTTAAACAACTTTTATTAGGATACACAATGTTTCACAACTTGGTCCACATCATAAATTCATCCTTTTTCTCAAAAACTCCTCTTCCCCCCCTAAATGCTCCCAGCATTGCTTCCACCATTCAAACATCATATAATGCCAGTTAAATTCTTGTTAACGTACTAAGTCTACAGGTAACACCCACATAGATATTAGTAACTACTATAAACATCCATTAACTGTAACAATTGTTGCACCATTAGTAGTTTCCCAAACTGAAAACACTGTCCTTCATTTCCCAGTACTTCTGTATATATTCTCTGAAATCGCTCCAGTCTGCCAAAAAAGTTTCTTCATCTATGTTATTAAGTTTTCTTGTCCATTTGTCCATTTCTGCCATAAATAGCAATTTTCTCAGCCAATCCCATGTCAGGGATCTTTTCATTTTCCAATTTTGAGCATAAATCATTCTAGCAGTCGTTACTAATTATGACTTTTAATTTACTTGAGAATAAAGAAAATTACCAAAAATGCTTTCTTTTTTTTTCCATTTGGCCCTGCTGAGCAGAGAAAGAAACTCCTTAGTAGGCCCAGCCAGAGATTTGGGTGAGCAGAAGTTTCTCTGGGACTACGCCCTTGGCCCTGAGGCTCTCTCTCCCCCTCTCGGCCTCCGTGAAGAGTTGTGTGTAACTCCACGATGCTCCTGGATATTAGTTGTTGTAGATTTTCCGGGCTGTGTGGCCGTGGTCTTGGCATTTTAGGACCTGACGTTTTGCCAGCAGCTGTGACTGGCATCCTCAGAGGTATAACACAGAAAGAGGGAGGACTCTTTGTGTCAAGACCTTGGCCAGACAGCCCCGAAAATCTACAACAACTAATGAACTCCGGCCGTGAAAGCCTTCAACAACTTACTCCTGGATATTGTTAAGGAGGTTGGATCTTGTTTTGCAGGACTGTGCAGGGGAAAGACTTGCTGGTGTTGGAGGAGATCTGCAAGGACATCATTGAAGAAAAGCATCCATTTGAGAGACTCGAGGTGTCCCGGGAGGACCTGAAAGAGCTCTTCAAGGTGAAAAGCCGTGGATCGTGGAAGTCCATCTCTTCTTATTGATTCGTTTGTTTATTTATTTTGATTTGAATTCCACCCTCCCCGCAAGCTGGCTCAGAGCGGATTACATCATAAATAGATAAAAACATGCACTGGTATAACAATATTTTAAAAAAAACAATCCCAAAACCGTCTGGCCCTTCCGGGCCCTAAAGACGTCAGGCTGGCATCAACAAGGGCCAGGGCCTTTTCAGTGGTGGCTCCGTGCTGGTGGAATGAGCTCCCGGAAGACCTCAGGGCCCTGCGGGAACTTTTACAGTTCCACAGGGCCTGCAAGACAGAGCTCTTCCGCCAGGCCTTTAATTAAGGAGCCACACCCAATATGCCAAGGCCCTGGGCCCAATACCATCACCGACAGCCCGAGTTCCGCCGACACTCAAATCTAGTACCGGCGGCATTTACTAATACATCAGTGCCGCTCTGCCTTCGCCACCATTACTTAAACTGTTAATTAGCACCTTATGTTGTTGTTTTTAAGATTTAATGCTTTTATTATATTGCTGTTTTTAGCTGTCACATATATGTAAGCCTCTCTGAGCCTGTCCTGGCAGGGAGGGCAAGGTATAAATCAAATCAAATAAATGTTTAAAACAACCAGGTAATAAATCTTAAAACAGGTGTGTAGCTATATATATACACACACACATACAGTTTCAGCTGGAGTTGTTCGGTCTTAACTGCATGTGCTGTTTTTCTGCTCCGCTGCAGGCATCGCTGGAAGAGATTGCTGGGTTTTATTATATATTAGGGAACAAAGCCCGTTGTGGAGGAAGACAACGGGCCCTAGAAAGGAAGGGAGGGAGAGTCCAGAGGATGGTGTGTGGGGGGACGGAACAAGCTTATCTGGGCCTACTGGGCCCATAGAAGGCCCAGAGGACAGTGGGGGGTGGAATGGGCTTCTCTCACCTGCCTCGGCCTTGAGGGCCTGTCCCTGTGCTCACTCTGCAGACGGTTCTCTCCTGTCAGAGGATCGGAGCAGACTGAGCTGAAGACACTGGCCGGGGCTGACGTGGGCGGGACTCCGTCAAGCAGCCAGTCAGCCCCGGCCAGCGTCTTCTGACTGCCAGTTCTTGCGCCCAGTCAATTGTGGCAAGCATAGAATGTTCTGGGACCCCTGCTCCAAGATATAAGGACAAGTAGACTCACAGCCTAGCTGCCTCCAAAAGCTCGTCCCTTGCCAGAAATGTGGTTAGCCTTGAAGGTGTTACTGGACACTTGCTCTTTTCAATTGGATAATTCAGTTCTACATAGTTTGTGGAAAGCCTGGAGAGGCCGTTTCATAAGGCGGAGTCAGGTACACTGCTCCGGGCTGCAAAGACCATTCTCTCGCCTTTTCTTCCCATCCAGCACAACAAATTCAAGCTGCGTATCATTGATGAGAAGATGACGACTCCAACAGCCACGGTGTACAGGTGAGAGAAATGGCTGAATTCACTTCTGAGGGCCTAGAAGAAGAATCCATATGGAATTCCCTGCCACAGGAGGTGGTGGCAGCTACAAGCATGGGCAGTTTCAAGTGGGAATTAGATAAACACCTGGAGCAGAAGTCCATCAGTTGCTATTAGCCACAGGGTATAGATGGGAACTCTCAGTCTGGGGCAGGTGATGCACTCTATCCTTGATGCTGGAGGGGGCAGCAGTGGGAGGGCTTCTGGTGCCCTGGCCCCACTGCTGGACCTCCTGATGGCACCTGGTATATTTTGGCCGCTGTGTGACAGAGTGTTGGACTAGATGGGCCATTGGCCTGATTCAACATTGGCTTCTCTTATGTTCTTATGTTCTTAGCTCCCTCTCTGGTCTTCATCTAAGTTATTGCACATATTTGGGCTGTGTGGCTGGATCACTGGATTCCCAGTAAAATGGAATTCAGCCGTTTGCAAATTATGCACGCTGTTTAGGTGGCCGATGAAGGGCCCAATCCCATGGGCCTTTTTCCCAAACACCTCCATGTTCCGCCCACTCTGTCGTGGGAGATTTCGCCGATCGTGGAACATATCCGCAGGATAGCTGAAGATGTGAGCAGTGGCTCACGAAACCTCCTCCCCTGCCACCAATGTTGTTCGTCTTTAAGTGGCTACCGGAATCTGGCTCTTTTCTATAACCAGAGGATGTGAGGATTTGACCCAGGTGTCACCTCTCTCCGCCCCTGTGGCCTTTTTAAAGCCTTCCTTGAATGGGTTTTGTTTTGTCTGTGTGCCCGTCCTGCCTTTCTTCGATGGCCTACCGCATTTTCTGGTGTTCCGTCGTTCCTTTTCGGCCTGCTGATCAGTGGGTGGTCCATCATCAAGATTCTCGTAACGCCGCTGCCGCTTCTGTTTCACGTCCGCAGGTGTGGCACCTTAATCGACCTCTGCCGCGGTCCCCACGTCAGGCATACGGGCACGATCCGGGCACTGAAGCTCCTGAAGGTGGGTGTTCTTGGGCTTCAGAGATGAGACCCACTGCCGCGATCGTTAGGCATTCGTAGAATCCTAGAACCGCAGAGCTGGAAGGGGCCATAGAGGCCATCTAGTCCCACCCCCTGCCCAATGCAGGATCAGCTTAGAGCATCCCGGACAAGGGTTTGTCGAGACCAGGGGTGGCCGGACTTGCTCAGCATAAGAGCCACGTAGAATAAATATCAGATGTTTGAGAGCCGCAAGAGATGGACTAATGTTACACACACGTTTTTTATTTTGGAAAACATGCATGTTTGCTTTTTATTAACGTTAAATGAGACTGCCAGAAACAAAAGGGGTAGAAAGAGATATTGATAATGGCATTTGTTTGTCCGATGATGTTTATTTGTCTAAGAGAGAGAAAAAGAGACAGGTGGAAAGAAAGAAGGAAAAAGGTGGAAAGAAAGAGAGAGAGAAACTAAGCAAATAGATAGGAGGGAGGGAAAGCAGGGCTACTCTTCGCTTCCCCAGATTTACATTATTTATCGGCAGATTACAAAGAGTGAGTCAGGGCAGTCCACGGGATTGGACATTTCACTAAACAGTACAATAGAATTTGGGTGGTGGAACCCACCAGAAGTCTGAAGAACAGACCCCGAAGCAAAGCAGAGACGTTAACATGACACTTGAAAGGATGCAAAACTGTGCGATGGAGTCCAGCCTGCGGCAAATTCCGTGCAGTAGCCTTTTCTAAGAGCGCCACCCAGTTGCCTGTACAGAAAAGAATAATTCAAGTTTGTATCGTTTGCAGACAGTCAGGGGAGGGGAAACCTTCCTGACCTCCTCGGGCGGGCCCTTCCGCATTCAAAGTTAAACTTTGTTGGGCTTAAAGGTGCCACTGGGCGCAGACTTCGTTGTCCAGGACTGAGCCTGCGTCCTCCGACACGTGAGGCTGGCGCTTTGCCGCTCAGTTTGTGTCCCTTTGTGGAATCCCCCCATCCCCCCTCGGGGGGGACCTGAATGCCGTGGGAGAGGCCAACCCCACAGATGTTCCCCAAGGCTCTTGCCGGGCCTGGGGGCTGAGAGGAAGAGCCTCTGGTTTGTGGGGAGAACATCCCTGCTTCCAGGGCTTGCTTTGTAGAAAAAGCCCAGCAGGAACTCATTAGCATAATAGGCCACGCCCAACAGCAGAAACGCATTAGCCTATTAGACCACACCCCTGCCAGCATAGCTCATTAGCATATTAGGCCACACACCCCATGTCACTAGAACTGTGGTCATCCAGCCACACCAACCTTTTGCTTCTTATTCTGTTTACCTTGTTGTCTAAACCCAGGGCTTTTTTTGGAGCAGGAACTCCTTTGCATGTTAGGCCACACACCCCTCGTGCAGCCAATCCTAATGAGTTCCTGCTGTTTGGCGTGGCCTGTTATGCTAATGAGTTCCTGCTGGGCGTGGCCAACTCAGGAGCCAGTGGGAACTCCGTTCCTGTGCATTCCTGCCCCAAAAACAGCGCTGCCCGGTTCAATCCCTGGCACCTGCAGTCAAGAGGTGACGTGAAAGACCTTTCTCCGTGTGAGACCCCTGAGAGCAGCTGCCAGTCTGAGTAGACAGGATTGACCGTGATGGACCAAGGGTCTGATTCAGTAGACAGCCGCTTCATGTGAGAGGGGCACGGCCGTGGCTCAGTGGCGGAGCATCTGCCTGGCCTGCAGAAGGTCCCAGGTTCAGTCCCCGGCATCTCCAGTTAAAAGGACCAGGTAGGAGGTGATGGGAAAGACCTCCACCTGAGACCCTGGAGAGCTGTAAAGAGGGACTGTGGCTCAGTGGCAGAGCCTCTGCCTGGCATGCAGAAGGTCCCAGGTTCAATCCCCGGCATCTCCAGTTAAAAGGACCAGGCAGGAGATGATGGGAAAGACCTCCGCCTGAGACCCTGGAGAGCTGTAAAGAGGGACTGTGGCTCAGTGGCAGAGCCTCTGCTTGGCAGGCAGAAGGTCCCAGGTTCAATCCCCGGCATCTCCAGTTAAAAAGGACCAGGCAGGAGGTGATGGGAAAGACCTCTGCCTGAGACCCTGGAGAGCTGTAAAGAGGGACTGTGGCTCAGTGGCAGAGCCTCTGCTTGGCATGCGGAAGGTCCCAGGTTGAATCCCCGGCATCTCCAGTTAAAAGGACCAGGCAGGAAGTGACCTTTCTCTGCCTGAGGCCCTTGAGAGCAGCTGCCGGCCTGAGCAGACAACGCTAACCTTGATGGTCTGATTCACTATAAGGCAACTTCAGGTGTGTCCTTTTGGGGTCAGGAAGCCATTTTTCTCCAGGCCAGTTTGGCCAGGGATCCCGGATGTTTTTTTTGTCCTCTTCTGGGCATGGAGCAGGGGTCACTGTAGGTGTGTGGAGGGGGGGAGGTATTTGTGAATTTCCTGCCTTGTGCAGGGGGCTGGACTAGATGACCCTTCCGGTTCTGTGATCCTACATGCAGGACCGGTGCAGATGCATAAATTGCCACTTCGCTCCGGACCCCAGCACTAAATCGCTCCCTCTCCCCCCCCCCGGTTCTTCCTGGCAGAATTCCTGTGCCCACTGGCAAGGGGATCCTTCCGCAGAGACCTTGCAGCGCATCTACGGCATTTCCTTCCCCAGCGCCAAGCAGCTGTCCGAGTGGGAACACGCCCAGGAGGAGAGCACGCGGCGGGACCATCGGCGGATCGGCAAGGTGCGTCTCAGCGAAAGTAGTGTGAGGGGTGTGCCGTATGTACCTTGCGGGGGAGACCACAGCCCGGCTGCATGTACGTGGCACGTGACGAAGGGAGGGAGGGTTTCAGGGCATCTTTGTGGCCTTAGTTTCACTTCTGTTTCTTAAGAAAAGAATGATCTTCAAAGGGTCAGGTGGTTGACACTCGATTAAATTGCATCCTGTGCCTGCATTCATCGTTCTGTCCCTGGGGGAAAGGGCCAACAAGTCACAGATGATTTATGGCAACCCTGTAGGGTTTTCAGTGCAAGAGATGCTCAGAGGTGGTTTGCCATTCCCTGCCTCAGTGTCCCAACTCTGGGCTTAAGAGCATAAGAGAACATAAGAGAAGCCAATCCTGGATCTGGCCAACAGCCCATCCAGTCCAACACTCTTGTCACGCAGTGGCCACAAATACCAGGGGCCATCAGGAGGTCCACCAGTGGGGCCGGGACACTAGAAGCCCTCCCACTGTTTGCGCCCCCCCCAGCACCAAGAATATGGAGCATCACTTGCCCCAGAGTCCCTATCTATACCTTGTGGCTAGTAGCCACTGATGGACCTCTGCTCTTAACATAAGAACATAAGAGAGAAGCCAATGTAGCATCAGGCCAATGGCCCATCCGGTCCAACACTCTGTCACACAGTGGCCAAAAATACCAGGGGCCATCAGGAGGTCCAGCAGTGGGGCCAGGACACCAGAAGCCCTCCCACTGTTGCCCCCATCCCCGCCAAGCATACTAAGAATACAGAGCATCCCTTGCCCCAGAGTCCCTATCTATACCTTGTGGCTAATAGCACCACCGATGGACCTCTGCTCCAGATGTTTATCCAGTTCCCTCTTAATAACATAAGAGAAGCCAATGTTGGATCCTGGTCTTTTTGGCCACTGTGTGACACAGAGTGTTGGACTGGATGGGCCATTGGCCTGATTCAACATTGGCTTCTCTCTTACGTTCTTACATTCTTAACCCCTTCACCTTCTTGGTTGCCCGCAGTCCTCTGTACTTCTTCATGCTTCTTTGTTGGCTGAGTGTACATTCATGGCCTGCGGGGGTGCCAGGGAGAAACAGCCATCAGGTGCTGGAAACCTTGCCGATTTCCGTTTTACGAGCAAGAAACGCCTCTTTTTTAAAAAATGAAAAGCAATGCTTTGAAGGCTGCTAAATCCTGCCCCCCCTCGGGCGGTAACTCATCTCAGCCCGAGTGCCGTTCTTCTCTTCAGTTGGTGCATTTCAAGCGTTTTACATGCCTAGTTGCCACACAGAAGGTGCGGTCAGACGGCGTGCTGGGAGCGGTTTAGATTGCTCCGGCCCCGATGTGTCGTTGTTGTTTTTTAACCTGGAGAATTGCGATCACACTCACCTCCCTTGTTCCGGATCACTGCGCAGCCACATCGCTCCCTGCCGTCCACACGCGGGAGCGTGCGTCGGTGTTTTTTTACGGGCGGCCATCTGTAGAATTAAAATTTTCGCACGTGCACAGAACAGAGATTTCCACACTTCCCTTTAAACTTTAAAAGGAACGCTTCCCTTTAAACTTTTACCCCGAAACTGGCCTCCGTGAGATCCCGAACTCGTCTAACCAGCAAAACTAGGCACCGTTTAAACATCATTTTTAATAACACGGGAGCGGAGCTCCGCCTGTGCGCAGACTGCCGACGCTAAAATAAAATGGCAGTCGAAAAGCGGAAGCCTCGGACTTCCGAGCGGAAGTGGCTCGACACCGCAGGAACGATCAGACGTCAGAAAAGTGCGGCTAGAACCGGAGAATCAGGAGAACACCACTTGGGGACCTGGTATCAAAACGCTCCGTTTTAAAAGGGGGTTGAGCCGGAAAGCAACAGCTGGGGACGGTGCACAGATGTTGGGTGTGTGAACGTGCACATAAAATCCGTAACTGAAGCGTGCTGAAAGTGGACTAAAGCACCTGTCTGAACGCTCCCAGACTGTGCCTGGAAAGAGCCCCTCTCTGGAGCCGAGCGATGCCGGCTGAGTGGCCCAAACCTTTTCTCTGTTCCTTCTCAGGACCAGGAGCTGTTCTTCTTCCACGAGCTGAGCCCTGGGAGCTGTTTCTTCCTTCCAAAGGGAGCCCACATCTACACCACTCTCATGGACTTCATTAAGGTGCGCCTCTCCTACTAGGTCGGGTAGTGGTTAGAGAGTTGGGCTATTATCTGGGAGACCCAGGTGCGAATCCCCAGTCTGCCATGGAAACTTGCTGGATGAGCATGGGCCAGGCACACCCTCTCGGCCTCATTAGCGGTAGATTTTCTAGGCTGTACGGCTGTGGTCTTGGCATTGTGGGACCTGACGTTTCGCCAGCAGCTGTGACTGGCATCCTCAGAGGTATCACACAGAAAGATGGAATAGTCTCTGTGTCCAGGTGAGAAGAGAAATGATAGGCAGGTAATTTATATCTCCCCTGGAAGGTGGGGCAGGGCTGAGTCATTATCTTGTAGGAGTTCCCCAGGCTGTGAAACATGCTAATGGAGGAGCTTTCCTGATGGAGCTTTGATTCTCACAAGGAGTTGAAAACCTTGCTCGTTTCTAAGATGCGACCGGACTTTAATCTAGTTCTCCTGAAGGACAACAGGGCCACCCTCTGAATAAGTCCCAATCCATTCTTCTTCCCATTTCTGGAAGTGTGCCAAGACCAGAGACAGCCGGCCCCTGCAGTGCACGGCGGAAATGGCGTAGTTAGTGTGGGGCGCAATCCAGTTCCCCTGCGCAAGCCCCCGCTAGCGTGGGTGGGCTGTCGTGCCCCCGACTCCCCTTGCCTGCCTTCAGTGGTGCCCTCGTGTCTGCCCCTGCTTCTTCCAGAGTGAGTACGTGAAGCGCGGCTTCTCCGAAGTCATCACCCCCAACATCTACAACGTGAAACTGTGGGAGGTCTCCGGGCACTGGCAGCACTACGAAGAGAACATGTTCCACTTCCAGGTCAACAACGAGAAGCTGGCCCTGAAACCCATGAACTGCCCCGGGCACTGGTGAGTTATGGGGAAGGGAGAGAGACCAAGGAGGGGTTATGGGGAACACCCGGCCGGGAGGGGGGGAGAAATCTGCAGTAGAGGCCGAGATCAGGAGGCCGGGATTCTCAGCCGCTCACAGGGAAGCCAGACCTCTGATAAATTTAGGAACACACAAGACAGGCAGAGTGCAGATAGAATTAGCCAACTCACTGAATTGTTGCATGGTATATCTTACAAAAGGGGCCGCGGTGGCTCAAGTGGTTAAGGCCGGAAGGTCAGTCGTTCGGCAGTTCGAGACCCGAGTGCCGCGTGACGGAGTGAACTCCCATCTCTGACCCCAGCTCCTGCCGACCTAGCCGTTCGAAAGCCAGAAGTTGCAAGTCAATCGATCAATCAAATACCTCTTATTGGCGTAAAATATTGAAAACAGTTCCCCTTATAGTAAAACAATCCCGTAAAATTTATGGAAAATAAATAACCCTAAAACCATTATTAAAAAAATGCCGAATTTATACAAGCTTAAGTTATAACAGGCTAAAACACGAGGCCTTGGCCATGCCACATTCGTTTGAAATATTTCTAAACCCCTCTGCTTGTCTCTTCCCGTAGCCTGATGTTTGGCCATCGCCCACGATCTTGGCGAGAGCTGCCCCTCCGGCTGGCTGACTTTGGGGTCCTGCATCGAAACGAGCCCTCGGGATCCCTGACGGGGCTGACACGAGTTCGCCGGTTCCAGCAGGACGATGCCCACATCTTCTGTGCCATGGATCAGGTGAGAGCCCGGAGGGATGGCAGGCACACTTGAGGTTACCTGGGCTGGCTTCCCAGCGTGCGCCAGCAACGTTAGAGGCTCAGCAGATGGACATTTATTTATTTAAAACATTTCTATGCCCCCTTTCCACCCCATTCAGTGTCCCCAGTGCAGGAAACGTTACAAACATTAAGAAGCATTTACCATATATACTATTTATATCTATCTGTGTCTCTCTGTCAATATTAATATAGATGTGGATAGAGATAGACAGACAGATAGGGGAAGAGAAGAAGAAGAGATTGGATTTATACCCCGCCCTTCACTACCCAAAGGAGTCTCAGAGCGGCTCACAAACTCCTCTCCCTTCCCCTCCCCACAACAGACACCCTGGGAGGTAGGTGGGGCTGAGAGAGCTCTGACAGAAACTGCTCTTTTTCAAGGACAGCTGTGCCAGAACTATGGCTTGCCTGTGGTCATCCAGTAGATGCAAGTGGAGGAGTGGGGAATCAAACCCAGTTCTCCCAGATTAGAGTCCGCGCGCTTAACCACTACACCAAACTGGCTCAGATTAGATAGATAGATAGATAGATAGATAGATAGATAGATAGATAGATAGATAGATAGATAGATAGATAGATAGATAGATAGATAGATAATTTTTTGTTGTTCAGTCGCACAGTCGAGTCCAATTCTTCGCAACCCCATGGACCAGATTATGCCAGGCCCTCCTGTCTTCCGCTGTCCACTGATTATTTAGAACAGTTAAATAAAGCATACAGCTACTAAAACTGATTAAAAACACACAAACCAGGAGAGGGCTAATAAGCGTTCGTAAGGGAGCAAGACCTTCTTTGTGGGGGCACCAGGGTTGTTGAATTTGATCCCCTTGCGAGGTCTCTTTGGCTCAATCCCCCCAAAAAAGAAAGGCTTTTCAGAGTGCTTTTTGTTTACATTGATTATAGGATACTGTTGCTATCAAGGTAGAGATTGGGTTGGTGTTCTTAATTTGTTGGCCCGTATTTTTTGTTTCTGTTGGTTTGTGCTGGTTTGTGAGGGGTGGGGAGGGGAGACGATATCCATTTCGGATCCGGGGCAGCCGGCAGCTTTCTTCCATTTTATTTCTTTCCCCTCCTGACAGCCGAGATCCAAGAATGATCGATGGTTCATAGGCGTTGGGTTATTTTTGTGTTTTAACTATCAGGGTTGGATCCCGCCGGCGTTCTGTTAATGGCAACGCCTTCTGCCAGCATCACGGGTCTTCCCTTGAAGTAACGAGCTCTCCCATCGGGGAAGGCGCCGCTGTTAGCAGAACGCATCTGTGGGATCCAACCCAAGTTCTGTAACTGGATTCATGTTTTAACATAGGCTGCCTGGAAAGCTGGTGTGTTGTAGCGGGTAGAGTGGCAGACAAGGAACGTGTCCGTAGCAGGGCTTTCTTGGTTGCTGCACCACATCTGGAGAGCCTGGTTGACCCAAGTTGGAATCCCCACTTCCATCATGGAAGCTTGCTGGGTGAATGGGATATAATTAAATGCAAACGCAATACCCTGTGAGCGTCTCGCAACGAAATACAGATAGAAGAAGAAGAGTTGGTTTTTATACCCTGCCCTTCACTACCCAGAGGAGTCTCAGAGCGGCTTACAAACTCCCTTCCTCTCCCCACAACAGACACCCTGTGAGGGGGGTGGGGCTGAGAGAGTTCTGAGAGAACTGCTCTGGAGAGAACAGCTCTGAAGGAACCCGAGGTCACCCAGCTGGCTGCAGCGTGGAGGAGTGGGGAATCGAACCCGGCTCTCCAGAGCCATGCTCCCTCTAAGCTGTGGAGCAAAAATTCTACTTTGTGAACTACTGGCATTAAAGTTGTGAGCGAGCGATTTGCCTACACCATAAATTAGTTCGCTCTGGAGCCCTCCATCCTGAGCTGAGACAAAAATGTGTGAGCCGGAGGCTAAAAAACTGTGAGCTAGCTCACACTAACTCAACTTAGAGGGAACCCTGCTCCAGATTAGAGTCTGCCACTCTTAACCGCTGCACCAAACTGGGTAGAAAATGGATAAGAAATAAACATAACAGGGCGCCGTCGTGGATGACCTGGGAAATGTGGACTCCATGCACAGCCCACGTTGCAGAAGTCTCTGCTTTTCAACGGAACGTGACTTTGCACCAAAGCGCTTCTGCGGAGGGGAGCACCTGTCAAAGGGGAGATGGCAGGGGTGGGACAAATGGGGGCAGGGGTCTCCATCCTCCCCCAGTCCTCCAGCCCCCCCCCCTGCCCTGAGCGTCATTTTTTTCTTGCCTCCCCAGCTGGAAGGAGAGATCTGTGGCTGCTTGGAGTTCCTGCAAGCCATCTATTCCGTCTTTGGTTTTTCATTACGCTTCTACCTCGCCACCCGCCCTGACAAATTTCTAGGGGACTCTAATCTTTGGGATCAGGCGGAGCAGGTAAGAACGCCCTCCTCCTTTCTTGTCAGCTGTGTGGGCCCTGCTCGCCCCCCCCCTTCCAAATAGGTCTCATGCACCACCACCCAGGAACCCCAGAAGGCCGAGTAACTTCAGGTTGGGTCAGTGGATTCTTGCTGAACAGTGCTGGAGCGATCGGAAGAGTCGCCTTGCTCACATCAAGCTTTATAACCAAGAAGAAGAAGAAGAGATTGGATTGATACCCCGCCCTTCACTTGGAGTCTCAGAGCGGCTTACAAACTCCCTTCCCCTCCCCACTACAGACACCCTGTGAGGGAGGTGGGGCTGAGAGAGCTCTGAGAGAAACTGCTCTTTTTCAAGAACTGCTCTGACAGAACTATGGTTTGCCCAAGGCCATCCAGCAGCTGCGAGTGGAGGAGTGGGGAATCAAACCCGGTTCTCCCAGATTAGAGTCCACACACTTAACCACGACACCAAACTGGCTCTCGCTTGGGTCCAGGGTGGCCGGCGTAGGGGGCCCTTCCTGGTCCCTGCAGTCTTGTTAAAGTCTTAGTGCATTCAGCAGGGGTATCGCCTGGAGCGGCCACTGGGATGGAGCCCAGCTTCCTCTTAACTCGCTGGGGTTGAACAAAAGAAAGAGGTTTCCCCCAAATTCTTACCCACTTGAAATTAAATCAGAAGAGTTTTGGGCTAAGCGTTAGGAAGGGCTTCCTGACAATCAGAGCGGTTTCTCGGGAGAAGAGGCTTCCTTGGGAGGTGGTGAGCTCTCCTTCAAGCAGAGGCTAGGAGGCCATCTGACAGCAATGCAGATTCTGTGAACTGAGGCAGATCAGGAGAGGGAGGGCAGGAAGGGTTGCCTCAGGGCTTAGTTCTCGTGGCCCTTCCTGACACGCCCAGGGAAATGCTGATCGCCACGTTGGGGTCAGGAAGCCATTGTTCTCCGGGCCTTGTGCAGGGGGTTGGACTAGATGACCCTGGAGGTCCCTTCCAACTCTGTGATTCTATATGTTGTCGAAGGCTTTCATGGCCAGAGTTCATTAGCTGCTGTAGATTTTTCCGGGTTGTCTGGCCGTGGTCTTGGCACTGTAGGACCTGACGTTTCGCCAGCAGCTGTGACTGGCATCCTCAGAGGTATAACACAGAAGGATGGAATACTCTCTGTGTCAAGTTGAGCAGAAGGTGGGGTCGATATAAATTACCTGCCTACCATTTTTCTGCTCACCTTGACACAGAGAGCACTCCGTCTTTCTGTGTTATACCTCTGAGGATGCCAGTCACAGCTACTAGCGAAACGTCAAGTCCTACAATGCCAAGACCACGGCCAGACGACCCGGAAAATCTACAGCAATCTTATGATTCTATTTCCCACGTTGTTCCTAAGCACAAATCATGATGCTGGTTGTTCCCTGTTAAGCCCTAAGCAGCCGAGCTGCAGGGACCCGTGCCCTTTGCCCACAGAGAGCATCCCAGGAGGCCGTTCTGCATTCTTTACTTACCCAGGACGTGTCTGTGGCGGGGCCTTCTTGGTTGCTGCACCACCTCTCTGGAATTTCCTCCCAAAGGGTATTCCTCTTTGGGTTCCAGCGGCAGCTTAAGAAGCTTGTGCTTTGTACAGCATTTGGCATTTGCAAGAGCAGGGGGTCCCCAGCCTTTTTGAGCTTGCGGGCATGCTCGGAAATCAAGACACATGCTATTTAAAAACATTTGCTTGCCTACACGCACAGCTGCTCTTAAGTCACAGAGTGAGGGTCTTTGAGCTGCAATGGCAGCTGGTGTGGAAGAACTTCTTAAAAACACTGCACAGCCAATCAGATCTCCAGTAGCCCATCAGAAGCCCCGCTAGGCAAAAGCCCCACGACTTTGTAAAAACACTCGGTGGGCACCAGGAAAAATGTCTGTGGGCATCATGGTGCCCGCGGGCACGCTGTTGGGGAACCCTGCATTAGAAGAAGAGGAGAAGTCGCTGAACGTTTTTAGATTGTCGTATGGGTGTTTTTAACTATTTAATGGATTTGTTATCACGTGTTTATTACGGCTCCCCATTCACATCCCACTCTCCAGTCCGGGGCCTCTGGGGGAGGATTTTGCCTTCCTGGACTTGCACAAACAGGACCTGTGGAGCAGGAACAAAGGGGACGGGGGTCAGTCTGTCTGTGTGCTTAGAAGGAGGCAGACGTCTCCTCACAAGAAGGAGCGTCTTTGAGCTTTGCGCGGTCTCAGAGACATTGTGGAGGTGAACCCGCCACCTGTCTGGCTTGCTGGGCAAATGATGCCTCTCTCCTGAGGACCCGGTCCCCTTCTTACGGAAGACATCTGCAGTGTGACTCGCAACTTCTCCCCTTTCTCTCATCTTTCAGCTGCTGGAGAAAAGCCTCCGGGACTTTGGCCAGCCTTGGGAGCTCAATCCTGGGGACGGAGCCTTCTACGGGCCAAAGGTAAGCGGCTGCTGTCTGTGCTGGCGATCCCGTGTCGTCTTGGGGGTGCCGGTGGCCACCTGTGAAGAGTGTGCCTGGCATTCGTCGTGTTTTGCTTCTTTCTTTATGACCCCTTTATATGTAATTCCTGGGATGGCCCCTGTCCGTAGGGTTCAGAGGTGACATTTGACACGTGGCCTCCTTGCCTGCCTTGGCGCTCCCACCTTCTTTTCGCTGCCACCTTGGAATTCGTAGCTGAACTGAAAGAGCAAGACGGCTTAGTTATATCTGGCAGGATGACAGGACAGTCACCTGAAGACGTGAGGCTGCCGCATGCCGAGTCAGACCCTGGGTCCATCTAGGTTGGTGTCGTCTACGTAAAGACCGGCAGCGGCTCTCCAGGGTCTCAGGCAGAGAAAGGTCTTTCCCATCACCTCCTGCTTTTTAACTGGAGATGCCGGGGACTGAACCTGGGACCTTCTGCATACCAGGCAGAGGCTCTTCCACTGAGCCACGGCCCCTCTTCACAGCTCTCCAGGGTCTCATGTTAGAGGTCTTTCCCATCACCTACTGCCTGGTCCTTTTTTAACTGGAGATGTCAGGGACTGAACCTGGGACCTTCTGCATGCCAAGCAGAGGCTCTCCCACTGAGCCACAGCCCCTCTTGACAGCTCTCCAGGGTCTCACGTGGAGGGTCTTTCCCATCACCGCCTGCCTGGTCTTTTTAACTGGAGATGCTGGGGACTGAACCTGGGACCTTCTGCATGCCAAGCAGAGGCTCTGCCACTGAGCCACGGCCCCTTGGCCCCAGTCAGCACGTGAGGGTAGCTCTGAGGTAAAAGGGGGCTCCTTTAAGAACATAAGAGAAGCCAATCAGGCCAATGGCCCATCTAGTCCAACACTCTGTCACACAGCGGCCAAAATATACCAGGTGCCATCAGGAGGTCCAGCAGTGGGGCCAGGGCACCAGAAGCCCTCCCACTGCTGCCCCCCCCAGCACCAAGAATAGAGGGCATCACCTGCCCCAGACTGAGAGTTCCCATCTGTACCCTGTGGCTAATAGCCACTGATGGACTTCTGCTCCAGATGTTTATCTAATTCCCTCTTGAATCTGTCCATGCTTGTAGCTGCCACCACCTCCTGTGGCAGTGAATTCCAAGTGTTAATCACTCTTTGGGTGAAGAAGGACTTCCTTTTATCTGTTCTAACCCGACTGCTCAGCAATTTCATGGAGTGCCCACGAGTTCTTGTATTGTGAGAAAGGGAGAAAAGTACTTCTTTCTGTACCTGCTCAATCCCATTCATAATCTTATAAACCTCGATCATGTCACCCCTCCGCCATCGTTTCTCCAAGCTAAAGAGCCCCAAGGGTTTTAACCTTTCTTCCTAGGGAAGGTGTTCCAACCCTTTTATCATTCTAGTTGCCCTTCTCTGCACTTTTTCCAATGCTATAATATCCTTTTTGAGGTGTGGCGCCCAGATACTGGAATACTGTACACAGTATTCCAAATGAGGTCGCACCAATGATTTATACAGGGGCATGATGATACTGGCTGATTTGTTTTCAGTTCCCTTCCTAATAATCCCCAGCATAGCGTTGGCCTTCTTCGTTGCAGCTACACACTGTCTAGACATTTTCATTGAGTTATCCACTACGACTCCAAGATCTCTCTCTTGGTCCGTCTCTGCCAGTTCAGACCCCATCAACGTGTATTTATATTTAAGATTTTTGCGTCCAATGTGCATCACTTTGCACTTGGCCACATTGAACCCCATTTGCCACGTTGACGCCCACTCACCCATCCTCGACAGATCCCTTTGGAGTGCCTCACACTCCTCCCTGGTTTTCACCACCCTGAACAACTTTGTGTCATCTGCAAATTTAGCCACTTCACTGCTTACTCCCAATTCCCAATTCTTTACTCTGAATAAAACAGATTCAGATGGGGGCAGACCATGTTGGTCTGAATCAGCAGAAGAAAGTTTGTGTCCAGCGGCACCTTTAAGACCAACAGAGTTTTATTCACGGTGGAAGCTTTCGTGTGCTCTTGGTATCCGAAGAAGCGTGCTTATACACGAAAGCTAATACCATGAATAATTACTTTGTTAGTCTTAAAGGTGCCACATGACTCTAAATTTGTTCTAAACAAAGCAGTTGTTTTTCTCTTAAGCAGAGTTTATTTAGAAGTAAAGCAGCAAGATGGTTTCTGTACGGTTACGAAGCGTCATGGTTTCAGACGGGTGGACAGTTCTTCTTTCACTGTGGTTCATTAAATAGACATCGCCGCAAAGGCAGAATTTCTGGACTTGCCGCTTAGGTTTAGAACAGAAGAGAAGCCAATGTTGGATCAGGCCAATGGCCCATCCAGTCCAACGTTCTGTCAAACTGTTGCCAAAAATAGTAAAAGGTAAAGGTTCCCTTGCTCAAAAGCCAGTCGAATCCGACTCTAGGGTTGCGGTGCTCATCTCCGTTTCAAAGCCGAAGAGCCAGCGCTGTCCGAAGACATTTCCGTGGTCATGTGGCCAGCATGACTAAACACCAAGGCGCACGGAACGCTGCCAAAAATACCAGGTTAATAATTTCCACAGAGGGCCTAGATTTCTCTCACACTCTGTGCTCTGCACGCACTCTCTTCTCCTCTGACACACCCAAATGCTCTCTCCAAAACAATCGACTCTGCCCCATAGGGTGTAGCTGCCGTCCTGTCATAACACATTTCAGTCATCCATCCCTCCAACATCCCTCCTCCTTACTGTTGAGGCCTCCGTTTTAAACCACAGCGACATACTCCTAAAACCCCATATGCAAACAGAGAAATAAAATGCACGCACAGTATTTACATAAGCAAAACGCCACTGTCAGATACTCCCAAGAATTGACCAGGTGTGCAGGGGTGCAGTAGTGTCCCATTCCATACGAACGCACAGAATGAAGCCGCCTTCTACTCAATCAGCCCCTTGGTCCGTGGAGGTCGGTATCTTCTTCCTGTTGCCTTCCAACTTTTCCTAGCATGCTTGGTGTATAGTTCGGTGTCTGGGAGAACCGGGTTTGATTCCCCACTCCTCCACTTGCAGCTGCTGGATGGCCTTGGGCAAGCCATAGTTCTGAGAAGAGCTGTCCTTGAAAAAGAGCAGTTTCTGTCAGAGCTCTCTTAGCCCCGCCTACCTCACAGGGTGTCTGTTGTGGGGAGGGGAAGGGAAGGGAGTTTGTAAGCCGCTCTGAGACGCCTTTGGGCAGTGAAGGGCGGGATATAAGTTCAAACTCTTCTTCTTCTTCTTCTTCTTCTTCTTCTTCTTCTCTTGACAGCAGCACATGTGAAAAGGATCTAGGTATTCTGGTTGATCACAAGCTAAACGTCAGCCTGCAGTGTGATGTGGCTGCGAAGAAAGCTAATGCAATCTTAGGATGCATTAACAGAAGCCTTGTGTCCAGATCACGGGAGGTGGTGGTTCTGCTCTATTCTGCGATGGTCAGGCCTCACCTGGAGTGCTGTGTCCAGTTTTGGGCACCACATTTTAGGAAGGATGTTGACAAGCTTGAGTGTGTCTAAAAGAGGGCGACCAAGATGGTGAGAGGGTTGGAATCCAAGTCTTAGGAGGAAAGGCTGAAAGAGCTGGGTATGTTTAGCCTGGGAAAGAGAAGGCTTAGAGGGGACATGATGGCAGTCTTCAAATATCTGAAGGGCTGACATGTAGAAAATGGAGCAGATCTCTTCTCTCTTGCTCTGGGTTGCAAGACTAGATCTCATGGGTGGAAATTACAAGGGAGTCGTTACCAGCTATATATCAGGAGAAACTTCCTAACTGTAAGAGTGGTTGAGCAGTGGACAATACTGACTTTGATATAGCAAGGGTCTGATGCAGTAGAAGGCAGTGTAAGGTGAGAGCGACCAAGAATGATGAAGGGCTTGGAACACCTCCCCTGTGAGGAAATGCTGAAGAGTCGGGGACTTAACAGTTTAGAAAAGAGACAACTAAGGGGCAGGCAGGAGAGATGTTTATAAAATTATGGAGGGGATAGAGAGAGTTGACAATTTTTTCTCCCTCTCCCACAGTACTAGAACTCGAGGGCATCCAGTGGAGCTGATGGGCAGTAGGTTCAGGATGGGCAAAAGGAAACACCACTTTACACAGCGAGTGATTAAAATGTGGAATTCGCTGTCAGAGGGTGGAGTGGATTCATGGAGGACAAGTCTGTCAGTGGCTACTATCCAAGCTGACTGAGGTGAACCTCCACATCCAGAGGCAGTGAACCTCTGAGTCCCAGAGCCAAGATGCAACATTGGGGAAGGCCTTGGCCTCCATCCCCTGTTGTTGGCCCTCCAGAGGAACTGGGTGGCCACTGTGTGAGACGGGAGGCTGGACTGGATGGACCCTCCCTGGTCTGATCCAGCAGGGCTCTTCTGAGGTTCTTATCAGGGGAAGGCCTCAGCCTCTCTGCCCTGTTGCTGGCCCTCCAGAGGAACTGGTCAGCCACTGTGTGAGACGGGAGGCTGGACTGGATGGACCCTCACTGGTCTGACCCAGCAGGGCTCTTCTGATGTTCTCCTCAGGGGAAGGCCTCGGCCTCTCTGCCCTGTTGCTGGCCCTCCAGAGGAACTGGTCAGCCACTGTGTGAGACGGGAGGCTGGACTGGATGGACCCTCACTGGTCTGACCCAGCAGGGCTCTTCTGAGGTTCTTATCAGGGGAAGGCCTCGGCCTCTGTGCCCTGTTGCTGACCGTCCAGAGGAACTGGCTGGTCACTGTGTGGGACAGGAGGCTGGACTGGATGGACCCTCCCTGGTCTGACCCAGCAGGGCTCTTCTGATGTTCTCCTCAGGGGAAGGCCTTGGCCTCTCTGCCCTGTTGCTGACCGTCCAGAGGAACTGGCTGGCCCCTGTGTGAGACGGGAGGCTGGACTGGATGGACCCTCCCTGGTCTGACCCAGCAGAGCTCTTCTGATGTTCTCCTCAGGGGAAGGCCTCGGTCTCTCTGCCCTGTTGCTGACCCTCCAGAGGAACTGGCTGGTCACTGTGTGGGACAGGGATGCTGGACTAGATGGACCCACCCTGGTCTGACCCAGCAGGGCTCTTCTGAGGTTATTCTCAGGGGAAGGCCTCAACCTCTCTGCCCTGTTGTTGGCCCTCCAGGGGAACTGGTTGGCCACTGTGTGAGACAGGAGGCTGGACTAGATAGACCCTCACCTGGTCTGATCCAGCAGGGCTCTCCTGATGTTCTTCTCAGGGGAAGGCCTCAGCCTCTCTGCCCTACTTTTGGCCCTCCAGAGGAACTGGTTGAGGCCACAGCATGAGATGGGAGGCTGGACTAGATGGACCCTCCCTGGTCTGGTCCAGCAGGGCTCTTCTGTGTTCATAGGTGATCTTCGAGGTTTGTGTGGGATTCCTGGGTGCCCCTTCAGCAGCTGAATTTTCCTGAAAAGTGTGAAGAGCTCCAGTGTATTTCAGTTCTAGTTTTTCTGAATCTCCCAAGACCCCAGAGGACCCCTAGAAATCTGAATGCGGTGGCATGTGTCCATAGGCAGTCTCCTGTCCAAGAAACCTCTCTGGATTTTGTCTGTGTCGCCAGGCCCATAAATGACCCCTGTGCTAAGGCCATGTAATTTGTTGGGTTTTTTTAAGGCGTTTTCATCAACCCCAAAGAAGAACCTCCTCCTTTTCACGGGGCTGCCTGTTAATTCGGCATTCCGTTCTGTTCAGGAATCCGTGGCGTTTGCAGAACCAAGCCGAGTCTTGCCAGGCCTCATGCCTCGCGGCCAGAACTGTGACGGCCCGCCCATGGGGACGCTTGCGCTTGGCGCATGAGGTGGTTTCGTGCTGGAGAACGGACACGGCACGTGAAGACGGCCTTGTGACCGTTGGTCAGAATGTTGTGGCTGAGGCTGAGACTCAGTGCCGAGCTCACTTCTCTTTTTTGCTTTCTTCACTTTTTTCTTTTTTAAAGCAAAGGTCTCGTCCTTACAAGTTCTCCATTTTTTTGCCCCGTCCTCTGTCCCTAAAGGTTTTATGGCTCCGGCTGGTTATGTAGGTCAAAGGGGCAAGATATGTGTTTGGTGCGCGGCCCCTGCGTTAAGGGGAGAAGTCGTGCTCCTCGGGTGTCAGGAGGCTAATGTTTTTAAGGTGATTATGAAGATAAGAACATAAGAGAAGCCAGTGTTGGGTCAGGCCAGTGGCCCATCCAGTCCAACACTCTGTCACACAGCAGCCAAAAACACCAGGTGCCCTCAGGAGGTCCAGCAGTGGGGCCAGGACACTAGAAGCCCTCCCACTGTTGACCCCCCCAGCACCAAGAATAGAGTGCATCACCTGCCCCAGACTGAGAGTCCCTCTCTATACCTTGTGGCTAATTGCTGCTGATTGACCTCTGCTCTATATGTTCATCCAGTTCCCTCTTGAAGCTGTCCATGCTTGTAGCCGCCACCACCTCCTGTGGCAGTGAATTCCACGTGTGAATCACTCTTTGGGTGAAGAAGAACTTCCTTTTATCCATTCTAACCCGACTGCTGAGCGATTTCATGGCACGCCCACAAAGAGTTCTTGTGTTGTGAGAAAGGGAGAAAAGTACCTCTTTCTGTACCTGCTCTATCCCATGCATGCCAGGGATCCCATGCATGCCAGCGGCCAAAATATACCAGGTGCCATCAGGAGGTCCAGCAGTGGGGCCAGGACACTAGAAGTCCTCCCACTGCTGCCCCCTCCAGCACCAAGAATAGAGTGCATCACCTGCCCCAGACTGAGAGTTCCCATCTATACCCTATGGCTAAGAGCCACTGATGGACCTCTGCTCCATATGTTTAATTCCCTCTTCAAACTGTCCATGCTTGTAGCTGCCACCACCTCCTGTGGCAGTGAATTCCATATGTTAATCACTCTTTGGGTGAAGAAGTACTTCCTTTTATCTGTTCTAACCCGACTGCTGAGCAATTTCATGGCATGCCCACAAATAATTCTTGTGTTGTGAAAAAGGGAGAAAAGGGCTTCTTTCTCAACCTGCTCAATCCCATGCATAATCTTATAAACCTCGATCATGTCACCCCTTAGCCATCGTTTCTCCAAGCTAAAGAGCCCCAAGCATTTTAACCTTTCTTCATAGGGAAGGTGTTCCAACCCTTTTATCATCCTAGTTGCCCTTCTCTGCACTTTTTCCCAAGGCTATAATATCCTTTCTGAGATGTGATGTCCAGAACTGTACACCGTACTCCAAATGAGGTCGCACCATCAATTTTTACAGGGGCATGGTGATACTGGCTGATTTGTTTATGACTGGAATTCTCTGTGTGCTTCTCCGTGTCTCTTCACAACTTGTGGAATCAGGGATTCAAAACAGATACCAGTGTGTGAAAGTGGCAGGTCTGTGTCACATTCTCGAATGCGTCAAAGCCAGGCCACCCTCTGAGAAGGAAAGGATTTCTGCATGGGGGGGGGGGGAGATCTGAAAATTCAGGCTTTCTAAATTAACCAATGACAACCTTCTCCCTCTCATGCCATGGCCCTAGTGAGGATGCGTGCGCAGAACATGGCAGGTGTGCAGAGGAGGCCAATGTGGTGCAGAGGATAAAGCTTGGGCGACCCGCGTTCGAATCCTCCCCCCCCCCGCCACTTCTACAGTGGAAGTCCCCTAGGTGACCTTGGGCCTGTCACAAGCTCTGTTCATGGGCCACCTCACAGGGTTGTTGTGGAAAAATGCAGGAGGGGAGAACGTAAACAAATAGAAATGCTTGCCAAAATGTATGCTCGAGCCTGGGAGAGCCGAGAGAACCTTAGAAGGGGAGATTTGCAGGATGGGAAGGTTCCATATTGCTTTCCCCCTCTCGCATTTTCTCTGTGGACTTCTAAGGTTCGCACAGCATGGTACAGAATTCAGCTTGACTTGTTGGGCAAAGATCTCTCTCTCTCTCTCTCTCTCTCTCTCGGGAAGGCCTTGGCCAGTTGGTGTAGTGGTTATGTGAGTGGTTAAGTGCACGGATTCTATCTAACCTGGGAGAACCGGGTTTGATTCCCGACTCCTCCACTTGCACCTGGCTGGATGACCTTGGGCAAGCCGTAGTTCTGATAAGAGCTGTTCTTGAAAACGAGCAGTTTCTGTCAGAGTTCTCTCAGCCCCATCTCCCTCCCAGGGTGTCTGTTCTGGGGAGGGGAGGGAAAGGAGTTTGTGAGCCGCTCTAAGACTCCTTTTGGGGAGTGAAGGGCGGGGTATAAATCCAATCTCCTCCTCCTCCTCCTCTTCTTCCTCTCTCTCTCTCTCGTGTGCAATGCACCCTCTGTCCTGGTGGTGGCAGCGTGAGCATAGATCTCTGTCCCTCAAACAAGATTTTTTAACTGTAGCTGTCAGCCACAAGGACTAGATGGAACACTATTATGTCTGCGGGAAGGGATGCTCTGTCTTCTTGGTGTTGGGGTGGGGGCAAGAGTGGGAGGGCTTCTGGAGTTCTGACCCTGCTGGTGGCCCCTGGTTCTTGGGCCCCCGTGTGACCCAGAGTGTCGGACTGGGTGAGCCACTGGCCTGATCCAGCATTGGCTTCTCTGATGTTCTTTTGTTTAAGGCAGTGATGCTCTGTCTTCTTGGTGCTTGGGGGGTCAACAGTGGGAGGGGCTTCTGGTGTCCTGGCCCCACTGCTGGACCTCCTGAGGGCACCTGGTATTTTTGGCCACTGTGTGACACAGACAGTTGGACTGGATGGGCCATTCGCTTGATCCAACATTGGCTTCTCTTATGTTCTTATGTCTGGGGCAAGGGATGCTCTGTCTTCCTGGTGCTTGGGGGGCAAGGGTGGCGGGCTTAGAACATAAGAACATAAGAGAAGCCAATGTTGGACCAGGCCAATGGCCCCTCCAGTCCAACACTCTGGGTCACACAGTGGCCAAAAATACCAGGTGCCATCGGGAAGTCCAGCAGTGGGGCCAGAACACTAGAAGCCCTCCCACTGCTGCCCCCCAGCACTAAGAATAGAGTGCATCACCCGCCCCAGACTGAGAGTCCCTATCTATACCTTGTGGCTCATAGCCACTGATGGACCTCTGCTCCAGATGCTTATCGCATTCCCTCTTGAAATGGTCTATGCTTGTAGCTGCCACCCCCTCCTGTGGTATTCTGGTGTCCTGGCCCCGCTGCTGGACCTCCTGAGGGCCCCTGGGTTTTGGCCACCGTGTGACACAGAGTGTTGGACTGGAGGGGCCATTGGCCTGGTCCAACATGGCTTCTCTTATGTTCTTTTGTCTGGGGCAGTGATGCTCTGTCTTCCTGGTGCTTGGGGAGCCACAGTGGGAGGGCTTCTGGAGTTCTGGCCCCACTGATGGACCTCCTGATGGCACCTGGGTTTTGGCCACTGTGTGGCCCAGAGTGTTGGACTGGAGGGGCCACTGGCCTGGCCCAGCAGGGGCTCCTCTTCTGTTCTAGCCTCTCGGGCAGGCTTCTGGTCTCTTCTTGCAGCTTTAATCCCACCTTTTTCTTCCCCCTCCTCACCTCCAGCTGTTCCTGGGCTGGCAGAAATGCATCAGGGGCAGCTTTTTGCAGCACAGAGATACTCTGGCGCTGGAAGCTTTATCTGTAGAATTTCGGCAGGCTCAAGTTGGCAGCTGAAACTGCTGCTCCACCCAGTTGGGGTGTTCCTGATGGCATTTCTGTGTCTTGCTTCTAGGTGGACGTCCAGATCCAAGATGCTCTGGGCCGGTACCACCAGTGCGGCACCATTCAGCTGGACTTCCAGATGCCCCTTCGCTTCGACCTCTCTTTCACCAGGCAAGTCCTGTGGCTGGGCCAGCCGGCCGGGCTTGGACAGGCGAAGGCCGTTGGGAAGACGGTTCGTTCTTGTGCGTTTCCATACAAAATCTGCCTTTTAAGACCATCAGAAGAGCCCTGCTGGGTCAGACCAGGGAGGGTCCATCCAGTCCAGCCTCCCATCTCACACAGGGGCCAGCCAGCTCCTCTGGAGGACCAAACAAACAGGGCAGGGAGGTTGAGGTCTTCCCCTGATGTTGCCTCCTGGCTCTGGAATTCAGAGCTTGACTGCCTTTGAACGTGGAGGTTCCCCTTAGTCACCATGACTAGCAGCCATCGATAGACTTATCCTCCCTGAATCTATCTAATCCCCTTTTAAAGCTGTTTATTCCTGTGGCCATCGCTACATCCTCTGGCAGCAAATTCCACATTTTAATCACTATCTGCGTAAAGTGGTATTTCCTTTTGTCCCTCCGGAACCTACTGCCCATCGGCTTCATGGTATGCCCCCGAGCTCAAGTACTCGGGGAGAGGGAGAAAAAGCTCTCTCTGTCAAGTCTCTCTCCAGCCCATACGTGATTTTCTAAACCTCTCTCACGTCCCCCCTTAGTCGTCTCTTTTCTAAACGAAGAAGTCCCATAGACTCTTCAACCCTTCCTCATGGGGAAGGGGCTCCAACCCCCTTAATCATCTAAGTCGCCCTTCTCTGATGGGGAGCCCCGTCCATTGCTTTGTGCTCCTTGGTGGATGGCACGGTGGAGAGGTACTCAAGAGATGGGCGTAGAACAGCCTCGTCTTCTGCATAGCATGAAATCCCCCCCCCCCGGTGGCCTGACTGGGTTTGGGGTATTCCGGGGCTCTGCAGGATGTCAGGAACCAGCACCCTCACCTCGGCTTTGGGCATAAGACATGGTCCTGATAACGTCAGGCAGCACATGTCCATGTACGCACGACTTTTTGGCAATGCAGAAGTGCATCTGTCATGTACCTCTCATCCCCAGTCTTCAAAGCAGCAGTTCCTTTTTCTCTCACCCCCCCTCCCCAAATTTCATAACTTGTCCTGCTGCGCCGTCTGACCACAGAGCGGGCAAAGAGGAACTGCCAGGGGATTTGACGGAGGCTCGGTGGTTAAGACGCTGAATGGCAGACCGGAAAGTTGGTAGTTCGGCAGTTCGAGACCTGAGTGTCGCATGACGGAGTGAGCTCCCGTCTCTGGTCCCAGCTCCTGCCAGCCTAGCGTTTCGAAAGCAAGAAATTGCAAGCTGGTAGTTCAGCAGTTTGAGACCCGAGTGCTGCGTGACGGAGTGAGCTCCCATCTCTGGGCCCAGCTCCTGCCAACCTAGCAGTTCGAAAGCAAGAAATTGCAAGTCGGTAGTTCAGCAGTTTGAGACCCGAGTGCGCGGACGGAGTGAGTCTCTGGTCCGAGCTCCGCCAACCTAGCAGTTGAAAGCAAGAATGCAGTCGGCAGTTTGGGACCCGAGTGCTGCGTGACGGAGTGAGCTCCATCTCTGGGCCAGCTCCTGCCTAGCAGTTCGAAAGCAAGAAATTGCAGGTAGTTCAGCAGTTTGAGACCGAGCCACATGAGTGAACCTGTCTTTGGTCAGCTCCTGCGACCTAGCAGTTCGAAGCAAGAATTGCAGTGTAGTTCAGCAGTTTGAGACCCGAGTGCCACGTGACGGAGTGAACTCCCATCCCTGGGCCCAGCTCCTGCCAACCTAGCAGTTCGAAAGCAAGAAATTGCAAGTTGGTAGTTCAGCAGTTTGAGACCTGAGTGCCGCGTGACGGAGTGAGCTCCCGTCTCTGGGCCCAGCTCCTGCCAACCTAGCAGTTTAAAAGCAAGAAATTGCAAGTAGATAGATAGGTACCGCTTCAGTGGGAAGGTAATAGCATTCCTGTGCGCCTCGGCATTTTCATCTTTTTGATATAAAATAAAAATTCTTATATATTAAAAAAGAGATTAAGACGCTGAGCTGCAAACCAGAAGGCTGGTAGCTCGGCAGTTCGAGACCTGAGTGCCGCGTGACAGAGTGAGCTCCCGTCTCTGGTCCCAGCTCCTGGCAACCTAGCAGTTCAAAAGCAAGGAACTGCAAGTAGATAAATAGGGACTGCTTCGGTGGGAAGGTAACAGCTTCCCCTTGCACCTCGGCATCTAGTCATGCCGGCCACATGACCACGGAAACGTCAGCGGACAGCGCTGGCTCTTCGGCTTGGAAACGGAGATGAGCACCACACCCTAGAGTCGGATTTGACTGGCTTTCAAGCAAGGGAAACTTTTACCTTGCTGGCAGCTCAGATTGTTGTGTAAGGGGTGCAATTCTAGCAGTCCCCTGGAATCCCCCAGACCCTTTATGTAACAAGGCTGGGTGTCTTATGAGCGGGGGGTGTTTCCCCCCAGAGGGCCCCCCTCACATCCAGGGTGCTGCACACAGGGACAAAAATCCCTTCAAGTCTAGGCTAATGGGGTCTAAACTTAGTGAGACTGAGAGTGGGAAAAGAGCTCAGGGTTGTAGTGGATGGCTCAATGAAAGAGCCAACCCAGTGTGCTGCAGCGGCGAAAAAGGCAAACTCTATGTTAGGGATTCTTAGGAAAGGGATTGAGAATAGAACGGATGATATTGTAATGCCCCATATACATGTACGGTGCAGCCTCATTTGGAATACTCTGTACAGTTCTGGTCACCGTATCTCAGAAAGGACGTTGCAGAGCTGGGAAAAGCACAGAGGAGGGCGACCGAGAGGATGAACGGGTTGGAGCACCTTCCCCCGGAGGAAAGGCGGGAGGCAGTCGGGGACTTTTCAGTTGAGAAAAGAGACGGCTGAGGGGGGAACATGAGAGAGGTTTATAAAATGATGCACAGGATGGAGAGAGTGGACAAAGAGAACTTTCTCTCCCTCTCCCAAAAAGGACTAGAACTCGAGGGCATCCAATGAAGTTGATGGGCAGTAGGTTCAGGACGGACAAAAAGAAATACTTCCCTACAGAGCAAGGGGATTAAAATGTGGAACTCCGGAGGAGTTGGTTGGCCACTATGTGAGACAGGATTTCTGGACTAGATGGACCACTGAAATGCTTTTCAGTTCAAGGGGGAAGCATGGGGGAGGGCCGTAGCCCAGTGGGAAGAGCCTCTGTTCGGCGTGCAGGAGGTCCCAGGTTCAGTCCCCGGCATCTCCTGCTCCTTAGTCAGGTCACACAACGCAGGGCTCCAGAAGAAAAATCTGTTTATTGGTGAATCGTAACTAAAGACACATGTCCAGCTTGTGTCAGGAATGGCCGTGGATAATGGAGGCCCCTGACTTATAGTGAATTCAAACACACACACCCCTAAACTAGTTGAAACCAATGAATAGAATTCATGCGCGCGGGCAAAGCAAGGAAACAAGTTAATAGCCAGCATACTGTCCTGCAGCTGGAGACATCACAAGGTCAGAGAAATGATAACGTACCAGCAGTAAAACAGTACTGATGAGAGGCTGAGAGGAGGGAAGTACTCCCTTACACTCCATCCCAGTGACAGGGCTACCTGACGGGGGGTTGTAGGCACCCAGCAGCTGATCCCACAGCCTAGCTGTAGCATTCCGCTCTTGCTGCTGCCGCTCCTCCTGAACAGTCTTCAAGGGTAGCCCCAAGTGGAGAACGTTGCAATCATAATCGCACGGCCCCTTCTCTCCCTCCCCGCACGACCCCTCCGGAGTAGCAGCGTGATTTATGCACAATGGGGCCAGAGCTTTCAGAGCTTACCTAGATGTTAGAAGGCATGCAGAATTGGGGTTCCTTGTCCCAACACGGCCTCCTGAGTGTTTGCATCTCTCCTACCTGTGCAGCAAAGATGGCGGAGCGCCCGAGAGACCAGTGATGATCCACCGGGCGATCCTGGGCTCTGTCGAGCGGATGCTGGCCGTCCTGGCTGAGAACTATGGCGGGAAGTGGTGAGTGGCCGTGGGCGGGGCTCTGGCCTGCTTGGGGCTTGAGGGCTGGGGTGCACTTGGGATACAGCGTTCCCTCTAGAAGAAGAAGAGATTGGATTTATACCCCCCGCCCTTCACTACCCAAAGGAGTCTCAGAGCGGCTTACAAACTCCTTTCCTTTCCCCTCCCCACAACAGACACCCTGTGAGGCAGGCGGGGCTGAGAGAGCTCTGACAGAAATGGCTCTTTTTCAAGGTCAGCTCTTATCAGAACTAGGGCTTGCCCAAGGTCATCCAGCAGGTGCGAGTGGGGAATCAAACCTGGTTCTCCCAGACTAGAGTCTGCGCACTTAACCACGACACCAAACTGGCTCTCAGCTGAGTTAGTGTGAGCTAGCTCACAATTTTTTATTTATTTATTATTCAGATTTTTATCCTGGCCACAGGCGGCTCAGGGCGGCTTGCATAAAAACAGATAGTTCCATTAAAAACATCAGTTGCAATTAAAACAAATTATAAAATCATAATAAAGTGCTGGTAAAGGTAAAGGTAAAGGTTCCCTTGCTCGAAAGCCAGTCGAATCCGACTCTAGGGTTGCGGCGCTCATCTCCGTTTCCAAGCCGAAGAGCCAGCGCTGTCCGAAGACATTTCCGTGGTCATGTGGCCGGCATGACTAAACACCAAGGCGCACGGAACGCTGTTACCTTCCCACCGAAGTGGTACCTATTTATCTACTTGCAATTTCTTGCTTTCGAACTGCTAGGTTGGCAGGAGAAAGTGCTGGTAGTTGTTAGTTATTCGTATGACGGTCGCAGCCAACAGCCAATCCTCAGGGTTTGGGGGGGCAAACTACGTGGGGCTTTTAAGCTGTGTGGCTGTCCACAGTTGCTCATCCAGGAGCCGGGAATCAGAGCGCCGGAGCCGGCTGAGTCTCTTCCGTCTCTGCTTCTGTTGCAGGCCTTTCTGGTTGTCCCCGGCCCAGATCGTGGTGATCCCCGTGGGCCCAGACGCGGAGGGCTACGCTCATGAGGTGAGGAGGCGGCTCAGGGTCTCTGGAACGGTTCCACCTGTGACTGGCACACCGCCAGTCAACAAGAATGCAGGGGGGAAAAATGGGGAAATTCCACTTTGGAGGATCCCAAACATTTATTTTTAAAAAGATATATATATATTTCTGGTTGATCGCAAGCTCAGCATGAGCCCTGCAGTGCGATGTGGCTGCGAAGAAAGCTAATGCAGTCTTAGGATGCATTAACAGAAGCATGGCGTCCAGATCACGGGAGGTGGTAGTTCCGCTCTATTCTGCTACGGTCAGGCCTCACCTGGAGTCCTGTGTCCAGTTTGGGGTACTACACTTTAGGAAGGATGTTGACAAGCTGGAGCATGTCCACAAGAGGGCAACCAGGATGGTGAGAGGGCTGGAATCCAAGTCTTACGAGGAAAGGCTGAAAGAGTTGGGTCTGTTTAGCCTGGGAAAGAGAAGGCTTAGAGGGGACAGGATGGCAGTCTTCAAGTATTTGAAGGGCTGTCATGTCAAAGACGGAGCAGATCTATTCCCTTTCACTCTGGATTGCAAGACTAGATTCAGTGGGTGGAAATTACGAGGGAGTCGTTACCAGCTAGATATCAGGAGAAACTTCCTGACTGCAAGAGTGGTTGAGCAGTGGGACAGACTGCCTCGGGAGGTGGTGGATGCTCCTTCGCTGGACGTTTCCACGTGGAGGCTGGACGACCACCTTTCGGGTGTGTTGTAGGGCTCTCTTTTGGCTCTGCTCCTGCAGAGGGCAGGGGGTTGGACTAGATGACCTGCAAGGTCCCTTCCAACTCTAACATTCTGTGGTTTTTAGCCTGGAATATAGCCACAGTGCTGGGGGGAGGGCAGGTTGGATGGACAGGTGGGGGTGAGCGTGGCCCGGGACGCGACACTACACCGTCCTGCAAACCCGTCAAGTACAGAAGTAGCACCCCGGTGGTGTTTGCTTTAGCCCGTTGCACCTGAAAGTTTCTCTGGCCCTCCTGACTCCCTCCGCCCCTGCGTTTCAGGTCCACCAGCTCTTCCGGCAGGCGGGATTCGTGGCAGACCTGGACGCCGACTTCGGGTCGACCCTCAACCGCAGGATCCGGAGAGTTCAGCTGGCCCAGTACAACTTCCAGCTCGGTAAGCCCAGGCCGGTCCCTCTCTCGCTCACACGTGACAGCCAACGCTCCCGCTAAGCTGTGGAGTCCATCAGTGGCTCTTAGCCACAAGGTATAGATAGGAACTCTCAGTCTGGGGCGAAGGAGGCTCTGTATTCTTGGTGCTTGGTGGTGGGGGGCAACAGTGGGAGGGCTTCTGGTGTCCCGGCCCCAATGTTGGACCTCCTGATGGCCCCTGGTCTTTTTGGCCACTGTGTGACCCAGAGTGTGTTGGACTGGATGGGCCACTGGCCTGATTCAACATTGGCTTCTCTCTTATGTTCTTATTAGATAGGAACTCTTGTTCTGGGGCAAGTGATGCTCTGTATTCTTGGTGCTTGGGGGGGGCAACAGTGGGAGGTCTTCTCGTGTCCTGGCCCCACTGCTGGACCTCCTGATGGCCCCTGGTATTTTTGGCCACTATGTGACACAGAGAGTGTTGGACTAGATGGGCCATTGGCCTGATCCAACATTGGCTTCTCTCTTATGTTCTTATGAGTCTTGTGAGCAAAAATTCTGCTTTGTGAGCTACTGGCATTAAGTTTTGAGCGAGCCATTCGGCTGCTGCATCAATTAGTCTGCTCTGGAGCCCTCCTTCCTAAGCTGAGACAAAAAATGTGGGAGCCGGAGGCTTAAAAAACTGTGAGCTGGCTCACACTAACTCAGCTTAGAGGGAACACTGGTGACAACCCTAGCTTGGAAGGAGGACAGGTTGGGTCACGCCCTGCAACTCTGTTCCCCCCCCCCCCCAAAGCGGCCCTCCTTGACACTTGTATCGGGAAAGGCATCGTAGAATCATAGACTGTTAAGAGTTGGAAGGGACCTTGCAGGTCATCTAGTCCGACCCCCTACACTCTTCAAGAGCATAGCCGAAAGAGAGCCCTACGACACACCCGAAAGATGGTCGTCCAGCCTCATAAGAACATAAGAACATAAGAGAAGCCAATGTTGAATCAGGCCAACGGCCCATCCAGTCCAACACTCTGTCACACAGCGGCCAAAATATACCAGGGGCCATCAGGAGGTCCAGTAGTGGGGCCAGGACACGAGAAGCCCCCCCACTGCTGCCCCCTCCAGCACCAAGAATAGAGTGCATGCCCCAGGCTGGGAGTTCCCATCTATACCCTGTGGCTAATAGCCACTGATGGACTTCTGCCCCATATGTTTATCTAATTCCCTCTTGAAACTGTCCATGCTTGTAGCTGCCACCACCTCCTGTGGCAGTGAATTCCATGCGTTAATCACTCTTTGGGTGAAGAAGGACTTCCTTTTATCTGTTCTAAGCCTCTGCTTGAAAATGTCCAGCGAAAGAACATCCACCACCTCCCGAGGCAGACTGTCCCACTGCTCAGCCACTCTTACAGTCAGGAAGTTTCTCCTGATATTTAGCCGGTAACGACTCCCTTGTCATTTCCACCCATTAGATCCAGTCTTGCATCACTGTTAGTGGATCAAATCAGTGGGATCCAACCCATTGGTTCATGAGTAGCGTGAGCCGTCTGGCAACCGTGGCAACCTGGCCTCTGTAGACAGAGAGACATCCAGTCTCTGGGTATAATCTTTCGTGTGCATGCACGGTTCTTCAGAAGATGTGTTGGCGATGCCTGGTGGAACCTTAGAAACCACGAGGAGTCTGCAGAGCTTTGACCTCTTGGCCTCCTCTCCGTGACAAGTAGAAGTCAAATCTGGCGTTCTCACTACCACCTCCCCCACATCCATTTCAGAGCGCTGAGAGCACAGGGCTGCCTGCTTTCCCCAAAGCTGCAGGGTGAGGCATGTTTCAGCATGTCCTCTCGGAAGAGGCAGATTCCTGGCGTTGTCCAGAAAGGGCCCCGGTCTGACGGAAGCCTTGCTTGTGCCCGGTGGGAACGGACCTTCCTCCTCTCTCTTTTCTGACTCTGCTGCTTGGCACCCTGCCTTCCAGGTGTGCCCGTTAGGAGCCGCCAGCTCCGATCTCAGCCCAGACATGTTCTGTAGGCACTTCTCCTGTGGCAGTGAATTCCACGTGTTCATCAGTCTTTGGGTGAAGAAGGACTTCCTTTTATCCATTCTAACCTGACCGCTCAGCAGTTTCATGGAGTGCCCACTTGAGTTCTTGTCTTGTGAGAAAGGGAGAAAAGTACCTCTTTCTCTGCCTGCTCTCTCCCATGCATAATCTTATAAACCTCGATCGTGTCACCCTTCAGCCGTCGTTTCTCCAAGCTAAAGAGCCCCAAGTGTTTTAACCTTTCTTCATAGGGAAGGCATTCCATGCCTTTAATCATTCTAGTGGCCCTTTTCTGCACTTTTTCCAAAGCTGTAATATCCTTTTTAAGCTGTGGTGCTGTACACAGTATTCCAAATGAGGTCGCACCAATGATTTATACAGGGGCATTATGATACTGGATGATCTGTTTCCAATTCCCTTCCTAATAATCCCCAGTATAGCGTTGGCCTTCTTTATTGCAGTCGCTCGCTGCCTCGACATTTTCAGTGAGTTCTCTACTACAACTCCCAGATCTCTCTCCTCAAAGTTGGCTCATCTTTAAGGTGGTACAGGACTCTTGCTCTTCTCTACTAATAAATAAATAGAGTGCCCAAAGCCGTGTGGGGTGGACCCGGGAGGCCTTTTGCCTGGTGGTTATCAGACTATAAAAATGACTCCCCAGGAAGCAGGCAGGCCTCACAACAGAAGGGGTCGCCTATCACTGGCAGTCCTTCCCTGCAGTGTAGCACCAAGGTTTGGGGAGGCGGGGGCTCTGGGGAGCACGCTCAGAGCGCCAGGTGAGGCCCTGCAGCCCTGCCAGAACCCAGGGTGAAGTGGGCTAACCCAGAATCCTTTGCAAAGGGGCACAGGGCCTTTAGAGCAGGCAGATGAACGGAGGAGGCCTGGCACTTCTGCAAGGCTGCGGGGCACGAGACGGCCGAGAGGGAGAAGTGCCGCGTCATTCAGGCAGCCGAGAGGAAGGCCCTTCCCCGAAGCAACGCTTGGGCACCGGCTAGGAGCCGCGGGCTGGCAACTGTGACTCACGGGACGCCAGCCAGCAGGAACTTGGCATGCGCACGCCGTGGCTGAAGTCCCATTCATCGCATTGTGGTTTGCGCAAGAGAACTCTTCCCAATATGAGGCAATGCGTTCATTGTTTGCCACGGGGAGGGGGCAGTTGGCGGCAGAGGGGGCTTGGGTTTCCCACCTGAGGTGCCAAAATGTGCCCGGCGATGTGAGCCCTTGGCGGTTTTTGCTCGCTCCGCTTTGCGTAACGTTGTGCCCGTGATTCAGCCGCTGGGACCGGGCAAGGAAAGGGAGGCGGGGGTGGAGAAAGGGAGGCAGGGCAGGGAAGCCGCGTCTGGCTTTATTTCACCCCGTATTTCGGCCAAGGGACAAAATGGCTCCTGAAGGGACAGGCAGCAATTAAAAGCAAGGGCCAAAAAGAGTCATTCTAGTAGCATCTTGGTCCAGGCCCTGGGGAGAGACGCTCTGCTGCTTTCTCCTTTCTTTCTCCGGCTTCGTGGGCGGCCTTTTGTAACCGGGAGGGGGGGGTTCAGGTGGAGCTGGATCAACCCGCCCCCCCGGGAAAGGTACTTGGCTTCTTCCTCCCAGTCTTGAGAACTAGAAATGTGAAGGGCAAAATGAAAGCTGAGAACTTGTTGGGCTGCTGTATTCTGCACAGGGCTGCTGCTGCTTCTTTTCTTGGAAAAAGAGGTGCCGGAACTCTCAAGAGGGAAATGAAGTGTCCGGTCTGTATACTGAAAACTCATGTACTTTTAAACACTTCTAAAAGGATTTTGTCAAAGAGGTTCCAGAACTCCATTCCGGCACGTTCCCCCAGGGAAAAAAAACACCCTGGTGTTGCATAAAAGGTAAAGGTAAAGGTTCCCTTGCTCGGAAGCCAGTCGTATCCGACTCTTGGGTTGCGGTGCTTATCTCCGTTTCAAAGCCGAAGAGCCAGCGCTGTCCGAAGACATTTCCGTGGTCATGTGGCCGGCATGACTAAACACCAAGGCGCATGGAACGCTGTTACCTTCCCACCGAAGTGGTACCTATTTATTTACTTGCAATTTCTTGCTTTCGAACTGCTAGGTTGGCAGGAGCTGGAACTAGAGACAGTGAAGGAATAAGTTCCTCAGTTGCATGCTTCAACCCGTTCCCCTCCTTGTGCACTGGACACGCTCAGTGAGGGTGCCGGAGCTGCACACATAAGAACATAAGAGAAGCCAGTGTTGGATCAGGCCAATGGCTCATCCCGTCCAACACTCCGTCACATAGTGGCCAAAATACCAGGGGCCACCAGGAGGTCCAGCAGTGGGGCCGGGACACTAGAAGCCCTCCCACTGTTGCCCCCCCCCAAATACCAAGAATACAGAGCATCACTTGCCCCAGAGTCCCTATCTATACCTTGTGGCTAATAACCACCAATGGACCTCTGCTCCATATGCTTATCCAATTCCCTCTTGAAGCCATCCATGCCTGTAGCTGCCACCACCACCTCCTGCGGCAGTGAATTCCATGTGTGAATCACTCTTTGGGTGAAGAAGTACTTCCTTTTATCTGTTCTAACCCGACTGCTCAGCAATTTCATGGAGTGCCCGCAAAGAGTTCTTGTATCGTGAGAAAGGGAGAAAAGTACTTCTTTCTCTACCTGCTCTATCCCATGCATAATCTTGTAAACCTCGATCCTGTCACCCCTCAGCTGTCGTTTCTCCAAGCTAAAGAGCCCCAAGTGTTTTAACCTTTCTTCATAGGGAAAGTGTTCCAACCCTTTTATCATCCTAGTTGCCCTTCTCTGCACTTTCCCCAAAGCTATAATGTCCTTCTGCACATGAAAAGTGAAAGGCTGAGCCACACTTGCAGCCAGGTCTGGGTACGTGTTGCAATTCTGCAAGAATGAAGCCGGGGATGTGGGAACACGCACAGCGTTCAGCTTGGTGTTCGTTTGTTTTTTAAATGAAGAACAAAGCGAGATTATTTATCTATTTATTTCAGCTTGTCTTCCACAGGCTCAGAGCAGATGACCACAGTAGAGGGTTAAAACGTTTCCCAAGAAGAGTTAAGACATTTCACAATAGATCTTTCATAATAAATAGCTAAAACAGATTAAAACAGTTAAAACAGATTTAAAACAGTGTTGGACTCGACTGTGCGAGTGAACAACATAAACTACAGTTAAAGGGACCAGGCAGGAGGTGATGGGAAAGACCTTTCTTTGCCTGAGACCCTGGAGAGCTGTCAAGAGGGGCTGTGGCTCAGTGGCAGAGCCTCTGCTTGGCATGCAGGAGGTCCCAGGTTCAATCCCCGGCATCTCCACTTTAAAAGAACCAGGCAGAAGGTGATGGGAAAGACCTCCGCCTGAGACCCTGGAGAGCTGTCAAGAGGGGCTGTGGCTCAGTGGCAGAGCCTCTGCTTGGCAGGCAGAAGGTCCCAGGTTCAATCCCTGGCAGCATCTCCAGTTAAAAAGGACCAGGCAGGAGGGGATGGGAAAGACCTTTCTCTGCCTGAGACCCCGGAGAGCAGCTGCCAGTCTGAGCAGACCGGACCGTGATGGACCGGTGGTCTCGCCCAGTCGAAGGCAGCTTTTGTGTGCTCACGCGTGTGCCTGTGTGCTCTTTGCTTTCTGCTCCAGTGGTCGGCCGCCAGGAGATGTCCAACCGCACCGTGAACGTCCGCAGCCGCGACAACCAACAGCACGGCCAGCGGGAACTGCAGGAGGTGCTCGGCAGACTCCGGGAGCTGCAAGACTCTCGGGTCAGGAACGCAGAGGAGCTCTTCTGAGCAGGGTGGAGCCTGCCGCGGACGGCCTGGTGCTTGGTCGAGCACGGAGGGCGACCCCCCCAATGGTGGGCGAGCCCTGCGAGGTCCTCCCGATGCTTGCGGAGGTGGAGGGCGGGCAGCTCACCATGGAAACTGCTGCAGCAGACGGCAGTCTCAGGTTCTCCCTCTGCCCGGAATCCCGTTTGCCCTCTTGCTGACCCCTTGATCGGTCTGGACTCGCCCGGGCGCCCCTGGCCACACACACAGAGAGAGAGGGAGCCCCACCCTGCGTTTCCCTTGGCATTGTTGGGATTCTTGAGGGGTGAAGAGCAGACAGAGAAGTCTCCCGGGCCGGGGAAGCTCCCACCTCCCGTGTAGAAGAGGGGGCAAAGCGGTTTCCTCCTCCTTCCAGCCAGCCTGAGTTGCTTATGGAGGCCTGTAATTAAGACACTCCCCTAAGCTGAGAAGCGGGAACTTGTCTTGCGTCTGTCGGCTGCACGGGTGTCTTTTGTTGTGGGCTTGACCAGGTTCGGATGGGGGTTAGCAGTGGCTTTTTTCTCGGGGTTTTGGGGGGGGTCAGCCCAGTTCCTTTGGGGCATCTCAGGGTGTGTGTGACGGCCCCCCGAAGATGACGCGGCCTGCGACGCTTGCAGATCCTGCCGGAGAGGAATCTGAAAAGTGCCACATTTACTTTTGGAGCAGAGAGTACCCTGCAACGTTCCAAACTGGCAAACGGGGCAAAGAACTGGGGAAACCGGGATAGAGCATCCAAGCAAACCAGCCTGGCTCCGGGGCGGTTGCCGTCGTCTTCTTTCTTCCTCTAAGCAGTGTGTGAATAAAGTCGCAAATAACAAAGCGATTCATGCTTGTTGGTCATTGGTGAGTTGATTGGGAAAACAAGGAGAGCTTTGGGACCTCAGCAAGCCAAGATGGTGTCACACCTATTTATACAGTCACATAAAGTAATGTCGGCAATCAGTGCCATTGTAAGGAGGGGCCGTGGCTCAGTGGCAGAGCCTCTGCTTGGCCTGCAGAAGGTCCCAGGGTCAATCCCCGGCGTCTCCAGTTAAAAAGGACCAGGCAGGAGGTGATGGGAAAGTCCTCTAACATGAGACCCTGGAGAGCTGTAAAGAGGGGGCATGGCTCAGTGGCAGAGCCTCTGCTTGGCATGCAGAAGGTCCCAGGTTCAGTCCCTGGCATCTCCAGTTAAGAAGGACCAGGCAGGAAGTAATGGGAAAGTCCTCTAACATGAGACCCTGGAGAGCTGTAAAGAGGGGCCGTGGCTCAGTGGCAGAGCCTCTGCTTGGCCTGCAGAAGGTCCCAGGTTCAGTCCCCGGCATCTCCAGTTAAAAAGGACCAGGCAGGAGGTGATGGGAAAGTCCTCTAACATGAGACCCTGGAGAGCTGTAAAGAGGGGCCGTGGCTCAGTGGCAGAGCCTCTGCTTGGCCTGCAGAAGGTCCCAGGTTCAGTCCCCGGCATCTCCAGTTAAAAAGGACCAGGCAGGAGGTGATGGGAAAGTCCTCTAACATGAGACCCTGGAGAGCTGTAAAGAGGGGCCGTGGCTCAGTGGCAGAGCCTCTGCTTGGCATGCAGGAGGTCCCAGGTTCAGTCCCCGGCATCTCCAGTTAAAAAGGACCAGGCAGGAGGTGATGGGAAAGTCCTCTAACATGAGACCCTGGAGAGCTGTAAAGAGGGGCCGTGGCTCAGTGGCAGAGCCTCTGCTTGGCCTGCAGAAGGTCCCAGGTTCAGTCCCCGGCATCTCCAGTTAAAAAGGACCAGGCAGGAGGTGATGGGAAAGACCTCTAACATGAGACCCTGGAGAGCTGTCAAGAGGGGCTCTGGTTTAGTAGCAGAGCCTCTGCTTGGCACGCAGAAGGTCCAGGTTCAGTCCCCGGCATCTCCAGTTAAAAAGGACCAGGCGGGAGGTGATGGGAAAGTCCTCCACCTGAGACCCTGGAGAGCTGTGCCAGCCTGAGTAGCCAATACTGGTCTTGGTGGACCAATGATCTTACATAAGAAAACATAAGAGAATCCAATGTTGGGTCAGGCCAGTGGCCCATCCAGTCCAACACTCTCTGTGTCACACAGCGGCCAAAATATACCAGGGGCCATCAGGAGGTCCAGCAGTGGGGCCAGGACACCAGAAGCCCTCCCACTGTTGACCCCCCCCCTCCAAGCTTCATGTGTGACTCTCAGCTGTCTTTTCACTGAAGTCTGCAGAGCACCTGCCTGTGTCTGTTACGGGCTGCCAAGTCATTTCCGACGCACAGAGACCCAGTGAATTAAAGACCTCCAAATCGTCCCGTCACGAACAGCCTGCAGAACTGAATCAAAGAGCGGCGTAGTCCATTGCCCCCTTCTCTTCCGTTCCTGGGTGCAGACGATTCCACAGAGGCAGGGTGAGTGAATATTCAAGGGGGTGAAATTGTTGGAAAGGCGTGTGACGTTCTCCCGTCTATGAAAGGGGATGGGTGGAAGTAATCTGGGCTTCATTCCCTCTGTGTGTGGCAGGCCAGAGTCCCAACACGATCAAAAAAAAAAGTGCAGGTGGCTTTTTAAAAAGGATTTGACAAATCTGTAGTGGGGGATTCTGCCAACACTTGATAGCCAAGATTCCTGCATGGAACCTCCCATATTCAGAGGAAGTAGACTGCTGACTACTAGTTGCTGGGAGACAAGAGATCGTGCCCTTCAGATTGACTTTGTAGAAGTTTCTCAGAAGCATCTACCTGCTCACTCTTTTTTTAACTTAAAAACACAGAAACAACTGGAAGGGGACCCCCAAGGGTCATCTAGTCCAACCATTTGCACAATGCAGGAAATTCACAGCTACCACCCCCAGTGACCCCTGCTCCATACCCAGAAGATGGCAAAAGAAACCCTCCAGGACCCCTGGGCCAATCTACAGTTTGGTCTAGTGGTTAAGAGCGTGGACGCTCATCTGGGAGAACCGGGTTTGATTCCCCACTCCTCCACTTGCAGCTACTGGATGACCACGGGCAAGCCATAGTTCTGGCACAGCTGTCCTTGGAAAAGAGCAGTTTCTGTCAGAGCTCTCTCAGCCCCACCTAGCTCACAGGGTGTCTGTTGTGGGAAGGGGAAGGGAAAGGAGTTTGTAAGCCGCTCTGAGACGCCTTTGGGCAGTGAAGGGCAGGGTAGAAATCCAATCTCTTCTTCTTCTCTCCTCACAGGGTGTCTGTTGTGGGAGGGGAAGGGGGAGTCTGTCAGCGCTCTGAGACGCCTTTGGGCAGTGAAGGGCAGGGTAGAAATCCAATCTCTTCTTCTTCTCTTAATCTATCTGTCTGTCTATCTCTATTCACATCTATATTGATATCGACAGACAGACAGAGATAGATATAAATAGTATATATGATAAATGCTTCTTAATGTTTGTAACGTTTCCTGCCCTGGGGACACTGAATGGGGTGGAAAGGGGGCATAGAAATGTTTTAAATAAATAAATGTCCATCTGCTGAGCCTCTAACGTTGCTGGCGCACGCTGGGAAGCCAGCCCAGGTAACCTCAAGTGTGCCTGCCATCCCTCCGGGCTCTCACCTGATCCATGGCACAGAAGATGTGGGCATCGTCCTGCTGGAACCGTTGAACTCGTGTCAGCCCCATCAGGGATTCCGAGGGCTCGTTTCGATGCAAGACCCCAAAGTCAGCCAGCCGGAGGGGCAGCTCTCGCCAGGTTCGTGGGCGATGGCCAAACATCAGGCGACGGGAAGAGACAAGCAGACAAGTGTACCCCACCGTGTCTTTCACAGTTGGAAATGGGATGCGAACTGTAGAATCGGACTTGGCTTTTCTCTTGTAACTGACTCAGTCAGCATAGGCGGGGGGGCGGGTTGCTGCTGCTGTTCTACTGTTCCTAGTTCAGGAATAGGCCACTGCGTGATGCCGGCCGCCACCCAAATCTGCAGTTGGCTTTAAATCAGGGGTGTAAAAACATGCGGCCTGGGGGCCGAATCAGGCCCCCAGAGGGCTTCTCTCAGGCCCGCAGTGGAACTGGCTGTCTTCTGCTGCTTCTTCTGCTTCCAGTTCTGCTGCTGCTGCTGCTGTGTCATCATCGGTTTGCAGCTTACAGATACACACCTGAACAGCAGACTCAAGACTGCAACAGCACAGACATTTGGATGCAATAATTCAGAGCGAGAGGTTTTCCTTTCCCCTCCCCACAACAGGCAAACAATTCTACTACACCACTACACCAAACTGGCAAACAATTCTAAAAAAACGGATACTTGCCTGTTGTGCGGAGGATCCCTCGTGGGCGGCGTGCAGTCCGTGAGAAATCCTAGTTGGGAAGAAGAAGAAGAAGAAGAAGAAGAGATTGGATTCATACCCCGCCCTTTACTACCCAAAGGAGTCTCAGATCGGCTTACAAACTCCCTTCCCTTCCCCTCCCCACAACAGACACCCTGTGAGGGAGGTGAGGCTGAGGGAGCTCTGATAGAAACTGCTCTTTTTCAAGGACAGCTCTTGTCAGAACTACGGCTTGCCCAAGGTCATCCAGCCAGGTGCAAGTGGAAGAGAGGGGAATCAAATCTGGTTCTCCCAGATTAGAGTCTGCACACTTAATCACTACACCAAACTGGCAAGCAATTCTAAAAGAGTCGAGAGCCCGTGTGTGGGGTCAAAGAGTGGTGAGAGGTTGCTGTAGATCTTCCGGGTTGGGTGGCCGTGGTCTTGGCATTGTAGGACCTGACGTTTCGCCAGCAGCTGTGACTGGCATCCCCAGAGGTATAACACAGAAAGAGGGAGTACTCTCTGTGTCAAGGATGCCAGTCACAGCTGCTGGACAAACGTCAGGTCCTACAGTGCCAAGACCACGGCCACACAACCTGGGAAATCTACAGCAGCTAATGAACTCCGGCCATGAAAGCCTTCGACAACATAGTGTTGAGAGGATCAGGCTGAGGTCTGGGAGGCACAGGGTGAAGCTACCCCCGTCTCGGGGGTAGCTTCAGCCTGTGCCTCCCAGACCCCAGCCTGATCCCCTCAACACTACGTTGTCCTTCCCTCTCAGCCTGACCTACCTCCCAGAGTTGGCGTAAAGATAAAATGGGGGCAAGGGGAAAGGTGTCAGGCCCTTTAGGTAGAACGGTGGGGCATGAACAAGTGAATACATCAAACCTCACTGCTGGAAAATGAAGAGAGAGTCAGGCAGGGTAACCATTGGTCTTGCGGCAGCAGAACAAACCATTCGGGCACCTTTAAGACCGGCAAAAGTTTTATCGGTGTTGTAAGCTTTCATGTGCGTGCATACATACTTCTTCAGAAGCTGGAAAATTCGTTTGTCTTAGAGATCAAAGGACATTTTAAAAGTATTAATAGCTAAAAGTAAGAGCTCAACGGTTAAGACGCTGAGCTGCAGGCCGGAAGGCCAGTAGTTCGGCAGTTCGAGACCCGAGAGTGCCGCGTGACGGAGTGAGCTCCCGTCTCCGGCCCGAGCTCCTGCCAACTTAGCAGTTCGAAAGCAAGAAATTGCAAGTAGATAAATAGGTACCACTTCGGTGGGAAGGCAACAGCGTTGTGTGCACCCTGGCGTCTAGTCATGCCAGCCACATGACCACAGAGACGTCTTCGGACAGCGCTGGCTCTTCGGCTTGGAAACGGAGATGAGCACCGCATCCCTAGAGTCGGATTCGACTGGCTTTTGAGCTAGGGAAACCTTTACCTTTAAGAGCATTATGACCCTGACCTGAATAGATCAAGCTAGCCAGATCTCTGAAGCTAAGCAGAAGAACAAGAAGAGATTGGATTTATACCCCACCCTTCACTACCCAAGGGAGTCTCAGAGCGGCTTACAAACTCCTTTCCCTTCCCCTCCCCACAACAGACATCCTATGAGGTGGGTGGGGCTGAGAGAGCTCTAACACAAACTGGCTCTTTTTTCCAGGACAGCTCGTGCCAGAGCTTGTAGACTTGAACCAAGGTCACATCAGCAGGTGCAAGTGGAGGAGTGGGGGAAATCAAACCCGGTTCTCCCAGATTAGAGTCTGCACACTTAACCACTGCACCAAACCAGCTTGGCCCTGCTTAGTCCTTGGATGGGACCCAACCAAGAAAGTCCAGGGTTGCTATGCAAAGGCAGGCTATGGCAAACCTTTCCTTCCTTCCTTCCTTCCCTCTCTTTTTTCTTTCTCTCTGTCTGTCTGTCTTTTCTCTCTCCTTCCTTCCTTCCTTCCTTCCTTCCTTCCTTCCTCCCTTCCTTTCTTTCTTTCTTTCCATAAGCGTGAGAGGTCCAATCTCCAGCCTCCCCAGTTTAAAAGGATCTCGGGGAGCCGATGTGTCTGGAAACGTCTGCCCGGAACTCCTGGAGCCTGGGAGGGCCTCGGAGATTCCGGCAGAGGGATCAAAACAGGTTAATGTGTAGTTCTTGAGAAAGGCCAAAGCAACTTATCCAGGTGATTTCCTGTGTCATTCAGCATGCTAATGCCTTTCTTCTTTTTAAAGCCCCTCTTAATGCCGGGCATAAGTGAAGCAATCGCAGAGGATCTCTTAAAGTGTAACTGGAATGCTTCTCCCTTGCTGTTGAGTAATCATTGCCAAATCCTCTTGTTCTGGAAGCTGGTGGTAATGATTCCAGATCAGGAAGGGTCATTGGGATCCCCGGATAGGACGTGGCTCAGATTCCGGGTGTGCCGAAGGTCCCGGGTTCAGTCCCTGGCATCTGCAGTTAAAGGGATCTGATAGAGAGCGACATGAAAGACTTTTCTGTGCCTGAGACTTTGGGAAACTGCTGCCAGTCAAAAGTAGACAATGCTGACAGGATAGATTCAAGGTCTGGGTCTAAGGTAGCTTCAGGAGTTCAAGGAGGTTAGACGGATTCACGGGGGGCAAGTCTATCAGAGGCTACTAGCCATGGTGACTAAAGGCAGCCTTCCACATTCAAAGGCCCCCAACCTCTGAATCCCAGAGACAGGAGACAACATCAGGGGAAGGCCTCGGCCTCTGTGCCCACTTCCTGGACCTCTACGTTGGCTGCTGTGTGAGACAGGAGGCTGGACTAGATGGACCATTGGTCTGATCCAGCAGGGCTTTTCTGATGTTCTTATGAAGACCTCGGCCTCTATGCCCTATTGCTGGCCCTCCAGAGGAGCTGGTTGGCCACTGGGTGAGACAGGATGCTGGACTGGATGGACCCTCACTGGGCTGACCCAGCAGGGCTCTTCTGAGGTTCTTCTCAGGGAAGGCCTCAGCCTCTCTGTCCTGTTGTTGGCCCTCCAAAGAACTGTTGGCCACCGTGTGAGACAGGAGGCTGGACTGGATGGATCCTCACTGGTCTGACCCAGCAGGGCTCTTCTGATGTTCTTCTCAGGGGAAGGCCTCGGCCTCTCTGCTCTGTTGCTGGCCCACAGAGGAACTAGTTGGCCACTGGGTGAGACGGGAGGCTGGACTAGATAGACCATTGGTCTGATCCAGCAGGGCACTTTTGATGTCTTTCTCAGGGGAAGGCCTCGGCCTCTCTGCCCTGTTGTTGGCCCTCCAGAGGGACTGGTTGGCCACTTAGTGGGACAAGATGCTGGACTAGACGGAGCACTGGTCTGTCCCACCAGGGTTCTTCTTAGGTGGTTGTGTGACGTTCCTTCCTAGGACAGAGAACCTGCTTGGTCTGACAGGAGATGACGCAGTGGTGGGATGTTTATGGGCTCCAGTAAATATTTCTGTTGCGGTTTTCCGGGTTGTCAGAAGAGGGGAAGGGGTTCCTTAGCTCTTAAACCCAAATGGGAATGTTCATTTCCGCTGAGCTCTGAAAAACCGGTTTGGATGGCTATATCACCCAAGTATGAATGACTAAGCGCCGTTCCGGTGTCATCTGGTTCCGCCACCAACCGTCAGAGCCAGAACCAGCCCGTTCATCACCAGGCATTCAGAGGGTGGTTTCTAACAGGAGGGGTATTCAGCTGTTTTTGAAGTCCCCTCTTTCCAACCCCCAAATGCCCGGTTCCTAAAAGCAAAGGAATTGGGGGGGGGGGTCTGACTGAAGGACAAAGGGCATGCACTTTGTCCATGCTCAGAAATACACCGTTGCTGCTTCACGCATTTGAGACCTGGCTTTTCCAAACAGGTTGCAGGGCTGAGCCCAATTTTAAATGGGAATGAACCAGTTTGTGCTGGCCCGTTCAGGTTTTGGTCTGGTTTCCCTAGTTGTTACCGTTTTCAGGTGGTAAACTACTCTCCTGAATCTAGCCCAAGACCTGCATGCTGGTGACACAACTTTTTGGGAAGTAGAAGTCTCTTCTTCTTCTTCTTCTTCTTCTTCTTCTTCTTCTACTTCTCCTTCTCCTCCTCCTCCTCCTCTTCTTCTTCTTCTCCTCCTCCTCCTCCTCTTCTTCTTCTTCTCCTCCTCCTCCTCCTCCTCCTCTTCTTCTTCTTCTCCTCCTCCTCCTCCTCTTCTTCTTCTTCTCCTTCTCCTCCTCCTCTTCTTCTTCTTCTCCTCCTCCTCCTCCTCCTCTTCTTCTCCTCCTCCTCCTCCTCTTCTTCTTCTCCTCCTCCTCCTCCTCCTCTTCTTCTTCTTCTTCTTCCTCCTCCTCTTCTTCTTCTCCTCCTCCTCCTCCTCCTCTTCTTCTTCTTCTCCTCCTCCTCTTCTTCCTCTTCTTCTTCCTCTTCCTTCTCCTCCTCCTCCTCTTCTTCTTCTTCTTCTTCTTCCTCTTCCTCCTCCTCTTCTTCTTCTTCTTCTCCTCCTCCTCCTCCTCCTCTTCTTCTTCTTCTCCTCCTCCTCCTCTTCTTCTTCTTCCTCTTCTTCTCCTCCTCCTCCTCCTCTTCCTCTTCTTCTTCTCCTCCTCCTCCTCTTCTTCTCCTTCTTCCTCTTCTTCTTCTTCCTCCTCCTCTTCTTCTTCTTCTTCTCCTCCTCCTCCTCCTCCTCCTCTTCTTCTTCTCCTTCTCCTCCTCCTCCTCTTCCTCTTCTTCTTCTCCTTCTCCTTCTCCTTTTCCTCCTCCTCCTCCTTCTTCAAAGTAGGGCCTATCCTCAATGTTGAAAGGATGAAATTTTGGGGACCGTAAGTCAAGTATGCCTGCAGTGCAAAATTCTGGTTTCAGCTGCACGTGGGTGGGTTGTGGGTTTGTGAGAGGTTCTTGGTACCAACTGAGTTGCCGTCTGCCCGTGGCTGGTGGTTCCTGAGACCAGCAGGTGCCAGAGCCCAGCCTGGGATTCAGGTTTTCGTTCGAGATTCTCCCCACCCCCAAAGTGGCCTATTGTTTCTCAAACGCTTTGTGCCCCGCTACAAACGAAACGTCCCTCTTTCACAATCCTCTCTCTTCCAAGGCGTGGGGAATACTCAAGTGAGTAAGGCCCGACCAGGGGGGGCCTTGTGCAAGTCTCCTCTCAGCCAGGAGTAGTGGAAACAAAAGGGCTCTTTTGCGGTAGGCAAACGTTGCACAACCGGGACTCTGCCTCTTCCATGTCTGCACATCCACCTACGCCCTTCAGGTAAAAAATTCCGAACAACTACGAGCGGGATGGACGATATTCTGAACCTTTTTTTGGGGTAGAGGGAAAGGATTGTGCACCACAGAATGCTAGACTTTGCAGCCAGTAGAAGTCTAACACTCGCGTGCATCTCTTTGGCTTTTTCTGCTTTGCTGGACACCGCACCAGGTAGCCAGACAGGACCGCATCCTTAACTGAAGAGCCCTAACGTTTTTTTCATAGGGAAAAATTTCCATCCCCTTAATCGTTTCAGTTGCCCTCTTCTGCAACATTTCATAGAATCATAGACTGTTAGAGCTGAGCAGTCGGGTTAGAACAGATAAAAGGAAGTCCTTCTTCACCCAAAGAGTGATTAACACATGGAACTCCCTGCCACAGGAGGTGGTGGCAGCTACAAGCATGGACAGTTTCAAGAGGGAATTGGATAAACATATGGAGCAGAGGTCCATCAGTGGCTCTTAGCCACAAGGTATAGATGGGAACTCTGGGGCAAGTGATGCTCTGTATTCTTGGTGCTTGGGGGGAGTCAACAGTGGGAGGGGCTTCTAGTGTCCTGGCCCCGCTGGTGGCCCTCCTGAGGGCACCTGGTATTTTTGGCTACTGTGTGACAGAGTGTTGGACTAGATGGGCCATTGGCCTGACTCAACATGGCTTCTCTTATGTTCTTAAGTTGGAAGGGACTTTGCAGGTCATCTAGTCCAACCCCCTGCACTCTGCAGGAGCGTAGCCAAAAGATAGCCCTACATACCTACAACATACCCAAAAGATGGTCGTCCAGTCTCCGCTTGAAAACGTCCAGCATTTTCCAATTCTAGAATGTCATTTTTGAGGCACGGTGACCAGAGCAGTACAGAGTATTCCAAATGAAGCCACACCATCAGTTTATACAGGGGCACGGTGATACTGGCTGATTTGTTTTCAGTGCCCTTCCTAATAATCCCCGCATAGCATTTGCTTTTTTTTATTGCCTTCACACACTGAGTTGACACTTCTGATTCCCAACACTAAACAAGTGAAGAAGCACTGGACCTAATACCGACCCCACTGCTTACCACCTTCCACTGTGAGTACAGCCCAGGAAATTCTCGGTTTCCTGTTGATTGACCAGTTTTTGACCCACCGGAGGATTTGTCCTCTTATCGCATGACTGCTGAGTTTACCAAGGAGCCTTTGATGAGGGACTTTATCAAGAGCTTTCTGGAAGTCTCGGTAAACAGCATCTCCTGGGTCACCCTCGTCCGCAGGTTCATTCACCCCCTCCAAGAACTCTAAAAGGCCAGTGAGACAAGATCGTCCCTTTCAGAACCCATGCTGAGTCTTCCTCAAAAACTTTTGTTCATCAACAAGCCTACTAATTCTGTCTTTGATAACGGATTCCGCCAATTTACCCAGTATCAGCTTTAGACTGACCGGCCTGTGATTTCCCAGACCTCCTGTGGAACTTTTTTTAAAGATGGGGGTGACATTAGCTACCTTCCAGTCCTCGGGAATGGAGGCCGATATTAGTGACGGATTGCATCTTTTTGCCAGAAGATCCACAGGTTCACATTGGAGTTCTTTCAGATCAGTTCCCCAGGGATTCTCTGGAGGGTGGACTCTATGAAGAGGAGAAGAAGAGATTGGATTTATACCCCTCCCTTCACCACCCAAGGGAGTCTCAGAGCAGCTGACACACTTCTTTCCCTTCCCCTCCCCACAACAGACACCAGGGTGGGGGGGGGAAGGAGGAAGAGGAAGAAGAAGAAGAAGAGATTGGATTTATACCCCACTCTTCACTACCCAAAGGTGTCTCAGACCGCCTTACAAGCTCCCTTCCCTTCCCCTCCCCACCACAGACACCCTGTGAGGTAGGTGGGGGCCGAGAGAGCTCTGACAGAAACTGCTCTTTTTCAAGGACAGCTCTTGTCAAAAGATGGCTTGCCCAAGGTCATCCAGCAGCTGCAAGTGGAAAGAGTGGGGGAATCGAACCCGGTTCTCCCAGATTAGAGTCCGCGCACTTAACCACTACACCCAAACTGTACTCTACTGAAGTCCCTGTCCTCCCCAGGCTCCGCCCCCAAATCTCCAGGACTTTCCTGGCCTGGAGCTGGCAACCCTACGATGGGGCTAGGCAGGGCTTTTGCCCGACAAGCCTTTTGATTGGCCCCTGGAGATTTGACTGGCTGGGTAGATTTTTTAAAAACATTGCTTTGGCAGCAAATGCCACTCGGCACAAGGACCTTAACTGTGTGACCGAAGGTGAGCCGAGGCAGCCATTTTGTGGCTGACTCCGCCTCCCGCAGCAGCTCATTTGTGGCAGCCATTTTGTGGTGGCAGCTCCCCCCACACAGGTTCAGAATTCCAAAGGTTCACACAGGCTCGAAAAAGTCGGGGACACCCCTGCTCTGTGGCTTCTGAGCTCCCACTAAAATGGCCCTCCTGCTCCCAAGTTGACCGATACAGCCACGAGGGCTAGAAAGTGATCCTCGAAATAGGTTGTCGAAGGCTTTCACGGCCGGAGTTCATTCATCGCTGTAGATACTTAACACGAAAGACACGGCAGACTGGGCCAACCTGAAAAATCCGCAGTGGCTGAACACAACCTAACCCAGACAGGACACAGCATTTGGTTCCAAGACGCTGAAAGGCTGGACAACACTTCCAATTACCATGTCAGATTACACAGGGAAGCCATTGAAATTCATAAACAGAAACACAATTTCAATGGGAAGATGAAGAAAGTCTAAAAATAAATAGGGCCTGGTTTCCTGTCCTGAAAAACACAAAAGGCTCTACAGCTGGCACTAGCACTGCAGATAAGATTAGAGTTTCAATAGCCATTCTACATGCAAAAGAACCTCCTCAGGAAATCTCCTCCGGAAACAATCCATAGACAAAAGAACCTCCTCAGGAAAGCTCCTCCATTAGCATGTTCATAGCCTGGGGAACTCCTACAAGATAATGACTCAGCCCTACCCCACCTTCCAGGGTGGATATAAATTACCTGCCTACCATCTTTCTTCTCTCCTTGACACAGAGAGTCCTCCATCTTTCTGTGTTATACCTCTGAGGGCGCCAGTCACAGCTGCTGGGGAAATGTCAGGTCCTACAATGCCAAGACCACGGCCGCACGACCGGGAAAATCTACAGCAACTAATTATCCTCGAAAGTTTCAATACTGATGTTCCAAAACGGTGCATCCATTACCCATGTATTTGCTTGTGGAATAGGAAAGCAGCGTAGTTCATATGGAATTTGTTTGCCTGTGGTCATTCCCGTGGTGACACATGAATGCATGAGGCTGCCTTATACCGAATCAGACCCTCGGTCCATCAAGATCGGTATTGCCTACTCAGACCGGCAGCCGCTCTCCAGGGTCTCAGGCAGAGGTCTTTCCCAGCACCCGCTACCTGCTCCTGTTAACTGGAGATGCCAGGGACTGAACCTGCAACCTTCTGCATGCCGGACAGAGGCTCTGCCACCGAGTGACGTCGGCCTTCCCATCCACGCACCTGCAAGTAATTTTGTCCTGCCGGGGAGCTGTACCAGGTTGTGCTACATTTACGCAGCTGTTTTTTTAAAAACCCTATAATCCTTCGCAGTAGAAAAGAGCCAGAGTCCAGGAGCCCCTTCAAGACTAATATTTGTGGCAGGGGATGAGCTTTCGTGAGTCACTGGCTCACTTCTTCAGAGGCAGCTAGAACGTGAGTCCATCTGTCCGTATGTTCTTGGAAAGTGGGGCAATTTCAGACGCCAAATGCTATTGTCATTGAGCACTGAAAATCACTCCGCTCTCCAGGATAGAAGGGCAGATGGACTTTCGACGCTCTCGCTCGATGCTCCGGCTTTGATATCTCTTGAAGCCCTGGCTCGATTTTTCTGTCCTTTGGGACAGACCCAATGAACCAGACTTAGATGTTCTTAACGTTCTTGAAAGGAGCTGCAGTGGCTCAAGTGGTTAAGACACTGAACTGCAGGCTGTGGAAGGTCAGTAGTTCAGCAGTTCAAGACCCGAGAGTGCCGCATGACGGGGTGAGCGCCCGTCTCTAGTTCCAGCTCCTGCCAAACTAGCAGTTCGAAAGCAAGAAATTGCAAGTAGATAAATAGGTACCACTTCGGTGGGAAGGTAACAGCGTTCCGTGCGCATTGGTGTTTAGTCATGCCGGCCACATGACCACGGAAACGTCTTCGGACAGCGCTGGCTCTTCGGCTTTGAAACAGAGATGAGCACCGCAACCCTAGAGTCGGATTCGACTGGCTTTCGAGCAAGGGAACCTTTACCTTTTACCTTTAACGTTCTTGAATCATTGTGTGCTCGAGGTCACCAATGGGCCAGTTCTGGGTGTCGCTGAATTTCCAGATTAGGTGTCCATTTCCGCTTGGTGGTTGCTGAATCAGGGGGTACCAAGAACCATTTCTGTGTGTGTTTTTTTGCATGTGTTCTTGTCATTTCTTTGGAGCAGAGAACCAAACTGTCAGGCTGTTTCCGTGTACCCAAACAATGATGTCTCGGTGACTGTTCTGGGTGTGTGGTTGTGTGTGTGATCACGCAACGCTCACCCCTTCCTTCGAGTAACTGTCAGCGCCTTTGTTCCACGGCCATTGTTCATCTCTGCACATATATCTCTTTATGGAAAAGGCTTCGCAAACATTGCGACACAATCGCTTGGGGAAAATGACACAACCTTTCGAAAAATAAAAAGAAGTTTCCCCGGACAACCGCCTTCCACCGGTGTGCACCTTCCTGGAAAGGCTCAGTTTACCTTCTCTGAAATGAAAGGCCGCTCTGTTTTAAACATCAGATAATCTCCTGACTAATTTTCTCAGGGGCAGGCCTGACCTTATGGCAGACTTGTGTGGCAACCCTTTGGATCACGGTGGTCTCCACTTCACTTTTCCCAGAGATGAACTGTGAGGCGTGTCGCTGGAGACAGTTCCTGGCAATGACGCTGGTACAGCTTGTGCCGAATCCGATTAATCCCAGGCCTGGCACCCGGGTTCCAGCAGTTCCCTTTCGGGGTATGGGAAACGGGACATGCCAAGGAGCAAGCCCAACAGGCAGGTGTAGTTTGGTGTCGTGGTGAAGTCCGTGGATGCTAATCTGGGAGAAATGGGTTTGATTCCCCACTCCTCCACTCGCAGCTGCTGGATGACCTTGGGCAAGCCATAGTTCTGACAAGAGCTGTCCTTGAAAAAGAGCAGTTTCTGTCAAGAGCTCTCTCAGCCCTGCCTACCTCACAGGGTGTCTGTTGTGGGGAGGGGAAGGGAAGGGAGTTTGTAAGCCGCTCTGAGACACCTTTGGGTAGTGAAGGGCGGGGTATAAATCCAATCTCTTCTTCTTCTCTTCTTTATGGGCAGAGGGCATCTATTGGCACGACCCCATCAGGTACTGTAGAGTAATGGAATGGTCCAGGGGGATGCTTTTTATAAAACGCACTCTCTTCCAATGTTTGTTGTCTATATTACGCTGCTCTTACTGCATGACAGCCAGTGTGGTGTAGTAGTTAAGAGTGCGGGCTCTAATCTGGGGTCGTGGTCCCACGGTCATTTTGATCGGGTTTCACAACTGTTCCCTATCTTATTTAAAAGGGCCGACCAGGCAGCCGATTCTGTCTCCCGTTTCGAAGCGGACTCACGCCTGCAATCCTCCCGGTTTTCTAGCGCGTTTTCCGACACTGGGAAAATCAAGTACTTTCCTACTACTTGTGCTGTGAATCCGCAATTTCTGCTGTCTGGACAGCCATCTCTCACTACGAATGCGATTAGGTCATCTGTATGTCCTTCTTGCGGTGGTTGTTTTTTTTTCCAGCTTGCACAGTTGTGTGCATGGCCAGTCCTGCGCTGAATATATTTAAATGCATGAATGCTCAAGCACACATAAAACAGCACTCAGTTACACGTCGGTAGTTCATTTTTGTTCGGCGTGGCACAATTGAAAAAAAATTCTTTGTGCATATGCGCATGCACAAACAGATTTTTTAAAAATTGTGCCATCACTTGGGTGGCACAGCTGTCTGGACTGTGCCTGGAGCCTCGTCACACAATGCAAGCGGTTGGGCAAGGGATGTGTGATCATCTGATCCCGCTAAAAAATACCCCCGATCAAATCTACAGCGGGAACAGATCGTGGTAAGCTTGCCATGTGACCACACCCTGGGAGAACCCCACTCTTCCCCCACATGCAGCTGCTGGTGTGACCTTGGGTCAGTCACAAGTTCTTTTCTCAGAGCTGTTCTCTCAAGGGCAGTCCTCGAGAGAGCTCTCTCAGCCCCACCTACCTAAGTCACAGGGTGTCTGTTGTGGGGAGGGGAAGGGAAAGGAGTTTGTCAGCCGCTCTGAGACACCTTCGGGTAGTGAAGGGTGGGGTATAAATCCAATCTCTTCTTTTTATCTTCTACTTTAATAATTCCTTCCCTCCCTACCTCCCTTCCGCATTATGCTATATATGCCCTGACGATTTGAGACTGCTGAATCTGAGAGCATTCACAAATTCAAAACACTCGGACCTCAGGGCTGAATAGGTTTCTTATCTCACTGCAGATGCTAATTTTCTACCCCAGGCATTTATCCCGGGTTCTAATCAAGCTGATTTCATTTTGCATTGTGTCTTGACATCCTGACTCCTTTCTTTCCAACACCCCTCCCAACTTCAGACTGGGATCAAAGGGCTCAGGGATCCCCGTTCCTGCTTGTATCTGTCGACGGGAACTTTGACTCTGAAAAGCTTATAACCTGGGGATCTGGTTGGTCTTTCAGGGGCTACTCGACTCAAATCTTACCGTTCCACCACAGACCAACACAGGTAGTCACCTGAAAAAAAATTGCACTTATAAAGCCAGTTTGGTGCAGTAGTTAGGAGTGTGGACTCTAATCTGGGAGAGCCGGGTTTGATTCCCCACTCCTCCACATGCAGCTGCTGGTGTGACCTTGGGTCATTCACAAGTTCTCTCAGAGCAGTTCCCTCACGAGCAGTCTTCAAATGAGCTTCCTCAGCCCCACCTACCTCACACAGGGTGTCTCTTGTGGGGAGGGGAAGGGGAAGGAGTTTGTGAGCCGCTCTGAGACTCCTCCGGGTCGTGAAGAGCGGGGTGTGAATCCAATCTCTTCTTTTTCTACCGTCTCAGCAAGAAAGACATTTTGAACAATTTTCTTTTAAAAGATGGGCTGTGATACTGGGAGACGGGGAGAGAAGATGCTTTGGTGTTTATACAGCATCTTTCAGAGGAGGGGAAAAAATCAGATTTGCCCTGAGGAGTCCACAGCCCCTCGGCAGGAAGAAAGGAAAAGATAAGAACATGGAGTGATAAATGTGAGCCAGTGGCTTAGTCACCTGGGAGGGTTAATAGGGTTAACACCTATTAAGTATGCTGGTATGAATGAATCTTTGTATTTCCCACGTGAAACGCCAATTCAGAAGCTGGTAGGATCTCTAGACAACTTGTTTTTCTTTCGTAACATTTGTTCAGGTTCTGGTGCTGCTGTTTGGTTGGCAAAAGGACGACGGTGTATTCTCTGATCTGCCTTCTGGAGGTAACGGCTTCTGGGCACGCTCGAGTCAGACATTACAGATTTTTCTCCCCTTACTGGATCTGATTCTGAATGGGTATTGCCCGTTGGCTCTGAGGGAGAGCGCCAGCTTAGCCTGTAGGTGGTCCCAGGTTCAGATCTCCAGCATCCAGATAAAGAGTCTTAGAGAGCAAGAGTCAGCAAAGACTTTTACTCTGTTTGACACCCCGGAGACCAGACAGAGAAAACCAGGTTGCCCTAGATGGGCTTTGTCCATACAAGTCGGCTTGGTACATCTGTACCAAGAGCCAGTTTGGTGTAGTGGTGAAGTGCACAGACTCTAATCTGGGAGAACCAGGTTTGATTCCCCCACTCCTCCACTTGCAGCTGCTGGATGACCTTGGGTCAGTCATAAGTTCTCTCAGAGCTGTCGAAAAAGAGCAGTTTCTGTCAGAGCTCTCTCGGCCCCACCGACCTCACAGGGTGTCTGTTGTGGGGAGGGGAAGGGAAAGGAGTTTGTAAATCGCTCTGAGACTCCGAGTGAAGGGCAGGGTATAAATCCAATCTCCTCCTCTTCTTCTTCTTCTTCTTCTTCTTCTTCTTCTTCTTCTTCTTCTACCTCACAGGACGTCTGTTTTGGGGAGGGAAAGGGAAAGGAGTTTGTAAGCTGCTCTGAGACTCCCTTGGGTAGTGAAGGGCAGGGAATAAATCCAATCTCTTCTTCTTTTTCTCTATTTTCTCTTTGACAAGAGTTATATACTGACAGCAAAGACCGTGCTGTTGCGACCCACTCCCACATAGTCAGGACAGCTCGATTTGATTCCAACCTTCATACCCCTAAAATCTTGTTAGTCTTGAAGATGCCACTAGACTTGAATCTAGGTGTTCTAGCCATTTTTCTAAGAAACAGACTGAAAAGCTGAGAGAGAGAGAGAGGATTATGGAATCCTATTTGTTTCTTGAAAACACTTATTAGCTGCCTTTTAATTTAGAATCATAGGAATTGGAAGGGATCTCGAAGGTCATCTAGTCCACCCCCCCTGCACAAGGCAGGAAATTCACAAACACCTCCCCCTCCACCCAGTGACTGCTGTTCCATGCCCAGAAGATGACGAAAAGCCTCCAGGATCCCCAGCCAAACAGGCCTGGAGAAAAATTGCTTCCGGACCCCAAAATGGTGATCAGCCTTTCCCCCGGCGTGTCAGAAAGGGCCACGAGAACTAAGCATTGAGGCAACCCTTCCTGCCCTCCCTTCTCATGATCTGCCCACAAGACAGAATCAGCATTGCTGTCAGACGGGGCCATCTAGCCTCTCCTTGAAAACCTCCCGAGAAGGAGAGCCCACCACCTCCTCCCGAGGAAGCCTGTTCCACTGAGGAACCACTCTGACTGTCAGGAAGTTCTTCCTAACGTTTAGCCGAATACTCTTCTGATTAAATTTCAACTTGTTGGTTCTGGTCCGACCTTCTGGGGCAACAGAAAACAACTCTGCACTGTCCTCTATAGGACAGCCCTTCAAGTACTGGAAGATGGTGATCATATCCCCTCTCAGTCGCCTCCTCTCCGGGCTAAACACACCCAGGCCCTTCAGCCTTTCCTCCTAGGACTTGGTCTCCAGACTCCTGAGCCATCTTCGTTGCCCTCCTCTGGACACGTTCCAGCTTGTCTATAGCATTCTTAAATTGTGGTACCCAAAATTGAACATAGTATCTAGGGGAGGTCTAACCAGAGCAGAGTAAAGTGGTACCATCACTTTGCGTGATCTGGACACTATACGTCTTTTAACTTCGTGGAACTCACGACAGCTTACGATGTCAGCAAAACAATAGCCGTAAAAGCCACAATTCTGGAACGGCACTCAGAGGCCACCTGGTCCGACGAGCTGTTCAACCCAGGCCATCCCAAGTGGGAGCATCCCGACAAGGGAGTTTCTCCTAATGTCCAACCCAAATCTCCTCTCCTGTAACTTTAAAACCATGCAATCTAGTCTTGCCTTCTGGAGCCACGGAGAATGGGTCTTTGCCCCTTTTCACGGTGGCCAGCCCTTCAGGGAGCTAAAGGTCGAATCTGCATTTGCATTTTTAAATCAGTTTCGTGCTACTGTGACGCTGTCTTTCTCTATGCCTGTTTGAATGTTGTTTGGAGAAGATTCATTTAAAGCGGTGCAGAGGTGCAATGACAGTGGAGCCACCATGATAGAGCGATAAACATATGCGGACATGCAGAAGTATGCTAGCATTGTTGAAGTGTGAAAACGAAAGCAAATGTAGACAGCTTTTTGGAGTCAGAAGGCTGGGTCACCAGTAGGAAAGACAAATGCAGATTCGACCGAAGAAGACCTTCAAACGCTTCCCTCCGCAGTCTTCTGCACTCTCAGCGTACCTAGTTCCTTCAGTCTTTCCTCATAGTAAGATCCCCAGACATTTCCATCACCTTCCTCTGAACACCTTCCAGTTTGTCTCTGTCTTTCTGAGAGTGAAGCGCCCAGAACTGGCAACCGTGTGTTAGAGCTGTTTCCACACAGATGTTTGGCTCAACCTTGGTTTCCCTCAAGGAGCACTGTTTTCAGGAAGATCCCTACGACAGGGTTGTCTGTTTGTCCTGGTTCTGTGTCCCTGTCCCCCCCCGCCAATTTACTGCAATCTTTCCCAAACCTAGACTGGGCTACTCTTTTTTGGAAAGACTGCGGCCAAATCACCAGTGGACATGGGAATGAGAAGGTGTGGTGTTATAAGTGGAAGGGTACCAGCTGCACATTTTCCCTCATAACTCTGCAATGAAAAAGGCTAGATAATTTTTAATGGAAACTGGGAAATAGGAGATCATGGCATCTGAACATTATAATTACATAGAGGTAAAGGTTTCCCTTGCTCGAAAGCTAGTCGGATCTGACTCTAGGGGGCGGTGATTATCTCCGTTTCCAAGCCGAAGAACCAGCGCTGTCCGAAGACGTTTCCGTGGTCAAGTGGCCGGCATGACTAAATGCTGAGGCACACAGAACTCTGTTACCTTCCCACCGAAGTGGTCCCTATTTATTTACTTGCAGTTTCTGGTTTTCAAACTGCTATGTTGGCAGGAGCTGGGACCAGAAATGGGAGCTCACTCCGTATTGCGCCACTCGGGTCTCGAACTGCTGAGCTACCGGCCTTCCGGTCTGCAGCTTCAGCGTCTTAACCACTTCTTTTTTTAGTAAGAATTTTTATTTTATATCAAACAGATGAAAAACGAACAAACATTGGGGATTCCCTATACATCTCTGTTGTATCTAGTTTGCTACCTCCTACATTGTCCATTTACATAGTAACCATTATTTATCACCGCATCTTAACCTCTAAGCCACCGCGGCCCTGAACAGGAAGTTATAAATACCTAAATAAGTTAATATGGTTCTTTGACTAGGCTCTCGTGTTCCCTTTTCCGAACCCTGGAGTTGAGAAGCGTCAGCGTAACAGGTGAGCCAACACAGGTGACTAAACTGGCGTGGGGCACACTCTCACCTTGGTTAGTTTGGTCAATCTGTGTATCAGCCTTCCGTTCCAACTAGGATCTTATCACAGGCATCTTCCTGTGGGTCAGCTTGGTAGTCAAATAGTCATCTGTATCTTCCCTAATAAGGGTTAAAAAAAGAGATAGAGAAGAAGTAGGAGCAGCACACCTGATTGTGAGAAGAGTGGAATGGCATCAATTTCCTATAAAGACTAGGAAGAAACTCAGTGAAACAGGACAAAGAAATTTTTGTTAATGCAGCCTAGAATCACATTAGCCTTCTTTGCTGCTGCGTCACACTGCTGACTTATGTTCAGCTTGTAATCAACCGGAATCCTACCCGCCTACCCCTGGATCTTTTTCATAGCTAATATTGCCAAGCCGGTTAACTCCAGGGCTGCCAACCTCCAGGTGACCTCCTGGGATTACAGCTAATCTCCAGGTGACAGAGAATGTCAGACAAAACAAAAAAGTCTTTGCCTGCCAGCAGAAGACAGCAACAGAAGGGAACAGGTGAGTCTCTTTGTGGAGAGAGTCTTAAGAGTTTTGGTGCCATGACTAAGAAGGCCCTTTCCCAAATTGTCACCCGCCTGATCTCAGAAGGTGGGGGGGCACCCAAAGCAGGCCTCCAAAGATGGCTGTAGAGGCCAGGCAGGTTCATAAGCAGGGCTGTTTCTGGGCAGGAACGCACAGGAACGGCGTTCCAGCTGGCTCCCAAGTTGGCCACACCCAGCAGGAACTCATTAGCATAACAGGCCACACCCAACAGCAGAAACTCATTAGGATTGGCTACATGAAGGGTGTGTGGCCCAACATGCAAAGGAGTTCCTGCTCCAAAAAAAGCCATGAATTTTGACAACAAACAAGGCAAAACAGAATAAGAAGCAAAAAGTGGGTGTGACTGGATGACCACACCTCTGGTAACATGGGGGTGTGGACTAATATGCTAATGACCTGTGCTGTCAGGGGTGTGGCCTAATATGCTGATGAGTTTCAGTTGATGTGGCCTGTTATGCTAATGAGTTCCTGCCGGGCTTTTTTTTTACAAAAAAAGCCCTGTTCATAAGAGATCAGGTGATCCTTCGGGGATGTTGGTTATAAGCTGTATAGGGCTTCATATAGCCTCAGTAGCTCCGTCTTTGTTACGGGCTGGAACTAATGGCCTTTTAGTTGACTTGAGCCTGTGAGGGGACAGCCGTCAGCCTGCTCCCCAGAGAATATTTCTCTTTCTCATTCTCGTTAGCAGCTCTTACCTGCAAAGCCTGATTGGTTTCCTCTCACCACTAGACGCCCGGTGTGAGATGGCCCGGCTGATCTCGGTGTTTGGGATAGTTTGATTAATGATTTCTCGACTGGTAGCCAGCGATTAGGGTATAAGATGCTTAGTTTTAGCCAGGGGTATTTTGGGACAGGAACGCACAGGAACGGAGTTCCAGCTGGCTCCTGAGTTGGCCACGCCCAGCAGGAACTCATTAGCATAATAGGCCAAACCCAACAGCAGAAATGCATTAGGATTGGCTACACTAGGGATGTGTGGCCTAACATGCAAAAAAAGCCCTGGGTTTAGACAACAAACAAGGTAAACAGAATAAAAAGCAAAAGGTGGGTGTGGCTGGATGACCCCACTTCTGGTAACATGGGGTGTGTGGCCTAATATGCTAATGCATTTTTGCTGCTGGGTGTTGCTTATTATGCTAATGAGTTCCTGCTGGGCTTTTTCTACCAAAAAAGCCCTGGTTTTAGCTATGCATTTTGTCTCAAAGTCTGGCTAAGTTTTGCTGTGCATGTGTGCGTTCGAGCCCCAGCGGATGGGAGCTAAGAGTCGGGGAGTGACGCTCTGGTATTTGGGGAAAACTCTATGGTAGAACCAGCCTCAAACCATAGAGTTTTGCCCAAAAACCAGAGCATTGCCCCCTGACATCACCAATTTATTTGTTGTATTTATAACCCGCCCTCCCCGCAAGCAGGCTCAGAGCAGGTAACATTGCCCGGCACAATGTGCCGAGGTTCATATACAGTGAAAACATTTAAAAACATTAAAACATTTAACCCTATTAAAACATTTAAAACATTCAGCGATTTCAATTAATGTGCATTCCATAATCGATAACCGAGATGGCGTAACCTGTCACGCAGGCTCAGGCAAGTACCGGCTCCTGGGCGGTTTGGCTCGATCTCGCTGCAGGCCGCCTCCGCCACCGATGTTAACAGTGGCCATTGGTGGTAGTGGTGGGCAGCTCCTAATTAAAGGCCTGGTGGAAGAGCTCCGTCTTTCAGGCCCTGCGGAACTGCACAAGATCCCGCAGGGCCCCGATCTCCCTGGGAGCTCATGTCAATGTGTCTATGGAACTTCTGGGTGACGTAGGTATGTCACATTTATTTCCAGTGACGTTGCTGTTGGGGGGGGCAAGGTGTTCCTGTTTGGTAGTGGGCAGGAGCCCACAAAACCAGAAGATCTCCCACCCCCAACTGGGGAACGACAACCATAGTCACCATCCTGTCTGCAGAGTTCTGTAGCAATTGACATTTCTGAACACTCTTCAAGGGCAGCCCCACAGAGAGTGCCTTGCAGTAAGCTAATCTCGAAGTAAGCCGGGCATGCATCACAGTGACCAGATCTTTTCTCTCCAGGAAAGGCTGCAGCAGTCAAAGCCAGTAAAAGGCACTGCTTGATGTAGTGGTTTGGAGCGCGGAGAGAGCCGAGTTTGATTCCCCACTCCTCCACATGAAGAGAAGAGAGAAGAAGAGAAGAGATTGGATTTATACCCCGCCCTTCACTGCCCAAAGGCGTCTCAGAGCGGCTTACAAACTCCTTTCCCTTCCCCTCCCCACAACAGACACCCTGGGAGGTAGGTGGGGCTGAGAGAACTTCTGGCAGTAACTGTCCTTGAGAGAACAGCTGTGCCAGAGCTTGTGACTGACCCAAGGTCACATCAGCAGGTGCAAGTGGAGGAGTGGGGAATCAAACCTGGTTCTCCCAGATAAGAGTCCGTGCACTTATCCACTACACCAAACTGAAGCTGCTGGCGTGACCTTGGGTCAGTCCCAAGTTCTCTCAGAGCTGTTCTCTCAGGAGCCGTCCTCGATAGAGCCCTCTCGGCCCCGCCTACCTCACAGGGTGTCTGTTGTGGGGAGGGGAAGGGAAAGGAGGTTGCAAGCCGCTCTGAGAGTCCTTTGGGTAGTGAAGGGTGGGGTATAAACCCAATCTCCTCCTCCTCTTCTTCTTCTTCTTGGTGTAGTGGTTAAGTATGTGGACTCTAGTCTGGGAAAACCAGGTTTGATTCCCCACTCCTCCACTTGCAGCTGCTGGATGACCTTGGGCAAGCCATAGTTCTGTCAGAGCTGTTCTTGAAAAAGAGCAGTTTCTGTCAGAGCTCTCTCAGCCTCCACCTGCCTCACAGGGTGTCTGTTGTGGGGAGGGGAAGGGAAAGGAGTTCGTAAGCCACTCTGAGACGCCTCTGGGTAGTGAAGGGCGGGGTAGAAATCCAATCTCTTCTTTTTCTCTTAGCCAGCCAAAGGCCTGGGTCCAGGATCCTGGGTCCTGCTAACCACCCCCAGGTTACAGGCCTGTTCCTTCAAGGGCCAGTGCAGCCCCACCCGGAACGGCTGACACCTTCAATCCCGGATCCGACCTGCCACCCACCAGTAGCGCTTCCGTCCGATTGAGCGTCAGTTTATTAGTCTGCATCGACTCCAAAATCACCCCCAGGCACTGCTTCAGGGTTTCCACCGCCTCCCTGGGATCAGCTGAAAGTCTGAGACAGAGCAAGTGTCATCCACAGTATTGGCAACAGCCCAGCCCGAATCTCTGGATGACCTCACCGAGTGGCTTCCTGTTAGGGTCACCGAGTCTGGGCTGCGAAATACCTGGAGATTTGGGGAGGGGTGGAGCCTGATGAGGGCGGAGTTTGGGGAGGGGAGGGGAGGGGATTGTGGTTCCCAGAGCGCTGCCACTGCTGATGTGGGGGGAGAGGAAGCAGGTGGGTGGCTGAGAGCACTGCCACCACTGCTACTGCTGCTGTGCAGAGTGGGGGAGGAAGCAGGCAGGAGGCTGGGAGAGTGATGGGGGCAGGAAGAAAGAATGATGGGGTGGGGGGCAGAAAGAGAGAGAAGGAGTGATGAAGTGGGGAGGCAGAAAAACAAAGAGAAAGATGACAGGTCCAAAAGAGAGAGGAAGTCACATGCATGGAGCAGAAATAGAGTAAGAAAAGGGGGGCAGAGGGGAGAAATAGTGTGAGAGAGGTAGGGGGGTGAGCAGAGGAAGCAAAGGTGCGACGAATGAGATAACCATCCCGCAAGTTCCTTGCGGGTCTCCACTTGTAGAGACCATATTCCGAAGCGTCCGTTTTCTCCGAGTGAACTTATCCCTGTCGTCCGGAGACCAGTTGTACTCCCGGGAGGTCGCCCACCAGAAGCGGTCCAGAAGGATACCATGATGGATGCTATTGGAAACCACTGAGGGGTCTAGCACGACCATCGGTCACGCCCTCGGTCCACCTTCCGGCGCAGGTCGTCCACTAGGGCGACCATCAGTGGCAGATAAACCCTTAGGCAGACTCAGCAAAAGTTGGGGAAAGGGTGAAAAGAAAAAAAAAACACAAATGAAGATTTGAAAAAAAAATTTTTTGATAAAACCAGTGCAAATTGATTATGGTGCACCCTCTAGGGGTTATCTCCTATTTTGTGTGGGCGAGGTGCAGTGCCATAGGCTATGTTTCAAAGTCAAATGCATGTGTTTAAAAGTAAAATGATGGCGCCAAATTCAGTTGCCATGACAGCCATTTCAAAGAGGGGGGCACCAAGATTGGTCAGTGCTTAGGGCCTCTGTGGGCCTTCATCTGCCCCTGGCGACCAAGGCTGTTTCATTCCCGTAACCAGACCTGAAACCAGATAGGAAACGATCCAGACAACCCACTTTATGCAGGCATGTTTGAAGTTGTCCAGCCGACACCTGTTCAATCACCTTGTTCAACAGTGGAAGATTTGAAACTGGAAGACAGTTATTGAAATCTCCTGGGTCCTGGTTTTTTTTAGTAGCGTCTTTCAAAGCAGAGATGACCGTATTGGGATATCTGGTTAACAGAACAGAGCCCTGCCCAGTCATATAAGTGTGATACTGAATGTAGGAAATAAATCTCCCAAGAAGCATATTGCAAAAAAGGTAAACTTAGCATTTATTCAAGGAGATCTGGTTCATACACGGGTTGCTGTCGAAAGAAGAGAAAGCAGCCTAATTTAAGGAGTACTATCTCTGCGGTGGCTCAAGTGGTTAAGACGCTGAACTGCAGGCTGTGGAAGGTCAGTAGTTCAGCAGTTCGAGACCCAAGAGTGCCGCATGACGGGGTGAGCTCCCGTCTCTAGTTCCAGCTCCTGCCAACCTAGCAGTTCGAAAGCAAGTAGATAAATACGTACCACTTCGGTCTGAAGGTAACAGCGTTCCATGCGCCTTGGTGTTTAGTCATGCCGGCCACATGACCACGGAAAAGTCTTTGGACAGCGCTGGCTCTTTGGCTTTGAAACGGAGATGAGCACCGCAACCCTAGAGTCGGATTCGACTGGCTTTCGAGCTAGGAAAACCTTTACCTTTACCTTCTCTACCAGAAACGGCCGGCTTGTCCAGCATCATGTGTATGCAACCGTGGTGTTCCCTCTAAGCTGAGTGAGTGTGAGCCAGCTCACAGTTTCTTAGCCTCCGGCTCACATTTTTGTCTTGGCTCAAGAAGGAGGGCTCCGGAGCAAACTAATTTATGCAGTAGCCCAATTGCTCGCTCACAACTTTAATGCCAGGAGCTCACAAAGGAGAATTTTTGCTCACAGGACTCTCCATAGCTGTGAGGGAGCATTGTATGGGAGTAGGAGGGTGTTGTCTCTACAGGAGAGAGCTGCAGAGATGTGTCTCTACAAGAGCTCTCAGGTTAAGACAAAGGGAGTCATCCTATTAAAGGAGGTAACACCGCCTATACACCCTTAGAATGAGGTAGCAATTCCCAATGTCATAAGAACATCAGAAGAGCCCTACTGGATCAGATTGGTGGTCCATCTAGTCCAGCATCCCATCTCACACAGTGGCCAGCCAGTTCCTCTGAAGGGCCAACAACAGGGCAGAGTGGCCAAGGTCTTTCCCTGAGAAGAACTTTAGAAGAGCCCTGCTGGATCAGACTAGTGAGGGTCCATCTAGTCCAGCCTCCCGTCTCACACAGAGGCCTCAACCAGTTCCTCTGGAAGACCAACAACAGGGCGGAGAGGCCGAGGTCTTTTCCTGCAATGAACTTTAGAGGTGCCCTGCTGGATCAGACCAGTGAGGGTTCATCTATTCCAGCCTCCCGTCTCACACAGGGGCCAACCAGTTCCTCTGGAGGGCCAACCACAGGGCAGAGAGGCCGAGGCCTTCCCCTGAGAAGAACCTCAGAAGAGCCCTGCTGGATCAGACCAGCTGTCATGGAAGAGAGCCCATAGAATTTTGCTAACTTAGCTGACTTCAGTTCAGGCGGGGTTGCCATTTTGGTCAAGCAGCAGAACAAATTTTGAGTCCAACGGCACCTTTTAAGACCAACAAAGTCTTATTCTGGGTATAAGCCTTCACGTTCGTGCACCCTTCTTGTGCATGCATATGAAAACTTCTACCTAAAATAAAACTTTGTCGGTCTTAAAGGTGCCGCTGGACTCCAACGTAGCTGACTTAAGTTTCTGCTTGTACTTCACCCTACTCGTCGGTCTGTCTCTCTGAGCTGTCAAGGCAAAAATAGATGCAGTTTCCGCAGCACAAAGCTGCAGCTTTGGGCAAGCTTGCCCTGTTGGATTTCCATCTGCCATGCAGTACAGAAATGCTGTCTAAAAGCCGTACATTGTTCATGACCCTCGATTTCCATGCCCAGAGAGTTGGGTTTTCTTAAAAAAAAAACAAGACTTGAATTCTCTCAGCAAATGTCGTTCTCGTCTCTAACATGCAAGAAAATTCCAGGGTATCAGCAGACTTTCATTTTATCAACTCTTTTGTTTAGAGAGAAATTTGGTATGTGGCTTGTGTCAGCCTTCTCGCGTTTCAATGTCCTTTCTTCGCTGAGTCACCCTCGATTTTTTCCCCCTCCCAGAAGTGGCTCCAAACAACTTTGTTTTTGTGAAACCTCCCCCCACCCCCCAGCTGGTGTTTATTTCAGAATTGTTTTCTTGGTTGCTGGATGAGAAGGAACTTAATCAGATAGGCATGGGGAGCCATTGCCGCTTAGAACAGATTCCGCAAGAGTTTATTTTCGTCAGTCTGGAGTGGCAGAAACCGCAAGGGTATTCTGTGTGGCATCCGTTTGGAAGACGTGTGTCAATACCTCAGTCTTCAGGAAGGGGGTCTGAAGAACTGAGGCAAATTGAGGCGACCCGAGACCTACTGGGGAAATTAAAAACGGACAAGTCTCCGGGTCCTGAGGAGATACACCCAAGAGTTCTTAAGGAACTCAAATATGAGATAGTTGATCTATTTTGCTTTCACACATCTCTCTATATAATAATTGTCATTCGGGGAGGCACTTTCCAGAACATTCCACACGCTCCCAAATCAGTTGGCTTAATAACCTGCCACTCAGAACATGTCCCTATCCACTGGCCGTGTTGCCTGAGTCCCACCCACAGAAGCAGCACCCGCGAAAATTTACCTCAGAAGACGGAGACTCCAGCCCTGCCACTTTGCGCTGCCGCTGTGCCCGGCCCGGCCTCAGCCTGCACTGAAGTCATAAGATAAGGATCGGTATTGGGGCTGGTACTATTTAATTTATCCAGCGACGATCTGGAACTAGGGGCGAGTAGTATAGTGGCCATGAAATTAAAATATGCCTGCTCTTTGGGAGGAAAGCGATGGCAAACCTAGACAGCATAATAAAAATTAGAGACATCACCCTGCGAACAAAAGTCTGTATGGTCAAAGCGATAGCATTCCCAGTAGTAATGTACAGCTACGAGAGTTGGACCATAAGGAAGGCCGAGCACCGAAGAATAGATGCTTTCAAATTATGGTGCTGGAGAAGACTCTTGAGAGTCCCTTGGACTGCAAGGAGATTGAATCCGTCAATCCTAAAAGAAATCAACCCCGACTGTTCCCTGGAAGGCCAGATCCTGAAGCTGAAGCTCAAATACTTTGGCCCCCAAATGAGAACGGAGCCCTCACTGGAGGAGAAGACCCTGATGCTGGGAAAGACTGAAGGTCAAAGAAGAAGGGCGTGGCAAAGGATGAGATGATTAGACAGTGTTATCAGTGCAAAGAACATGAAGTTGAGCAAACTCTGGAGGACGACGGAAGACAGGAGGGTCTGGCGTGATGTGGTCCATGGGGCTGCGAAGAGTCGGACTCGACTGTGCGACTGAACAACAAAAAATATAGTGGCCAAGTCTGCAGATGACACCAAATTATTCAGGATGGCGAAAACCAAGGCGGACTGTGAAGAGCTCCGAGAGGATGACTATGGGTGAGTGGATGACTATGGGACAAATGAAGTTCAGTGTTGGTAAGTGTACACAAAAAATTCCCAGCTTCAAGTCTAGGCCAATGAGGCCTGAACTGGCTGAGAGTGAGAGGGGAAAAGATCTCGGGATCCTAGTGGGTAACAAAATGAAGGTGTCAAGCAGTGTGCTGCTGCGGCGAAAAAGGCAAACTCTATGTTGGGAATTATTAGGAAAGAGATTGAGAATAAAACAGCCAATATTGTAATGACCCCTGTATGGATCTATGGTGCAGCCTTGTTTGGAATATTTGGTACAGTTCTGGTCACCGTTATCTCCAAAAGAACACTGCAGAGCTGGAAAAAGTGCAGAGGAGGGCAACCAGGATGATGAGGGGATTGGAGCACCTTCCCTCTGAGGAACGGCCAAAGAGTCACGGACTTCTCAGCTGAGAAAAGAGACGACTAAGGAAGGAGGGACATGATAGAGGTTTATAGAATTCTGCATGACGTGACAAGAGTAGACAAAGAGAACTTTCTCTCCCTCTCCCAAATACTTGAACTCGGGGGCATCCAAAGAAGCTGATGGGCAGTAGGTTCAGGATGGACGAAAGGAAATACTACTTTACACAGCGAGTGATTAAAATGTGGAATTCACTGCCAGAGGAGGTGGTGATGGCCACAGGAATAAACAACTTTAAAAGGAGGCTCGATAAATCAGTGGAAGATATGTTTATCAGTGGCTACTAGTCATGTTGATTGAGGGAAACCTCCTCATTCAAAGACACTAAGCCTCAGCCTCCATGCCCTCTGGTTGGCCCTCCAGAGGAACTGGCTGGCCACTATGTGAATACAGAGTAGCAGCAAAAGCACTGTAATGAGACGCTAAATAAAATAAAATTATAATTAATGTAAACTGATTTATATTTTGTGCAAATATAAGGCTTACCCACATTATATTCATTATATTTATATGTCTATATGGTTTCATTTATGGAATTTGTACAATTTTTCAGCTCACTGAAGAAGTTTAACGAAACGGGTGAATTTATACCCGGGCTCCTCGTGTGATTCATCTTTCAATTGATTCTTCTTTCCATGTTGATTCGTATTGGAATTACCTTTGAAAATTGTATTTACCATAACATTTTGTATATAACTTTGTACACTTTAGCATACATAAAAATAGCTGCACAAAATATAAATCAGTTTATATTAGTTTAATTAGAATCTAATTCTATTTAGCATCTTAGTATAGTGCTTTTGCTTTGTATCTCTTACACACTGTAATCCTTCTTATACTGGCCCCTGTGTGAGACAGGATGCTGGACTAGATGGACCCTCACTGGTCTGATCCAGCAGGGCTCTTCTGAGGTTCTTCTCAAGGGAAAGTCTCGGCCTCTCTGCCGTCTAGTTGTTCCTCCAGAGGAACTGGCTGGCCATTGTGCGAGACGGGAGGCTGGACTGGATGGACCCTCCCTGGTCTGACCCAGCAGGGCTCTTCTGAGGTTCAGAAGCACCCAGGAAGAACTGGCCTGCAGACAAATCTGCACAAAGGTGACTCCATTTCTGCCAAGGAAATCTCACACTAAGCAAAGTTGGCTTTCCCCTCAAGTTTTCTTTTTTGTTGTTGTTGTTCTGCTTTTCTGCCATGCAAGTCAAGGGCCGAGGGTTTGAACAGGCCACTGACCCTAACCCGGAAATCCTCACTGACTTCCAATCTTTCTCGGGGTGCCAGTTGATTACCAGTTGATCTCCAGATGACCAAAATCTGTTCCCCTGGAGAGAACGGCTGCTTCAGAGGGTGGTCTCTACAGCATTATACCCTGTTGAAGTCTCTCCCCTCCCCAAACCCCACCTTCCTTGGGGTCCACCCCCCAAATCTCCACGTATTTCCCACCCTAGAGCCGGCAACCCTTCGGCCTTTGCAGTTCCTGAAGAGTTTCTGCCAAGTGTCCCCCATGTCCAGCTTGGCAGCCTTTCGGCTTAGAAACGAGTTTGCTTGTTTCTTTTAAATGAACATCAAAATCCTTTGACTCCTGTGTGCAATGCTCCCTGTAAGCTGTGGCGTCTCGTGAGCAAAAATTCTACTTTGTGAGCGACGGGCGTTAAAGTGGTGAGCGAGCGATTTGGCTGCTGCATAATTTAGTCTGCTCTGGAGCCCTCCTTCCTGAGCTAAGGCAAAAGCTGGAGGCTAAAAAAACCGTGAGCTAGCTCACACTGACACAGCTTAGAGGGAACACTGCCTGTGTGTCCAGTTCCAGATTCTGCAGATATAGTTTTCTCGGGTTTGCCAGGTCCTTCCTGGCCACCAGCAGGGAACGGGGCTGCGGGGGGAGGGATGCCAGATCCAGGCTGGGAAACACCAGGAGATTTGGGGATGGAGCCTGGGGAGGCCAGGGACCTCAGTGGGGTATAGTACCACGGAGTCCACCCTCCAAAGCAGCCATTTTCTAACTAATCTCTTCAGTCTGGACATGGGCTGTAATTCTGGGGATCCCCAGGTCCTGCCTGGAGGCTGGCATCCCTAAGTGTTCCTTAGGTGGGGCCTGGAGGTCTCCCAGAATTACAACCGGTTTCCACTGTGGTGGTGGTGGTGGAGAAGGAGGAGGAGGAGGAGAAGGAGGAGATTCCTGCACTGCGCGGGGGGTTGGACTAGATGACCCCGGAGGTCCCTTCCATCTCTATGGTTCTATGGATTTATACCCCGCCCTTCACTACCCGAAGGAGTCTCAGAGTGGCTTACAATCTCCTTTCCCTTTCCCCGCCCCACAACAGACACCCAGCGAGGTAGGTGGGGCTGAGAGAGCTCTTTCGAGGACTGCTCCTGAGAGAACAGCTCTGAGAGAACTTGTGACTGGCCCAAGGCCACACCAGCAGCTGCGTGTGGAGAAGAAGTGGGTGAATCAAACCCGGTTGTCCCAGACTAGAGTCCGTGCTCCTAACCACTAAATTAAACTGGCTGTCAATTCCTCTGGAGAAAATGTCTGCTTCAGAGAGTGGGTTTGATGGCACCACATCCCTGCCAAACTATTCCCAGCCTCCAATCCAGGGATTTACTAACTCAGAGTGGGCTACCCTAACCCCCACTGAAAACCTTATTCCAATGTGTGGATGTCCGGGGGGCTCTGCAGCGGGACAGGTATGTCCAGTGGGCAGGGCATAGGCTTGCCAACCTCCAGGTGAGGCCCAGGGTTCTCCTGGAATTAAACCTGATCTCCAAACTACAGAGATCAGTTCCCCTAGGGTAAAACGGCTGCTTTGGGAGGTAGACTTTATGGCATTGTACCCTGCTGAAGTCCCGCCCCTCCCCAGAAACCACCTTCCCCAAATCTCCAGGAATTTCCCAACTCAGGGATGGCAGCCTTAATTGCATAGCACAGCTGCGGTGGGTGACTGGCTGCAAACCGAGGGCGCATTTGTTTAATGCTTTGTGGCCTGGTGGCTGCTGTGACAGAGAATTTTTAAAAAGAGAAGTTTCCACGATAGCTTTCCTTTGTAACAAATTAGCGAAAGGTCGGGTTCTCAGAGCCGCTTCAACTCTAAAGAATTGTTTAGCCTGGGAAAGAGAAGGCTTAGAGGGGACAGGATTGCAGTCTTCAAATATCTGAAGGGCTGTCATGTGGAAGATGGAGCAGATCGATTCTCTCTTGCTCCGGATCGCAAGACTAGAGCTAATGGGTGGAAATGACAAGGGAGTCGTTACCGGCTAAATATCAGGAGAAACTTCCTCACTGTAAGAGTGGTTGAGCAGTGGAACAGTCTGCCTCGGGAGGTGGTGGGTGCTCTTTCGCTGGACGTTTCCAAGCGGAGGCTGGACGACCATCTTTCGGGTATGTTGCAGGGCTATCTTTTGGCTATGCGCCTGCAGAGTGCAGGGGGTTGGACTAGATGACCTGCAAGGTCCCTTCCAACTCTTAACATTCTATGATTCTGTGTGCTCTCCTTTTTCGAGATCCACCCCCCTAAGAAGATGTTCACAGTACTCTCCTTCTCCTCAAAAGAATCTCACATCAGTTAACAAAGAACACATTCGTGTTTTACTTGCAATGTTTAATTGAAGACATGAAGCAAGATTTTTAGAAGAATTTTGAATGAAGAAGATAGTAGAAGACGTACTGTATCGTATTCGATCTTGACATATCCACGACGACCGACGACTTTGGGTTTATACCCCGCCCTTCACTGCCCAAAGGCGTCTCAGAGCGCCCTACTAACTCCTTTCGCCTTACCCTCCCCACAACAAACACTCCCTGTGACGGTAGGCAGGGCTGAGAGAGCTCTTGACAGAAACTGCTCTTTTTCAAGAACAGCTCTTATCAGGCAACATTATAGCTATGCCCATTACGTGTCATCCAGCTCAGGTGCTTAAGTGGAGGAGGAGTGGGGGAATTCAAACCTAGCTCTCCCAGATAAGAGTCCAATAGCTCTTTAACCATCTACACCAAACTGGCCACTACACCAAAGAACATCATTCATGTTCCATTAGCTTGTTTATTAATTTGTTTAAACATGCAGCAATATTGAGGCGATTTGATGGCCGTTGTGCATATTAGACCACCGCATTTCCCGGAGACACCTCTCGAAGTTTAGAGTCAAGGCCAGGAGCACTTTAGAGAAGGAGGAGGAAGAGGAGGAGACTGGATTTATACCCTGCCCTTCACTACCCAAAGGAGTCTCAAAGCCTCTTACAATCCCTTCCCTTCCCCACAACAGACACCCTGGGAGGAAGGTGGGGCTCAGAGAGCTCTTTTGAGAACTGCCCCTGAGAGAACAGCTCTGAAATAACTTGTGACCGACCAAGGTCACATCAGCAACTGCATGCGGAGGAGGAGTGGGGAATCAAACCCGGTTCTCCCAGATTAGAGTCCGTACCTCTAACCACGACGCCAAACTGGCTCTCAACCAGATTTTCAGGGTATGAGCTTTCGGGAATCAAAGCTCTCTAAGGTGACTAATGTTGGGTTGGGAAATTCCTGGAGATTTTAGGGTGGTGCCCGGGGAAGGTGGGGGTGTAAGAACCTCAGACAAGCCCTGCTGGATCAGGCCATTGGCCCATCCAATCCAGCATCCTGTCTCACATTGTGTGCCCTGAAGGTCTGTCAACAGGGCATGGAGGGCCAGGCCTTTTCCTGATGTTGCCTCCTGACACTGGTATCCAGAGGTTGACTGCCTCTGAATGTGGAGGTTCCCTTTAGTTACCATGGCTGGTAGCCACTGACAGACCTCTCCTCCACAAATCGGCCTGTTCCCCTAAGCTGTCTCCGCTTGTGGCCATCACAACATCCTCTGGCAGTGAATTCCCCTTTTAATCACTCGTGTTTGGCTTGGGTAGGGACCTCAGTGAGGTATAATGCCAAAGCAGCCACTTTCTCCGGGGGAACTGATCTGTGTAGTCCGGAGGCCAGTTGTGATTCTGGGAGGTCTCTGGGCCCCACCTGGAGGTTGGCAACCCAGTCCCCCTTCCAGGTTTCCTCCTTCCTTTCTGGTCTCGCAACACGCTTTTGGTTCCTGACCCACAATTGCAGTGTAAAAAGTCCGTTGGCTCTGGCTGCAATCCTGCGGACGTATTACCGTAGAGTAAGTTCTATGGGATTGAGAAAGAAGTCCTTTTCTCCCTTTTCTCAATCTATGGGATTGAGCAGGTTGAGAAAGAAGTCCTTTTCTCCCTTTCTCACAATACAAGAACCCGTGGGCACTCCATGAAATTGCTGAGCAGTCGGGTTAGAACAGATAAAAGGAAATACTTCTTCACCCAAAGAGTGATTAACATGTGGAATTCACTGCCACAGGAGGTGGTGGCAGCTACAGGCATGGACAGTTTCAAGAGGGAATTGGATAAACATATGGAGCAGAAGTCCCTCAGTGGCTATTAGCCACAGGGTATAGATGGGAACTCTCAGTCTGGGGCAAGTGATGCACTCTATTCTTGGTGCTGGAGGGGGCAGCAGTGGGAGGGCTTCTGGTGCCCTGGCCCCACTGCTGGACCTCCTGATGGCACGTGGTATATTTTGGCCGCTGTGTGACAGAGTGTTGGACTAGATGGGCCATTGGCCTGATACAACATTGGCTTCTCTTATGTTCTTATGTTCTTATGTAGTGAGACTTCCTCCCCAATAAACATGCCCAGGTTTGGTCAGTGAATCAACACGCCGTCCTCTCTGTGCCAACGATTTTGTGCCTTCCAAAACCTCTTGGCCAAAAGCCAAACCTGGCACCGGCCGTGAGCCTCCTCACAGCGGCTGAAGCAACCCAGAGGGCCTCGCCAGGCCATGCTTGGGTGTGGCAGAGCTGCCAGCCACTAATTCCAGATGGGTTGGCTTTTCCCAGCTGGAAGGAAGCCCGACGTGAGTGGCTTTCTGACGGCGCCCACGGCGCTCTGACGTTTGGGATGCGGCCGGAGCACTTCGGCAACTTCCTCACGCCACGAGAGCCCCTAAAATGGCTCATCTGTGAGATCACCTTGGGTTTTTTTTGTTTTTCTGTTCCACATGCAACTGCCTCGTTTCCTCGTTACCTCAGGGAGGAAGTGGTTTTTTTAAATGGAGGGAAACTGAGGCACGGAGCACCAAAGGTTCGCTGCAGAGCCCGAGCATTTTCAATGCCTCCTGACCCGTTTTGTAATCTGGAAAATGCCTCGTAATCTGCCGCAGCTGAGCTCGACCACGCGGGTTGTGAAAAGCCCCTGGGGGTGTTTATCTGTACAAAGGACAAACCACGACATTTTACTAAAAGCGGCCATTTTCCTGTGACTTTGATTCACCAAAGAATGCATTGTAGGTCGGCTACCGCGGGGTCATCTAGCCATTACAACCAACCCATGGCGTCGTGTGTTTTAGTGTGGGTAGTGACAAAGCATTGCTAACTTCGGTGTGTGTGTGTGTGTCTTCCTCAGACAGACAGAGCAAAGTTGGCTGGAGGAAGGGAATAAGTTTTATTTTTATTGATTTATTGTTCAGTCGCACAGTCAAGTCCGACTCTTCGCGACCCCATGGACCAGATTACGCCAGGCCCTCCTGTCTTCCGCTGTCCGCTGAAGTTTGCTCAATTTCATGTCTGTTGCATCGATGACACTGTCTGACCATCTCATCCTTTGCCGTCCCCTTCTTCTTCTTTGACCTTCAATCTTTCCCAGCATCAGGGTCTTCTTCTCCAGTGAATGCTCCCTTCTCTTTTGGTGGCCAAAGTATTTGAGCTTCAACTTCAGGATCTGGCCTTCTAGGGAACAGTCAGGGTTGATTTCTTTTAGGACTGACTGATTTGATCTCCTTGCAGTCCAAGGGACTCTCAAGAGTCTTCTCCAGCACCATAGTTCAAAAGAATCTATTCTTCGGCGCTCGGCCTTCCTTATAGTCCAACTCTCGCAGCCATACATTACTACGGGGAATGCCATTGCTTTGACCATGCGGACTTTTGTTGGCAGGGTGATGTCTCTGCTTTTTATCGTGCTGTTTAGGTTTGCCATCGCTTTCCTCCCAAGGAGCAGGCGTCTTTTAATTTCATGGCTGCAGTCACCATCCGCAGTGATCTGGGATCCCAGGAACGTGAAGTCTGTCACTACTTCTACGACTTCCCCTTCTATTTGCCAAGGAGTGATGGGGCCAGATGCCATGATCTTAGTTTTTTTGCGGGCTTGTATGTACATATGGTCGGCACACAAACAGGTAGCCACTTTCAAAACGGCCACACTACCGGTATCTATTAATTAATGTTGTTCGGACCTCCCAGAGTTCCCTCTAAGCTGATTTAGTGTGAGTTAGCTCACAGATTTTTAGCCTCCGGTTCACACATTTTTGTCTCAGCTCAGGAAGGGAGGGCTCCAGAGCAGACTCATTTATGCATCGGCCAAATCGCTCGCTCACAACTTTAATGCCAGTGGCTCACAAAGTAGAATTCTTGCTCATGAGACTCCACGGCTTAGAGGGAGCATCAGCTCAAGACAAAACAACCGAACAGAAGTGGAAGAAGAGGAAACAAACAATTTAAAAGGAAAGGGAATAAGAAGGGGATTGCCTCATGAAGCAATGTGGGGGATCGAATTATCTTTTGTTGCCCTCTTATAAGGAAAACCACTCCTGGAGACAGCCACGGCACCTGGCAGGAAAAACGTCTTTTGTTTGTACCTCGTGGAGACGCACGTTGCCAAAGTTCAAAAGTCCCCACGGGCCTATTATCGAGTCAAAATGGCACATTGTGCTTCCCCTTTTTTCTCACGGTTCTGAGCACTGCTCACCTCACACGCTGAGAGAAGTTTCCAGAAGGAGGATTAAGGATTGTGTCACTGGCCTGCTGGGGTCTGAGGTAATTTTGTGTGCTTATTTTATGTTCCTGCCACGTAGTGCTTCTTCTTGGAAGGAATTCGTTGGTGGAGAAAGGCGGAGGTGATCGTGACGGAAGTTCTGCGGAGACAAGGTGACATTTTGCTGGCCGTTCATGGTGTCCAAATTCTGCTGCCTCGCCCCCACCGTCATGCATTCACAAAATTTTCTCCATCGTGTTCCCTTCTTCGTGCACCTGTCCTTTTTCTAAAAAAAACAACAAGTGTTATTAGGATATACAATGCTTCACAACTTGGTCCAAAAATATATCATATCCTTTTTACAAAACTCCTCTTCCCCCCCGTTGGCTCCCAGCATTGTTTCCACCATTCATACCAAACCTAATACATATCAAATCCTTGTTATCGTACTAATACAACAGGTAACTCAATTTAGCTAATTATAACTACTATAAACTCTTACTAGCTGTTTACCGTTAATGCATCATTAGTAGTTTCCCAGACTGAAAATACTATCCTTCATTTCCCAGTACTTCTGTAAGTAAAGGTAAAGGTTCCTTTGCTCGAAAGCCAGTCGTATCCGACTCTAGGGTTGCGGTGCTCATCTCCGTTTCAAAGCCGAAGAGCCAGCGCTGTCCGAAGACTTTTCCGTGGTCATGGGGCCGGCATGACTAAACACCAAGGCGCACGGAACGCTGTTACCTTCCCACCGAAGTGGTACCTATTTATCTACTTGCAATTTCTTGCTTTCGAACTGCTAGGTTGGCAGGAGCTGGAACTAGAGACGGGAGCTCACTCCGTCTTACGGCACCTGGGTCTTGAACTGCTGGACTACTGACCTTCCACAGCCTGCAGTTCAGCGTCTTAACCACTTGAGCCACTGCAGCTCCTAGTACTTCTGTATATAATCTTTAAAATCGCTCCAGTCTGCCAAGAAGGTTTCTTCTTCTAAGTCGTTAAGTTTTCTTGTCCATTTGTCCATTTCTGCCATAAATAGCAATTTTCTCAACCAGTCCCAGAGTTCAGGAATCTTCTCATTTTTCCAGTTCTGAGCATAGATCATTCTGGCAGTTGTTACCATGTACCATATCAATGTTCTTTTACTCACATTTATTTCTTCTAGTTTAAGACCTGAAACAAACATTTCAGGTTCTTTCTTAAAGGTACATTTCAAAAATTTTTCCATCTCTGTATGTATTGCAGTCCAGAATGTTTTTACTTCATCACAAGTCCACCACATATGGTAAAAGGAACCTTCAACATATTTACATTTCCAACATTTGTTAGATAAATTTTTACCTATATTAGCTATCTTTTTTGGTGTCATATACCATCTATACATCATTTTAAAACAATCCTTGTCCACCTGTCCTAAACATGAGTCAAATGGTGGCCCCCACAGGAGGCAGAGCCCAGATACCATTCTAGGACAGCAAATTGCCAGTGGTTGTATTTTTACCACTGGGAGTAGGGTAAAAGTGGGCATCATTTGGGAATTTTCCACCACTAGCAATGACATTTTGGGGGGCTAGCACCGAGCAGGACTGCCGTTTTTTTGTCTCTCACTGAAACGATGGAAGCGGAAAAGGAAACAAAATGGCCGACAACCCAAGTGGGCAGAGGAAACAGAGAGAAGACCGCAGCGTGTGAATTCCCAGTCTTGGACTGAGCAAGTGTTGTGTAGTGGGTTCGACGCATGAAGAACCAGGACACGGCGTGATTTGTTAGTTCATAGTTTACTAGTACACCAAATGGAACGGAGAATACCGGCCAGATGGCCAACTATATACCATCCCCATGGACCACCTCCAGGTCCCATTGGTGGGTTTAAACTTCCCACCAAGGTTTCTATTGGTGACTGCTTGAGGTTTCAGGATCCTAGTCCCTATTGTCTCTTGACAGCCAAGCTCTGGTAAACGTCGCTGTCACGACATAACAACAAGAGTTGCTCCCAAAGACTGATTTTAACCTCAAACATGCTATGGACTAGCATTTCTTCACCAAACACACCATTTCCTAACACTCCGCCTCTCCCTCCTGCTTGGTCACCACCATTAACTTGAGGCAAACTGCTAGCCCTTGACTTCCCAAGATGTAGTAGCTCCAAAATGCGTGAAGTGACATGAAAGAAATGGGTATTTGGGGGCATGTACTGAGTGCCGTGGTCCTCACTGGTAGATACATTCACTGGTATACTAAGCCAGTAATCTGTATTCTGTTGTAGCACGGTGCATTAGAGGCTATAAGCAGCAGAGGTTCTCTTTGTTCTACATGTGCTGGCAAAGTTACAGAGTTACACAGAGCCTCTAATCAGTTTCAGACTAATAAAGAGCCCTGTATTTAGGGAACTCCACTCTAGATAGTAAAAGTGAGAGATAGGGATAGAATCTAACTAAACTACCTATGATGGATACAGATGCAGAGATATGTGTTATTGTCCATCATCCGTGGTGCCAAAGGTGGAGGGCAATGTGCTCCTTAGGGCTGCCACCACCACCCCGATGGGGGCAGCTTTCCCTCCAGCTTTTGGGGGGCCCAGTCTGGCCAGTGGGGGAGCCCTGCCCACAAAGAGCCTCATTGCGCCTGACGTGCCCAGAGCGATGACATCACCCTGCTGTGCCGGGCACATCTCACGGGGGATGCTCTAGCATTTGGCCTAAAACTCTGTGGTGACCATAGAGTTTTTTTCCAAAATGCTAGAACATCCCCCACACAGCGTGCCTGGCATGATGACATCACTTCTGGATAACATCATTGTGGCACATGTGCCAGAAGATCCTGGGACCAGGCAGCAGGAGGAGGAGGAGGAAGAAGAAGAAGAAAAGATATTGGATTTATACACCACCCTTCACTACCCGAAGAAGTCTCAGAGCGGCTGACAATCTCCTTCCCCTCCCCTCAACAGACATCCTCTGTTGTCAGTGGGGCTGAGAGAACTCCTTCGAGGACTGCTCTTGAGAGAACAGCTCAGAAAGAACTTGTGACTGACCCAAGGTCATCCAACAGCTGCATATGGAGAAGTGGGGAACCAAACCCGGTTCTCCCAGATTAGAGTTCATGCCCCTAACCACTACACCAAACTGGCTCTCTCAGTAAGACCTCGCAACCCTAGTTCTCCTTCTTTGTGTGTGTGTGAGAGAGAAGTGAGAACGGAAGGAAAGAAGGAAGCAATTCCCTGAGAGTATCAGTCTGCACATCAAAGGGACAGAGGCAGAGGAGTAAACAGGAAGGAAACTCTCAGTTTGCCTGCTTATCTACCTGACTGTTTTGTAAACCTCCCCCTCCGGAGGCGGAGGCTGAGAGAGAGAGCGTCTGGTCCTTCTCTTCCAATACTCATGTTGGAGCAACCACGGATAGTCCCCCACACAAGACGCTAATTCTGGGAAATGCTGACAGTCTTCCTCTTCTCGTCTCCAGCAAACACCTCATGGCCCGTCCTCCGTCGTCTGTGGCCCAGTGTGGCAACTCAGCCACCAAGATGATGGAGGCGTTATGAGGTGGGATGGTGTTTGAGACAGATCTGTCATAGATTTGTACATCTTTATGGGAATAAACTATCTGCAGGTGCTTCCCCAGAAATACCTATGTGTTTATTTTCCAGTGGGTGGAAAGGAAAGGAAGAGTCATAAGAACATAAGAGAAGCCAATGCTGGATCAGGCCAACGGCCCATCCAGCCCAACACTCTGTGTCACACGGTGGCCAAAAATATCAGGGGCCATCAGGAGGTCCAGCAGTGGGGCCAGGACATGAGAAGCCCCTCCCACTGTTGACCCCACCCCCAAGCACTAAGAATACAAAGCATCCCTTGCCCCAGAGTCCCTATCTATGTTGTTGTTCATCTATACCTTGTGGCTAATAACCACCGATGGACCTCTGCTCCAAATGCTTATCTAATTCCCCCTTGAAGCCATCCATGCTTGTAGCCGCCGCCACCTCCTGTCTCAGTGAAATCCATGTGTTAATCACTTTTTGGATGAAGAAGGACTTTCTTTTATCCGTTCTAACACGACCGCTCACCAATTTCATGGAGTGCCCACGAGTTATAGAATCACAGAATGTTAGAGTCGGAAGGGACTTTGCAGGTCATCTAGTGCAACCCCCTGCACTCCACAGGAGCAGAGCCGAAAGACAGCCCTACATATCTACATACCTACAACATACCCAAAAGATGGTCATCCAGCCTCCGCTTCAAAACGTCCAGCGAAGGAGCATCCACCACCTCCCAAGGCAGACTGTTCCATTGCTCAGCCACTCTTACAGTCAGGAAGTTTCTCCTGATATCTAGCCGGTAATGACTCCCTTGTAATTTCCACACATTAGTCCTTGTATGGTGAGAAAGGGAGAAAAGTCCCTCTTTCTCAACCTGCTCCATCCCATTCATAATCTTATAAACCTTGATCCTGTCACCCCTCAGCCGTTGTTTCTCCAAGCTCAAGAGCCCCAAGTCCATTTAAGTGTTATCCCTGACTCGGTGGTGTTTGCGTTTAATGGGCCTGAGGTAGGGATCTGGCTCCGTGATCACTTCATAATCTCCTCCCTTTTCTCTCTCCCCCACCTCTTTTTTCACAGACATGACTCTAGAATAGCCAGGCCAGATCAGATTTTGGTTCCATCTTGCTTCGCGTATCCTCTACGGACAGTGACCAGAAAGCCGCGGCATTCCACCGGAGACATTAACAGCAGAGCATGGCTGCAGTATCCATCCTCAAGGATCTTGTAATTGCATGTGTGGATAGACCGGGGAAATCCCCAAGCAAATTATCCTCCTTTCAGTTTGCTTGAGAAAAGTCTGGATTGTTATTGTTTTCATTTTGAGGGTTTCTCAATAGTTAAAATTATGCACATTTGTTGGCTTTTCAAGACGCAGAGTGCTGAGGAACTGAAACCTTAAGGAGTCACTTCCAGCCCGAGTAGACAATACCGAAGAGGAGATGGCCCTCTCTAGTTAAAAGAGATTAGATTTATACCCCGCTCTTCACTTGAAGTCTCAGAGCGGCTTACAAATTCCTTTCCATTCCCCTCCCCACAGCAGACACCCTATGAGGTAGGTGGGGCTGAGAGAACTTCTGACGGAAACTGTCCTTGAGAGAACAGCTCTGAGAGAACTTGTGACTGACCCAAGGTCATCCAGTAGCTACACCAAACTGGCAGTTATGCATTAACTGAAGCAAGCAATTGTTTCCCCCACCACCACTTTTCCTTGCTCACCATCTGAGAGCCAGTTTGGTGTAGTGGTTAAGATCGCAATCTCGAATCTGGGAGAACCGGGTTTGATTCCCCACTCCTCCCCATGCAGCTGCTGGTGTGACCTTGGGTCAGTCACTGTTCTCTCATGAGCAGTTCTCGGGAGAGCTCTCTCAGCCCCACCTGCCTCACAGGGTGCCTGTTGTGGGGAGGGGAAGGGAAAGGAGATTGTAAGCCTCTCTGAGACTCCTTCAGGAAGTGAAAAGCGGAGTATAAATCCAATCTCTCCCTCTCCTCTCTTCTTCTTCCTCTCTCTTCTTCTCAACCCCCCTCCATCCACCATTCATTCCCCCACCCCCAGGTCTAAAAAAGCTTGGAGGAGGCCTTTTTTTAAAAGGTCACAATACCATTGCATTGATCTGTCCGCTAGGACCTCTGAATCCCCAGCTTACAGTTTTTAAAAATGCAACTCTCTAGCCCAGGGTTGTTGAACTCATTGGTTAGGAGGGCAAGATCTGACATCAATGAGACCTTCTTGGGCCGGGCTGTGTGTGTGTCATAAAATGTAATGCCAGATACATAAGAACATAAGAACATAAGAGAAGCCAATGTTGAATCAGGCCAATGGCCCATCTAGTCCAACACTCCGTCACACAGTGGCCAGAAATACCAGGGGCCATCAGGAGGTCCAGCAGTGGGGCCAGGACAATAGAAGCCCCTCCCACTGTTGCTCCCCCCAGCACCAAGAATACAGAGCATCACTTGCCCCAGACATAAGAACGTAAGAGAAGCCAGTGTTGAATCAGGAAAATGGCCCATCCAGTCCAACACTCTGTCACACAGCGGCCAAAATATACCAGGTGCCATCAGGAGGTCCAGCAGTGGGGCCAGGACACCAGAAGCCCTCCCACTGCTGCCCCCCCAGCACCAAGAATAGAGTGCATCCCTTGCCCCAGACTGAGAGTTCCCATCTATACCCTGTGGCTAATAGCCACTGATGGACTTCTGCTCCATACGCTTATCTAATTCCCTCTTGAAACTGTCCATGCTTGTAGCTGCCACCACCTCCTGTAGCGGAGATGTAAACTTTATCAAGGACACAAACACAAAGAGTTGGGTTTTTTTTAACTTAAAATAAAAACATGCTGAAAACATCGGCGCTCTTGCAATATTTTGTTTATTTAACAGTGTCTGATGACTGACCCCTCTTGCTCTGGATTATGGCATCGAAATGTCTGTGCTGTTGCAATCCTGAATATGCTGCTCAGGGGTGTATCTGTAAGCTGCAAACCTACGATGACGCAGCAGCAGCGGAACTGGAAGAAGAAGAAACAGAAGACAGCCAGTTCCACTGCGGGCCTCACAGAAGCCCTCCGGGGGGGATCTGATCCAGCCCCCGGGCCGTTTGTTTGACACCCCTGCTCTAGCCCCTTTTGTTGTAGATTTATAATTGCAGATCTATAAGGGAAGAGGCATTTTCTGCAATTAAAACTCGCCCCCCCCCCATGAAAGCTGGGTGTTCAGAAAAGTTAATAGATAGATCGTTCTAACTCAATGGTGATACATCTATTGCCAATTTTGTTATTTAAAGATTTAAAACGTATTCTGGTGGTGGTGGTGGAGGGGAGCCAAGGAAAAGAATGTGGTGCCGATGTACATGGGACCTATAAAAATTTGCACCTTCCAGGGCTGCCAACTTGCAGGTGAGGCCTAGAAATCTCCCAGAATTTCAACTGATCTCTAGATGACAAGAGATCGATTCCCCTGGAGAAAATGGCCGCATTGGAGGGTGGACTTTATATGATATTAGGAAGAGGAGGAGGAGATTGGAGTTATACCCTGCCCTTCACTACCCAAAGGACTCTCAGAGAGTGGCTTACAAACTCCCTTCCCTTCCCCTCCCCACGACGGACACCCTGTGAGGTCGGCGGGGCTGAGAGAGCTCTTGACAGAAACGGCTCTTTTTCAAGAACAGCTCTGCCAGAGCTTGTGACTGACCCAAGGTCACATCAGCAGGTGCAAGTGGAGGAGTGGGGAATCAAATCCGGTTCTCCCAGATTAGAGTCCACGCACTTAAGAAGAGAAGAAGAAGAAGATTGGATTTATACCCCACCCTTCACTAACCCAAGGGAGTCTCAGAACGGCTTACAAACTCCTTTCCCTTCCCCTCCCCACAACAGACACACCCTGTGAGGTCAGTGGGGCTGAGAGAGCTCTGACAGAAACTGCTCTTTTTTAAGAACAGCTCTGACAGAACTACAGCTTGCCCAAGGTCATCCAGCAGCTGCAAGTGGAGGAGTGGGGGAATCAAACCCGGTTCTCCCAGATTAGAGTTTGCGATCTTAACCACTACATCTCAAGCCACACGGTCCACCTTCCAAAGCGGCTGTTTTCTCCCGGGGGAGACGGATCTCCGTCGCCTGGAGAGCAGTTGTAATCCCAAGAGATCGCCAGCCACCACCTGGAGTTTGGCAACCCAAACAATTAGGGAGTCACATTGAGCAGATGCTTCAAAAAATCCCCTGAACCGCTCCAATTTGGATGCCATGCCAGGTACAGATCTCTGCATATGGAAGCTAGCGAAGACCACAGCCGCCGAGAGACCCGATCTTATTTATCAAAAAAGAATCAAGCTGGTAGCCCTCAATGCTCAATAACGATGCCCCTTAACGCTCGTGACCATGACGACGAGATATGTTTGGTGCCTCAGACCAAACACCCGACGGGTGCTTCCTCCGTGTTGCAAATATCATAACAGGCCTGATGACAAATGGTTTTCTGCTCTCCAAAGGCGCTCTCACCCTCCGCTTCCTGAAGCGTCTTCTGCTTCCTTCTTCCTGACGCCCTGTGACCCAGATCCACAGATCCAGGATGCGCACCGCTGCACATGGAGATCTCCAAACCCTCATCCACTCGGCAGGTGAGCGTTGTGAGGTGCACATGTCTGAGCAAATCTAGAAGCCGGGGTGGGATTTGGTCTCAGGAATGCTTTAGTGAGGAACATTGGCACAGGAAAGCCCCCTGCAGCTGGGCTTGTTTGTGGGCAAAGCTGTGTATAAGGAATTCGGCACTGGCAACCACCCAAATGCTGTCAGCAGATGGCATAGCTGTGGCACGCCTGGACTCTCCCCCCAGCTAGGGTTGCCAGCCTCCAGGTGAGGTCTGGAAATCTAGAATTACAACTGATCTCCAGCCTACGGAGGTCAATTTCCCTTGAGAAGATGGCGGCTTTGGAGGGTGGAGCCAGTGACGTCATACCCTGCTAAGGCCCCTACCCTTTCCAAACTCCGCCCTCCTAACCCAACCCTAGTGGCGTGGACCCAGCCCTTTGGCCACAGTGCATTCTGGGAGCTTTCAAAAGCTTCATACGTTTGTTAGTCTTGAAGGTGCCGTGAGACAGCTGTCGTGATTTCAGCTGCAGAAGACGGCAAGCCCTCTGGGCGCTGCCAAATCACAATGGATTAAGCTGTATGCGGCGCTGTAAAAAGAAATCAGAATTTTTCAGGGCTTCTTTTGTAGAAAAAGCCCAGCAGGAACTCATTGCCATAATAGGCCACACCCACCAGCAGAAACACACTAGCATATCAGGCCACACCCCTGACAGCACAGCTCATTAACATATTAGGCCACACCCCCATGCTGCCAGAAGTGTGGTCATCTAGCCACACCCACCTTTTGCTTATTGTTCTGTTTACCTTCTTTGTTGTCAAACCCCAGGGCTTTCTTTGTAGCGGGAACTCCGTTGCATGTGAGGCCACACACCCCAAATGTAGCCAATCCTAATGAGTTTCTGCTGTGGGGTGTGGCCTGTTATGCTAATGAGTTCCTGCTGGGCGTGGCCAACTCCAAAGCCAGCCGGAACTCCATTCCTGTGCGTTCCTGCCCCCAAAATAGCCCTGGAATTTTTGATCCAGGATGCTGTCATCTCCCTCAGTGATGCACATGTCCAAATGTTTTGTTTAATGTTAATTATTTGCTTTGCTTCCCACTAGTCCTGGGGTTATCATGAGTCACTCAGGGTATGGAAGCTCTGGAGTCTGACACAACTCCCTCTACTGGTGTGAAAGATTTCAGCACACCTTGCCCGTGTCTTTTCAAGGCTATCTCAAGAACACCGAACATAAGAGAACCCAATGTTGGATCATCAGGCCAATGACCCACCCAGGACAACACTCTGTGTCACACAGTGCCCAAAACCCAGGGGCCATCAGGAGGTCCACCAGTTTGGTGTAGTGGTTAAGTGCGCGGACTTTAATCTGGGAGAACCGGGTTTGATTCCCCCATTCCTCCACTTGCACCTGCTGGATGACTTTGGGCAAGCTATAGATCTGACAAGAGCTGTCCTTGAAAAAGAGCAGTTTCTGTCAGACTCTCTCAGCCCCACCGACCTCACAAGGGTGTCTGTTGTGGGGAGGGGAAGGGAAAGGAGTTTGTAAGCCGCTCTGAGACTCCCCTGGGTAGTGAAGGGCGGGGTATAAATCCAATCTCCTCCTCCTCCGTGGTCTCAGGTAGAGAAAGGTCATTCACGCCACCAACTACCAGGCCCTTTGAACTGAAGATGCCGGGGATTGAACCTGAGACCTTCTGCGTGCCAAGCAGAGGCTCTACCATTGTGAGTCACAGCCCCTCCTCTGAATACTGGGTTCCGCTGCTGATTCCAGTCTCTGCACTGGTGTGGCACAGTTTCAGAGACACAGAAGGCACGGATCCCTGTTTCTATGACCACATTTGGAGACCCTGATCTGGAGAGCCCGATTTATCAGTCATTCCCCCAGAAGCTCTGAGAAAACGTCATTTGGGAGAAATCTCTAACTAGGAATTCTCAGCACCGTCACTAAAGTCCAGCTTGCAGGATTTTTTTTTAGGGAGTGAAAACTGGCAATAAAACTGGATTCAGGAGGGTTGCCCTTTGGGTCTGAAGTGGCACCTTTAGGACCATGCAAAGGGCACGCACACGAAAGCTGGTACCCAGAATGAAACTTGGCTGGTCTTAAAGGTGCCACTGGGAATAAAACTGGTTTTCTCAGTCAGAACATGCAAGATAAGGTACACTTAACTTAAGAACGTAAGAGAAGCCAATGCTGGATCAAGCCAAAGGCCCATCCAGTCCAACACTCTGGGTCACACAGTGGCCAAAAATACCAGGTCACAGTGAGCACAGAACTGCCAGGCTTATGCGTGGTCCTCTCGCCAGTCCTAATTCTCCAGATCCTCAAGTCAGGAAGAAAATTCCCCGTGGTTTTTTGGTGGGGGAGGGGGTTTGCATTTGGCGCCTTTGTACCTGCGACCAGCAAGCCTCCACAGGCCTTATCTCCTTCAGAATTTAGCCCTTCCCCGTCTCCTTTGATCCCCCTTGTCTCTCCTCCGTGAACAGCTGCCCCAGTTCTTGTGGGAAGAGATTGCAAACCTAATCTGTCTGGGACACACAGCGATTAGCAGTAACTCCCCAGACCACACAGTTTTGCTGAGTCTGTTCCTCTCGAAAGCGCTCTCAGTGTTGACACTTCGTTGTCGAGGCATTTGTTTAAAAAGGGTTTGGGTGCAAAAGAGGGTTACAGCTTTTAAAGGCCTCGGCTTGCAGATCCGACAAATAAAAGAGACAGCATGAGAAAGCGTGTAGCGTGGGGTGCTGGAGCCGGGTGGCAGGTGGAAGGCACCACAACCTGTTTTGAGATTGGTGTAGCCAGTCTGGTGTAGTGGTTAAGTGCACGGACTCTAATCTGGGAGGACTGGGTTTGATTCCCCACACCTCCACTTGCAGCTGCTGGATGACCTGGGGCAAGCCATAGTTCTGGCACAGCTGTCCTTGAAAAAGAGCAGTTTCTGTCAGAGCTCTCTCAGCCCCACATGCCTCACAGGGTGTCTGTCGTGGGGAGGGGAAGGGAAAGGAGTTTGTGAGCCGCTCTGAGACTCCTTCGGGTAGTGAAGGGCGGGGTATAAATCCAATCTCTTCTTCTTCTTCTTCTTCCACTTGCACCTGCTGGTGTGATCTTGGGCAAGCCATAGTTCTGACAAGAGCTGTGCTTGAAAAAGAGCCGTTTCTGTCAGAGCTCTCTCAGCCCCACCTGCCTCACAGGGTGTCTGTCGTGGGGAGGGGAAGGGAAAGGAGTTTGTGAGCCGCTCTGAGACTCCTTTGGGTAGTGAAGGGCGGGATATAAATCCAATCTGTTCTTCATCTTCTTCCACTTGCACCTGCTGATGTGATCTTGGGCAAGCCATAGTTCTGACAAGAGCTGTGCTTGAAAAAGAGCAGTTTCTGTCAGAGCTCTCTCAGCCTCACCTACCTCACAGAGTATCTGTTATGGGGAGGGGAAGGGAAGGGAGTTTGTAAGCCGCTCTGAGACTCCTTTGGGTAGTGAAGGGTGGGGTCTAAATCCAATCTCTTCTTCTTCTTCATTGTTTGCTTGCCCCAGACAACATCACTGCCAAAGCTCTTGTCTTCCATTGTATTCCCTGTTATCCTCCTGGGTTGTTGTTTTTTTGGTAAAGACCTGATTTGTGGTGTTGTTCCCCCTAACTTCCAAAACAAATGCAGTACCATCCTGTACTGTGTGTATTAGCAAAGTCATACTGACACACCGGGCCTAAAGAGGCTGGTGGTGGTGTGACCTCGGGTCAGTCACAAGCTATTTCAGAGCTGTTCTCTCTGGAGCAGTCCTCGAGAGAGCTCTCTCAGCCCTACCGAGCTCATGGGATGTCCATTGTGGGAAGAGGAAGGGAAAGGAGTTTATAAGCCGCTCTGAGACTCCTTCGGGTAGTGAAGGGTGGGGTATAAAACCCAATCTCTTCTTCTTCTAAAGAGGTTCAGAGTCTTGGTGTTGACCTTTAAGGCGCTGAGCGGTCAGAGACCCACATACCTTCAGGACTGCCTCTCTCATTATATCCCTGGAAGAGCGTTACACTCTAGCAATAAGGACCTTCTGGAGCTATGGTTGTCAGCTGTAGCTGCCAGCTACGGGGGTGGGCCTGCCCAACAACCAAGGTTCATTGCTTTAGCCCAGGTCCGAGGTAAGCACCTCTGTGGCCCTGCCAGCACAGTGGAGAAGGGGCCCCTGCCTTGACTGCCCTTCCCCATGGCTGCTGGGGCCCTCCAGGGCAGCAGCCCACCGGGAACTCTCCCGATAAATAAGAGGGCCGGTTTGCCCTTGCTGCTGATCCGGGACTCTTGGGGCTGTTCGCAAACCATCAAAAGGGAAACCTACAGTAAAGGTCAAGGTAAAGGTTCCCTTGCTCGAAAGCCAGTCGAACCCGACTCTAGGGTTGCGGTGCTCGTCTCCATTTCCAAGCCGAAGAGCCAGCGCTGTCCGAAGACATTTCCCGTGGTCACGTGGACTAGAGGCCGAGGCGCACAGAACGCTGTTACCTTCCCACCAAGGCGGTACCTATTTATCTACCTGCCATTTCTGGTTTTCGAACTGCTCGGTTGGCAGGAGCTGGGGCCAGAGATGGGAGCTCACTCCGTCATGTGGCACTCTCGGGTCTCGAACTGCTGAACTACCGACCTTCCGGCCTGCAGTTCAGCGTCTTAACCACTCGAGCCACGGTACAATACCCTCATCTGGATGGCCCAGGCTAGCTCGATGTCATCAGATCTCAGAAGCTAAGCAGGGTCGGCCTTGGCTAGTACTTGGAAGGACGACTTCCAAGGAATACCAGGGTTGTGTGATGCAGAGGTAGGCAATAAGAACATAAGAGAAGCCAATGTTGGATCAGGCCAACGGCCCATCCACTCCAACACTCTGTGTCGCACAGTGGCCAAAAATACCAGGTGCCCTCAGGAGGTCCAGCAGTGGGGCCAGGGCACCAGAAGCCCTCCCACTGTTGCCGCCCCCCCAAGCACCAAGAAGACAGGGCATCACTTGCCCCAGACTCAGATCTATACCTTGTGGATAATGGCCAGTGATGGACTCTGCTCTTAATATAAGAACATAAGAGAAGCCAATGTTGGATCAGGCCAACGGCCCATCCAGTCCAACGCTCTGTGTCACTCAGTGGCCAAAAACATCAGGTGCCAAAAATACCAGATACCATCAGGAGGTCCAGCAGTGGGACCAGGACACTAGAAGCCCCTCCCACTGTTGCCACCCCCCCAAGCACCAAGAAGACAGAGCATCACTTGCCCCAGACTGAGAGTCCCTGTCTATACCTTGTTGCTCATAGCCCCTGATGGACTTCTGCTCCATATGCTTATCCAATTCAGGAGGTGGTGGCAGCTACAGGCATGGACGGCTTCAAGAGGGAGTTAGATAAACACCTGGAGCAGAAGTCCATCAGTGGCTATTAGCCACAAGGTATAGGTAGGGACTCTCAGTCTGGGGCAAGTGATGCTATGTCTTCTTGGTGCTTGGGGGGTGGGAAACATTGGGAGGGCTTCCAGTGCCCTGGCCAGTTTTCCCTCTAAGCTGAGTGAGTGTGAGCTAGCTCACAGTTTTTTAGCCTCCGCCTCACACATTTTTGTCTCCGCTCAAAGAATGACTTATGCTCAGTTCTGGAAGCAGGAGCAGATACCTGATAAATGGGAGTGGATTAAAAAAATGATTTTAATGGCTGAAACGGACAAGTTAACAAGAAAACTTCATGGAGTAGAAGATGAAGAATTCTCAGCAGACTGGAAAGATTTTAAAGACTATTTAGAGCTTAACTGGGATGTGAAAAATAGACTATTATGTTTTGACAGCTATTAAGAATAGAAGTGTTGTAACAAGAGAGATTGTGACGGGAAAGTTACCTAATAGTTAAATTAGAAAAAGGAAAATAATGAAATGTATGATTTGAATACTGAAAATAAATTGAATGTAAGAGAACATTGATTGAAATGTTAATCGGGGCGGAGTATCATTGGAAGCCAGGGGAGGGGGGATAAAAATTTGTAGAAAGGGATATGGCAAGAATTATTGGCCAAATATGGAACATGGTATTATATCCTGTCAATAAATTTTCTTTTAAAAAAAACATTTCTGTCTCTGCTCAGGAAGGGACGGCTCCAGAGCAAACTAATTTATGCAGTAGCCAAACCGCTCGCCAGGAGCTCACAAAGTGGAATTTTTGCTCACAAGATTCCATGGCTGAGGACAGACTGGCAATTTGCCGCGGGATGGGACCCGGGCTGACAACGATTCAATACCGGAGTAAATGGAATGTTCACACAGGCACATCTGCCTGGCGTCCCCCACCCATAGCCTACCGGTGCTGTTGCACTTCACTGCCGGATTAAAAAAACACCTGATAAAAGCCGACGCAAATCTTGAAAGCCTGCGTTCGTCGCGCATTTCTCCGCTTCCGGGGAGTCTGAACGCGCAGCCAAAAAGCCGGGAGCAACCCGCGTTGGGCATGAGGCAGTAGCGGTGTGATTGGCTGCGCTCCGCTCTACTGCCCAATGCGGTGCTGGCGTTGCAGGGCAAAAAAAAAAAATCGGCAAAATGCGCTTATGCGCACATACGGCCACAGCCGAATTAATGGGGAAACGGCGAATATAGCATGCCTCTGGCGCGGCAGTCTGAACGCTCCCGCGCGCCTCCGTCCTGTATCTTCCAGCAGCGGCCCCCGCTGTGTGGACGGGAAAACCCGGTATTGTTTAATCCGGGGGTTTTTTGCCGCGACTGGCTACCGGGGCAAATTGCCAGTCTGTCCTGGGCCCATGGCTTAGAGGGAGCTTGGCCCCACTGGCGGACCTCCTGGTGGCGCCTGGTATTTCTGGCCAGGGTGTGACACAGAGTGTTGGACTGGATGGGCCATGGGCCTGATGCAACATGGGCTGTTCTTATGTTCTTACGATCTCTGCAGATCTGGGAAGCCAAGCAGGGTCAGCCCTGGTTAGTATTTGGATGGGAGACCACCAAGAAAGACTTGGGTTGGTATGCAGAGGCCTCTGTTCATCTCTTGCCTCGAAAAGCCTACAGGGTCGCCGTAAACCAGCTGCGACTTGCCGGCCCTTTCCACCACCACCGTACGACATTTATTTAAACACATTTACGGAAAATCTTTCGGGGATGAAATGCGGGAGGAAAGTAAAGCCCTGAACCACATGTTCGTCACGCCTCTACCGATGCCTCCCGGCCGTTCTTAATTCCCCGCTCTGCATCGAGAGCGTTGCAACACAGACGGCCCTCTCTGCAGTTTCATAATCAGCAGCGAATTTTTTTCCCCCTTTGTTTGTTTTAGTCGCCCTGTAAACCAACCCTGAACGCATTAAATGTCTGTTTTGGGGGGAAGAAGCAGATGAGTGTGTCTTTGGAAGGGGGAGAGAAAGGGCTCATAGGAAAATGACTCGTTCTTTTTCTTGCGGTTTTGGTGGTGGTGGCAGCGGGGAGGGTGGCTCGGAGCAGGGCGTGGCCCCAACGTCAAGGCGGGTGACTCAGGTTTTTTTTGTTGCAAGCTTTCAGCTAACCGGAGTGTCGAGCGGGTTATAAAAGAGCTGTCGAAGGGGTGGAGGCCGCACTCAGAGCAGCAGCCCAGAAGCCCGAGGAGGAAGACGGAGAACCGTCCAGGCAGAAACTGAAGGCCAGAGGCGGCTCTAGCCAGCTCAGGAAGATGAAGATGCTCGCGATCCTTTTGGCCTCTTGGCTGGCGCTGGCGGGATCAGCCACGGTGGGGCCCAGAGGTGAGTCTACGGGAGGCAGAAGGGAACTCCGCCAAGTTGCACCTCTGTTCTCTCCAGTTTGGTGTAGTGAGCCAGTCTGGTGTAGTGGTTAAGTGCTTGGACTCTAATCTGGGAGAACCGGGTTTGATTCCCCCACTCCTCCACTCGCAGCTGCTGGGTGACCTTGGGCAAGCCGTAGTTCTGGCACAGCTGTTCTTGAAAAAAAGAGCAGTTTCTGTCAGAGCTCTCTCTCAGACCCGCCGACCTCACAGGCAATGCCTCCCTCTTGTGAGCAAACGTTCTACTTTGCGAGCTACTGGCATTCAAGTGGTGGAGCGAGCGATTGGGCTACTGCATAGAGTAGTTTGCTCTCCGGAGCCCTCCTTCCTGAGCTGAGACAAAAATGTGTGAGCTGGAGGCTAAAAACTGTGAGCTGGCTCACACTAACTGAGCTTAGAGGGAGCATTGTTCACAGGGTGTCTCTTGTGGGGAGGGGAAGGGAAAGGAGTTTGTGAGCCGCTCTGAGACTCCCTTCGGGTAGTGAAGGGCGGGGTATAAATCCAATCTCTTCTTCTTCTTCTTCTTCTTCTTCTCAATCGAGGGCAATCCATGCGTTGGGCTGCCGGCGAGGAGGGTGGAGGTGTTAGGAAAGATCTGCAAGAATAGTCAGGATCATGTGCTAGAGAATGTCCTCTCACAGTGCGGTTTGTGCTCCTGATTGCCACCAACGACATGTCAGGACCAGTCCTGTGAGCAAAATGTTCACTCTGTGAGCTACCGGCCTTAAAGTTGTGAGCGAGCGATTGGGCTGCCTTGTAAATTAACTTGCTCTGGAGCTGCGGTGGCTCAAGTGGTTAAGACGCTGAACTGCAGGCTGTGGAAGGTCAGTAGTTCAGCAGTTCGAGACCCGAGAGTGCCGCATGACGGAGTGAGCTCCCGTCTCTAGTTCCAGCTCCTGCCAACCTAGCAGTTTGAAAGCAAGAAATTGCAAGTAGATAAATAGGTACCACTTTGGTGGGAAGGTAACAGCGTTCCGTGCACCTTGGTGTTTAGTCATGCCGGCCACATGACCACGGAAACGTCTTCGGACAGCGCTGGCTCTTTGGCTTGGAAACGGAGATGAGCACCGCAACCCTAGAGTCGGATTCGACTGGCTTTCGAGCAAGGGAACCTTTACCTTTACCTTTACCATCCTCCCTGAGCTAAGACAAAAATGGGTGATCCGGAGGCTAAAAAACTGGGAGCCAGCTCACACTAACTCAGCTTAGAGGGAACACTGGCTCAGGACCAGCACGGGCCATGCCATTGCGAATGTGGGCTGGTGCCAAATTCCTGCAAAGTGGGTTGCCGGGCAGTGAACACAGTCCTGGCTTGACGGCAGAGCACTGGGTTTGCCTGCCGAAGATCCCGGGTTCAATCCAAGCCCTGCCCAGGGAAAGGACCTTCTCGTGAAGCTAGGTCCAGAGGTCAGCCGTGTCGGTCTTTGGTTGCAGACCACGATTTGAGTCCAACAGCACCTTAGAGCCCAGCCAGATTTGGCGGGACGTAACCTTTCGAGAGTCAGAGTTGCTCCTTTGGGATCTGACGAAGGGCGCTCTGACTCTCAAAAGTTTTTGCCCTCCCAAATCTGGTTGGTCTCGAATCTAGGACCTTCTCAGGCACCAGGAGCTGGGAGAGGCGTTCCTCTGCCTGAGACCCTGGAGACTGCCCGCTGCCAGTCTGGCTTGGCACTTTGCGGGCAGCTGTTCTATCAACTGGACCAGCCACGGTAACCAAAACTAGGTAACAACAATATATCCTGTGGTTGAAATAGCACGATGACAACGATTTGAAAGGACAATCACAACAGATACGGCGAAGGCATTTTGAGCCATAAAGATTGTGGAGCTGTCAGCCCGTTTATTTATTTTGTGACCTCTTGCCTCACTGATATTGTGGAGTTGAAACAATGGAGTTTTGCTTTTAAGAACATTTGACATTGTGGGTTGAATTATGGGATCTGCTCAGAAGAAGGTTTCTCCTCGAAACATGGACGTTATCCGGAAAACACGTCAGCATTTAAAAAGGGGAGATTCCTATTTGTTATTCATGGACTCTAATACTTAATTGGCGTGTGTGTATAAAGAAAATTAGAAGGAAGAGCCATTTTTTGCTTCTGAGAACATTGTATGTGGGATAAAACTTCTGTTCAAATTCTGTTCAGATTCTCCTGTAATATTTTGATTATCTAAACCATTAGAAATATTTTGTTGTGATTGTTCTTTCAAATTGTTGTCATAATGCTATTACAACCACAGGATATATTGTTGTTACCTAACTTTGCGGGCATCTTCATACCTTCACTTCTCTCCCTGGAGCCGTCCTTCCTGGTAAGCGTTTCTTCCTGTCCTGTAGCCCTCGGGTGGGGGGGAGAGAGCCTGGCAAAGTGTCCCTCATCTCTGGCCTGCCCCCGAACCTGACTTTTTGCCCCCCGCCACAGCACTGCAGGAATCTGATGGCCAGAGCTTTGCTTCTGGTGGAATGTGCTGGAACAGAGTTCCAGAACCTCTTCGGCAGAACTCTTTTGACAATGTTTAAAAGTTTGTGAGTTTTCAGTATGCACTTGCAGTATACAGAGCTGGTTTGGTGTAGTGGTTAAGTGCGCGGGCACTAATCTGGGAGAACAGGGTTTGATTCCCCACTCCTCCACCTGCAGCTGCTGGATGACCTTGGGCAAGCCATAGTTCTAACAGAGTTGTTCTTGAAAGAGCAGTTTCTGTCCGAGCTCTCTCAGCCCCACCTACCTCATGGGGTGTCTGTTGTGGGGAGGGGAAGGGATGGGAGTTTGTCAGCCGCTCTGAGACTCCAAGTGAAGGGCGGGGTATAAATCCAATCTCCTCCTCCTCTTCCTCCTCCTCCTCCTCTTCCTCCTCCTCCTCCTCCTCCTCTTCTTCTTCTTCTTCTTCTTCTTCTTCTTCTTCTTCTTCTTCTTCTTCTTCTTCTTCTTCTTCTTCTTCTTCTTCTTCTTCTTCTTCTTCTCCTTCTCCTTCTCCTTCTCCTTCTCCTTCTCCTTCTCCTTCTCCTTCTCCTTCTTCTCCCTCTTGAGAGTTCTGGCACCTCTTTTCCCAAAAACAAAACGCCCTGCATGGCCGCTGAGACCCAGCATGGTCAGAGGGTCAAACTAGGATCTGGGAAAGCCAGGTTCGAATCCCCACTCTGCCCCGGGCGTTTACAGGGTGACCTTGGGGCAGTCACACACTCTCAGCCTCACCCACCTCAGAGGGATGTTGTGAGGATAAAATGGAGGAGGAGAGAATTATGTAAGCCACCTTGCGTTCCTTTCAGGGAGAAATGTTGGGTGCAAATAAAGTTAAAAAACGCACGATGGATGCATGCAGGGCTTAGCTGCTTCACTGAAAACATCCGGTGGCTTTCAAGGCCTGGGTCGTCCCCGTCATTTACAGACTCTGCACTTTAGAATGACAAAAACCTCTGATTAATCTCTGGGTGTAGGGCTGTACGCACCTGGGCAGTTACTCAGAGCTTTTCAACGGCTAGGACAGGATCCAGTTAATTCCCGGCCTCCGTATTCTGCCTTGGTTTTTGCGGCTGGATATTCCTGTCTTTTGGCCAGCGAAATTACCTCCCTCTCTCTCTCTCTCTCTCTCTCTCTCTCTCTCTCTCTCTCTCTCTCTCTCTCTCTCTCTCTCTCTCCCCCTCTCCTTAACAGTCTGTAGAGGTTCTTTTGCCCGAATGGCACAGGTGAAATGGGGTTGCAAATCAAGATGCAAATCAAGATGGTTGCAACTTGGAACCCAAAATTATTTACATGTTTAACTGCTGTTATACACGGCTGATAATTTTGACAACTCGAGTTCCGCAGGCCGAAAACAAATTCCGAGCATTGCTGAATTTCGAACAACTGGCCCAAGTGTCAGATTTGCTCTTTGTGTGCCGCGCTTAATCTTTAATTGGAAAAAGATGGAATTGCTTTTCAGGCCTACAGTCTCGCAACCAGTCTCTCTCTCTCTCTCTTTTACGTTTCCCATTTCCTTCTCACTGTGTGTGTGTGAGGGAGAGAGACTCCGACTTTGGCTTCCAACAGCCAGATTGTGTCGCGGTCTTTTTTGAAGAGTCCTCGAAATAATTCCATCCTTTTCAAAAATGCTCCCTCCAAGCTGTAAAGTCTTGTGAGCAAAAATCCTACTTGGTGAGCTTACTGGCGTTAAAGTCCTGAGCGAGCGATTTGGCTCCTGCATACATCAGTTGGCTCTGGAGCCATCCCTTCCTGAGCTGAAACAAAAAATGTGTGAGCCAGAGGCTAAAAAAACCTGTGAGCTAGCTCACACGAACTCAGCTTGGAGGGGACACTGGTTCTGACTGCAGCTGTTCATTATAGGGTAAATTCTGGAGGTTTGTCACATGGAATATTGCACAGAATCATACAATCATAGAATCATAGAACGTTAGAGTTGGAAGGGACCATGCAGGTCATCTAGTCCAACCCCCTGCACTCTGCAGGAGCACAGCCGAAAGAGAGCCCTACAACATACCCGAAAGATGGCCGTCCAGCCTCCACTTGGAAACGTCCAGGGAAGGAGCATCCACCACCTCCTGAGGCAGACTGTTCCACTGCTCAACCACTCTGACAGTCGGGAAGTTTCTCCTGATATCGAGCCGGTAACGACTCCCTTGTAATTTCCACCCATTAGATCTAGTCTTGCAATCCGGAGCATAAAGAAGGTATGAAGGGAAATGGTGTTAGCTGACTATTTGCTAGCATGGGGTAAGTGTTTGAGGAAGTCGCAGCCGCGTACATCGGTTTGGGCCGAAAAGGGGGAATGCTCCTGCCAAAAGTTGCATTCCCAGGTGGCGGGCCTCCAGTCCCTCTGACAGCAGCCCTTTGTGACAGGTCACGAATGTCCCTATTTTACAGATGAGGCGGACCGAGGGGCACATGATTTTGCCTTGACTTCACAGGGGGGCCGTGGCAAAAGGCACTTCTAGGTCCCCTCTGAGTCACTCACGATGCCCGTTTCTCTGCCCACTGAACCACAGTGGCTCTGGTGACCCAGGAAGTGTTGGGTGTTCCCCCAAATCTTAAAGAAAACCGGGACACAGAGATAGGAACCCGTTTTGGAAGGCCAGTCCCTTTCTCGACGGTAAGGACCTGAAAAAGCGAAGCGTGGTTACATGCATGGCCGGCTTCAAGAGGGAATTGGATAAACATCTGGAGCAGAGGTCCATCAGTGGCTATGAGCCACGAGGGCTAGATAGGAACTCTGGGGCAAGGGATGCTCTGTCTTCTTGGTGCTTGGGGGGAGGTCAACAGTGGGAGGGCTTCTCGTGTCCTGGCCCCACTGCTGGACCTCCCGATGGCCCCTGGTGTTTTTGGCCACTGTGTGACGCAGAGTGTTGGGCTGGATGGGCCACTGGCCTGACCCAACATTGGCTTCTCTTATGTTCTTATATAAGAACATGCTAGATCAGACCAGTGGTTCATCTAGTCCAGAATCCTGTCTCACACAGTGGTCAAACAGTCTCTCTGGAGGTCCAGCATTGGGCTATAGAGGCCGAGGCCTTCCCCTGATATTGCCTCCTGGCCAGGGCTATTTTTGTAGGAAAAGCCCAGCAGAAACTCATTAGCATATTAGGGCACACCCCTGACTGCACAACTCATTAGCATATTAGGCCACACCCCCATGTCACCAGAAGAGTGGTCATCCAGCCACACCCACCTCTTGCTTCTTATTCTGTTGACCTTGTTTGTTGTCAAAACCCAGGGCTTTTTTGGTGGCAGGAACTCCTTTGCATGTTAGGCCACAGACCCCTAATGTAGCCAATCCTAATGAGTTCCTGCTGTTGGGTGTGGCCTGTTATGCTAATGAGTTCATGCTGGGCGTGGCCAACTCAGGAGCCAGCCGGAACTCCCTTCCTGTGCGTTCCTGTCCAAAAATAGCCCTGCTCCTGGCACTGGGGTTCGGAAGTTGACTGGGTGTGGAGGTTCCCTCTTTTCACCAGTGGCCAGCAGCCACTGATAGATATCCTATCCTTCATGAATCCGTCCAATCCCCTTTCAAACGGTCTCTGCCTTGCGGCCGTCATTAAATCCTCTGGCAGCAAATCCCACATTTTGACCACTCCCTGTGTAACGAAGTATTTCCTTTTGTCTGTCCTGACCCTACTGCCCGTCAGCTTCGTCGGGTGCCCTTGATTTCTAGTAACTTGGGAGAGGGGGAAAAATCAGTAAAATAGTTTTCAGACATACATTTCACCAGCGGTAGAAGGAAACCAAACGAAATCGTAGCATCACAGAGTTGGAAGGGACCTCCAGGGTCATCTAGTCCAACCCCCTGCACAATGCAGGAAATTCGCAAACACCTCCCCTGCCCCTGGAAATCAGTGGGGCACGTTTTCAAGATCCAGCACCAGCAGGCAGTCGTCACATAAGTCACGATTTTACAGCCGTTGTCCCTTTAGCACCCCTTTTCCTCGAGGTGTTAATTCGTTGGCTTGAGAAGTCAGCTAGAGAAGTGTAAGGGAGGGGAAACTCTTGGCGGGGGGCGCGGGGGAATGCCGCCAAGTTGCCAAGACTGAAAACAAACCCTCAACAGCCCAAGGGACTGTCTGCCCCCGAACTGCTGCGCTGCAATAACTGCTACTGCAAAGCACGTCCGGGGGTCGTTTGAATTGCTTCCAAAAATCTCAGCCGGAGTTCTCTGTTGATTTGGGGGGGGGGTTCCTTTGTGCTTCTGGGAAGAAGACCCCGCTGACCCTTTGTCAGCAGCCCCTCACTCAGTCCCGGGGAATCTTGGATCGCCTCGTTGCTCCTCAGCATGGAAGGCAGGCGAAGCCAAGGAACCCAGCGGGGTTTGGCCTCCACCCCAGAGTTTGTGCAAACTGCACGGACCCGTCCGGCTTTACTGCTCAGTTGAGCCTGGAACCAAAGCGGCTGCTTGTTGCTGGGGAAAGGGTCTCCGAGGGCGCGTGCCCGTGCTTGGTAGAATCCTGGCCAATGCTTCCTCTAAGCTGTGGAATCCCGTGAGCAAGAATTCTACTTTGTGAGCCACTGGCATGAAAGTTGTGAGCGAGCCATTTGGCTGTTGCACAAATTAGTTTGCTCTGGAGCCGTCCCTTCCTGAGTTAAGACAAAAAAAACGGGTGAGCCGGAGGCTAAAAGCCTGTGAACTAGCTCGCATGGACTCAGCTTAGAGGGAACACTGATCTTGGCCCCTTTGGCAGGTGGTTTCCTTCCAGTTGCTTTGCCTCGGCAAGCCGGACTGTGCACGACAAGCTGTTTACCTTCCTCGCAGCAGAACTGGGAGGGGATTCTCAGCTGATGTTTGCGAGGAACTTAGAGCGGTGTTGTAAGCTGCGGCAGCTGCTGGCAAGGTGGACACTCTGGGCTTTTCTGGTCCCTGCGTCTTATCTCAGTCTGGATTTGTTTCACTGGGGTACGGTTTGTTTCTGAGGGCAACCATGTCGATCTAGAGTAGGACACCTGAATTCGAATCCAGACCAGCGAGATTTTTAGGGAGCGCCGACTCGCAAAAGCTCATGCACTGAAAACCTTGCTGCTGAGAGTAATTACCTGAGTAATTAACTCCCAGCATTCCACAGAGAAGGATACATCTGCCCTTTGATCTCCAATTTTGATATATTTATCTCCAGGGGTTTTTTTGTAAAAAAAAAAAAGCCCAGCAGGAACTCATTAGCATAATAGGCCACACCCAACAGTAGGAACTCATTAGCCTATTAAGCCACACCCCCATGTTACCAGAAGTGTGGTCATCCAGCCACACCCACCTTTTGCTTCTGTTTACCTTGTTTGTTGTCAAAAACCCAGGGCTTTTTTTGGAGCAGGAACTCCTTTGCATGTTAGGCCACACACCCCTCGTGTAGCCAATCCTAATGAGTTTCTGCTGTTGGGTGTGGCCTGTTATGCTAATGAGTTCCTTCTGGGCGTGGCCAACTCGGGAGCCAGCCGGAACTCCGTCCCTGTGCGTTCCTGCCCAGAAATAGCCCTGTTTATCTCCTTCACTATGAGTGTGGTCACACGGTCATTTCGATCGGGTTTCACCGCTGTTCCCTCTTGCATTTAAAATTGCTGATCAGACGGACACATCCGCCTCCTGCACCAAAGTGAGCTCCCTCGCGCAATCCTCCCGGTTCCCTAGCATGTTTTCTGACACCGGGGAAATCAAGTACTTTCCAGGTATTTGCGCTTTGAGAAGGAAGAAGAGGAGGAGATTGGATTTATAACCCCTGCCCTTCACTCGGAGTCTCAGAGAGGCTGACAAACTCCTCTCCCTTCCCCTCCCCACAACAGACATCCTGTGAGGCAGGTGGGGCTGAGAGAGTTCTGACAGAAACTGCTCTTTTTCAAGAACAGCTCCAACAGAACTATGGCTCGCTCAAAGTCATCCAGCAGGTGCGAGTGGAGGAGTGGGGGATCAAACCTGGTTCTCCCAGATTAGAGTCCGCGCACTCAACCATTGCACCAAACTGGATCTTGCAACTGGATTTGAATCCGTGATTTCGCCGATCTGGACAGCCATCTCTCGCAATGATTGTGATTAGGTCGTCTGACCATCCTTCGCACTATGAGTCCCCCCCCCTTAGCTTCCGCCTTTCTACACATGAGCAATCTGCGCTGAATAAATTCAATGTTTAAACCTTCAAGCGCACCTATAGACTCCAGCACTTGGTAGTATGTTGCCGGTTCACTTTGTTTGCTATTCCGGGGGGGGGGATGTAAAAACAAGGGAGTACGGTGAGTCGGGGGGAGCGGTGATTCGGCCATGTGCATATGCACATGTGCAAAGCAATTTTTTAAAAAAAACCTCCCGCTGCGCCGCTTGAGCGGCAGTGCAGCTATCTAAACAGTGCTCAGAGCCTCGTCACCCAATGCTTGCAGGTCGGGGAGGGATGTGCGATCGTCCCAACCCAAAAAAAAAATTATTCCCGCTCCAATCTATAGTGGGAACAAATCGCAGTAAGCTTGCCACGTGACCGCAGCCTATGTTTTCCCCAGGGGTTAAACCCAGACAAATGGTGACCCTATAAACTAAGCCGGTTAGTCCAGTTTTGGTCTTTGCATCTGTTAAGTATCTCCATTATGCTGTATGCTAATTTGCTCTACCTATATGTAAAGGTAAAGATAAAGGTTCCCTTGCTCGAAAGCCAGTCGAATCCGACTGTAGGGTTGCGGTGCTCATCTCCGTTTCAAAGCCGAAGAGCCAGCGCTGTCCGAAGACGTTTCCGTGGTCATGTGGCCGGCATGACTAAACACCGAGGCGCACGGAACGCTGTTACCTTCCCATCGAAGTGGTACCTATTTATCTACTTGCAATTTCTTGCTTTCGAACTGCTAGGTTGGCAGGAGCTACCTATATGTATGGACTGGTAATTTCCATTTCAGTGTATCTGAAGAAGTGTGCATGGGCGCCAAAGCTCATACCCAGAATAAAACTTTATTGGTCTCAAAGGTGCCGCTGTACTCAATTTTGGTCCTGGTGCCTCAGACCAATACAGCTGCCCACCAGTGTTCCCTCTAAGCGGAGTGAGTGTGAGCTAGCTCACAGCTTTTTAGCCTCCGGCTCACACATTTTTGTCTCAGCTCAGGAAGGGAGGGCTCCAGAGCTAACTAATTTATGCAGTAGCCAAGTCGCTCGCTCACAACTTTTAATGCCAGGAGCTGACAAAGTAGAATTTTTGCTCACAAGATTCCACAGCTTAGAGGGCACGTTGCTGCCCACCTGAAAGGACCAGGCAGTAGGCAACATGAAAAACTTCCATGTAAGACCCTGGAGAGCGGCTGCCAGTTTGAGCAGACAAGGCCGACCTTATAGAATCATAACATCATAGAGCTGGAAGGGACCACCGGGGTCATTGGGTCATCTAGTCCAACCCTTTGAACAAGAAGAAGAAGAAGAAGAGTTTGGATTTATACCCCGCCCTTCACTGCCCAAAGGCGTCTCAGAGCAGCTTACAGACTCCTTTCCCTTCCCCTCCCCACAACAGACACCCAGGGAGGTAGGTGGGGCTGAGAGAACTTTTGACAGAAACTGCTCTTTCAGGAACAGCTGTGCCAGAGCTTGTGACTGACCCAAGGTCACACCAGCAGCTGCAAGTGGAGGAGTGGGGGAATCAAACCCGGTTCTCCCAGATAAGAGTCCACGCACTCGACCACGACACCGAACAAGGCAGAATATTCACAAGTCCTTCCCCCCACACCCCCAGTGACCCCTGCCCCATGCCCAGAAGAGAGACCAGTCCTTGATGGACCGGTTGTCTCATTCAATATAAGGCAATTTAATACGTGTTCATAAGATTGGGGGTGGGTCATCACCGGTGCCCCCTCTAAGCTGTGGAGTCTTGTGAGCAAAAATCCTGCTTTGTGAGCTCCTGGCATTAAAGTTGTGAGCGAGCTATTGGGCTATGGCATACATCAGTTTGCTCTGGAGCCCTCCCTTCCTGAGCTGAGACGAAAAATGTATGAACTGGAGGCTAAAAAAACTGTGAGCCAGCTCACACGAACTCAGCTTAGAGGGAACACCGGTCCTCGCTCAGCGCTGGAGCACCCGCTTGGCATGTAGAAAGCTCTCCAAACCTCGATGTCGCCAGTTAAAAAGGACCCCGCGGCAGGTGATACGAAAGACCCCTCTCTACCCGAGACCCTGGAGAGCAGCTGCCGGTTTGAGCGGACAAGACTGGCCATGGCGGACCAGGGGCCTGACTCAGTAGACAGCAGATTCACGTGCGTCCGGGCTCTTGTTTTCAAACAGGGGGCTTCCCTTCCTTCAAGGCGCCTGATCGGCCTTTCCTTGCTGGCTTCTCCAGCCTGGAAAGCGAAGCCTCCCTGGTAAACAAGACAGAGCAAATTCCGGAGCCCGGGGAACCAGTCCTGTTTCCTTCTCACGCCCGCTCCCTGGGAGGTGGTTTTGGACAGCTTCCCGATCAGCCCTTTGCCACTCCGTCACGGGGCTGGAGCGGTTGCTGGTACTGCGCTCTCGATAGACTGAAAGTAAGCGAAGCCAAAGGAGAGGGGGGTCTCTGCCCCACAGAACTTACAGTCTGGGCTGCTACGGCGGGGAAGGAGGCAGGGAAGGCTCCCCTGAGAGTGGGTGTCCAAGGGGTTAAAAGGTACATGAAAGGGTGAGTTTGGATGTTCAAAAAGAGCTGAGCCAAGAGGCCCCACATGCACTGAAGGGCGGGGGGGGGGACGAACTCACCCATAAGCACACCAAGAGGCCTCCTACAGACCCTTAAGAACATAAGAGAAGCCAATGTTGGATCAGACCAATGGCCCATCTAGTCCAACACTCTGTCACACAGCGGCCAAAATATACCAGGTGCCCTCAGGAGGTCCAGCAGTGGGGCCAGGACACTAGAAGCCCTCCCACTGCTGCCCCTCCAGCACCAAGAATAGAGTGCATCACCTGCCCCAGACTGAGAGTTCCCATCTATACCCTGTGGCTAATAGCCACTGATGGACTTCTGCTCCACATGTTTATCTAATTCCCTCTTGAAACTGTCCATGCTTGTAGCTGCCACCACCTCCTGTGGCAGTGAATTCCATGTGTTAATCACCCTTTGGGTGAAGAAGGACTTCCTTTTATCTGTCCTAACCCGACTGCTCAGCAATTTCATGGAGTGCCCACGAGTTCTTGTATTGTGAGAAAGGGAGAAAAGTACTTCTTTCCCAACTTGCTCAGTCCCATTCATAATCTTATAAACCTCGATCATGTCACCCCTCAGCCGTCGTTTCTCCAAGCTGAAGAGCCCCAAGCGTTTTAACCTTTCTTCATAGGGAAGGTGTTCCCTATGGTTAGTCTTGGCTAGATTTGAGTCTAGCCGTACCTTAGGGACCTCCACAATTTGCAGGGAATGAGCTTTCAAGAGTCAAAACTCCCTCGGTCAGATTTGCCCAGAGAGCTTTGACTCTCGACAGTTCAGACCTAGCGGCTTTACTGCAGTTCAAGATGACTTCCCTCTGGACCTAGGTTAGCCTCGTCTACAAAGAGCCAGTTTGGTGTCGTGGTTAAGTGCGCGGACTCTAATCTAGGAGAACCGGGTTTGGTTCCCCACTCCTCCACTTGCACCTGCTGGATGACCTTGAGTCAGACACAAGTTCTCTCAGACCTGTCCTCGAAAAAGAGCCGTTTCTGTCAGAGCTCTCTCAGCCCCACAGTATGTCTGTTGTGGGCAGGGGAAGGGAAAGGAGTTTGTAAGCCGCTCTGAGACTCCTTCGGGTAGTGAAGGGCGGGGTATCAATCTAAACTCTTCTTCTTCTTTGACTGGCAGTAGCTCTCTGGGGGCTCAGGCAGAGGCCTTTCACGTCACCCGCTACCTCATTCTTTTAGCTGGAGATCCTGGGGATTGAACCTGGGACCTTCTGCACACAGAGCAGGGGTTCCTCCACAGGCCTTCCCTGCCAGAGACCCGTGGCTGTCACTACCAAGTCCTGGGTGCGAGGCAAACAGGCCCTGCAAGCACGTACTGCCAGCTTGCTTCTGGACATCAATGCCCCTCCTGCGCAGCGCCCCGTCGGAAAGTTCTCCCATGCAGCGTGTCGAGAAGACATTTGTGAATTTGTGTTTGTGAATTTCCTGCACGGTGCAGGGGGGTTGGACTAGATGACCCCGGAGGTCCCTTCCAACTCTACGATCCTAAGACGCACGAGCTGAGGATCTCTCTCCTGCTTCTTGGTGTTTCGTGCCCAAGCTCAGAGTTGTGCCTCCTATGGTTCCTGGGCAGAGGAGAGATGAGCCAAAGGTTAGGAAGGCGCTGATCTGTTTCCTGGTTCTTTGGGTTGTTTGGTGCCCCGGGGGGGAAGTGATAAAGGGATGAGTCTTCTCCCAGCGTAGGATGCAATTACCTTGGTGTCGTTTCCTGGTGAGCGCCTCTGGCATGAGTTATTTCTGGATCCCCGGCTTCCAGACAAGAGGTCCCGTCCTGTGCATGCAAGCAGTTGTGCTTTGGGGCAAGGAATGTGGAACGTAGATACCAACGAGTATGTCTACATGTGCAGGAGACCTCCCTTTCCACCGTCTCTTGATTGTAAGCTCCTTGGGGACAGGGAAGTGTTTACTTATGAAATATATATGCCCAACAACAGCAGCAACGACAGTAATGTATTAAAATCAGGAGGAGGCAACGTAGCACCCAGTGCTATGTTGTTTTTGTGGCTGACGGGGTCATTTGGTGCTATTAGGATTGCAAACTCTGGGTTGGGAAATTCCTGAAAATTTGGGGTGTGGCGCCTGGGGAGTGGTGAGTTTGGGGAGGGGCGGGACCTCAGCTGTAAAGTCCACCCTCCAAAGCAGCCGTTTTCTCCAAGGGAGCTGATCTCTGTCGTCTGGAGATCAGCTGGGATTCCGGGAGATCTCCAGGCCCCACCTGGAGGCTGGCAACACTACCGTTTGCGTGTGCTATTAGGCCTCCAAACTGGGACTCTGCCTGGGGGCTCAGAGGCTAAGATGCTGAGCTGCGGACTGCAAAGTCGGCAGTTCGAGACCCGAGTGTGTCGTGTGACGGAGTGAGCTCCCGTCTCTGCCCCCAGCTCCTGCCAGACCTAGCAGTTCGAAAGCAAGAAATTGCAAGTTAGATAAATAGGTACCGCTTCGGTGGGAAGGTAAACAGCGCTCCGTGCACCTTGGCGTCTAGTCACGCCGGCCACACGACCGCGGAAACGTCTTCGGACAGCGCTGGCTCTTCGGCTTGGAAACGGAGATGAGCGCTGCCCCCTAGAGTCAGATTTGACTGGCTTTCGAGCAAGGGAACCTTTACCTTTACCTTTACATAGGGTCTTCTATGCTAGAGATGAACAGAGTCGGTTTGCCATTGCCTGCCTCTGCCTCACAGCCCTGGTATTCCTTGGAGGCCTCCTGTCCAAGCGCTAGCCAGGACAGACCCTGCTTAGCTTCTGAGACCTGATGAATTCAGGCTAGCCTGGGTCTTCTGGGTCAGGGCCTCTTTTGTCTGGTTGTTTAGGGATTAACAGACAGTGGGTGGCCCTTATGGGTTTTAGGGATGCCAGCTCTGAGAAGGGAAATTCCTGGATATTTGTGGGTGGAGCCTAGCCGTAGTTCTGATAAGAGCTGTCCTTGAAAAAGAGCAGTTTCTGTCAAGAGCTCTCTCAGCCCCACCTACCTCACAGGGTGCCTGTTGTGGGGAGGGGAAGGGAAAGGAGTTTGTGAGCCGCTCTGAGACTCCTTTGGGTAGTGAAGGGCAGGGTATAAATCCAATCTCTTCTCTTCTTCTACCTCACAGAGGGTGTCTGTTGTGGGGAGGGGAAGGGAAAGGAGTTTGTGAGCCGCTCTGGGACACCTTTGGGTAGTGAAGGGCGGGGTATAAATCCAATCTCTTCTCTTCTTCTACCTCACAGGGTGCCTGTTGTGGGGAGAAGAAGGGAAAGGAGTTTGTAAGCCGCTCTGGGACTCCTTTGGGTAGTGAAGGGCAGGGTATAAATCCAATCTCTTCTCTTCTTCTACCTCACAGGGGGTGTCTGTTGTGGGGAGGGGAAGGGAAAGGAGTTTGTAAGCCGCTCTGAGACTCCTTTGGGTAGTGAAGGGCGGGGTAGAAATCCCATCTCTTCTCTTCTTCTACCTCACAGGGTGCCTGTTGTGGGGAGAAGAAGGGAAAGGAGTTTGTAAGCCGCTCTGGGACTCCTTTGGGTAGTGAAGGGCAGGGTATAAATCCAATCTCTTCTCTTGTTCTACCTCACAGGGGGTGTCTGTTGTGGGGAGGGGAAGGGAAAGGAGTTTGTAAGCTGCTCTGAGACTCCTTTGGATAGTGAAGGGCAGGGTATAAATCCAATCTCTTTCTCTTCTTCTACCTTACAGGGGGTGTCTGTTGTGGGGAGGGGAAGGGAAAGGAGTTTGTAAGCCGCTCTGGGACTCTTTTGGGTAGTGAAGGGCAGGGTATAAATCCAATCTCCTCCTCCTCCTCCTCCTCCTCCTCCTCCTCCTCCTCCTCCTCCTCCTCCTCCTCCTCCTCCTCCTCTTCTTCTTCTTCTTCTTCTTCTTCTTCTTCTTCTTCTTCTTCTTCTTCTTCTTCTTCCTTGAGGAGGGCAGGGTTTGGGGACTGGAGTGACCCTCCGCAGAGTATAACGCAATGGAGTCCGTCCTCCAGAGCATCCATTTTCTTCCAGGGGAATTGATCTTCACGATCCGGCGAGCAATTATTGTTCTGGGAAATCGCCAGGCTCCTCCTGGAAGTCAGTAACCCTAGGTCGGGACTCTTAAAATTCGATCGGGCTGGCTGCGGCAGCGCAAGGCCTGAGTAGTAGAGCTTAGACAGGCCACTGGTCTTCCCGCCTGGTCCTTTGCTAATACACGGATGGCAAAGCGAGTCCCGCTCGTTGGGTTATCGCTGAGACGAGTTTGCGAGGGACTGGAATGCTGCAGAGCTGGAGCCAGCCGGAAGGGTGTCAGAGGGCGAGAAGTGGAATTGCGCCCTCTTCCTCCCTCTAATTAACGTGGAGCGGAATCCGGTCAACCCACAAAGACAGAGGGAGCCGGGCAAGGGCGTGCCTGCCAAGTTGTTCCTTGCAGATCATAGAATTGTAGAATCACAGAGCTGGAAAGGGCCAGACAGGGCATCTAGTCCAACCCTCTGCTCAATTCAGGATCAGACTAGAGCATCCCTAAGAACACAAGAGAAGCCCATGTTGGGTCAGGCCAGTGGCCCCTCCAGTCCAACACTCTGGGGCACACAGTGGCCAGAAATACCAGGGGCCACCAAGAAGGAGGTCCAGCAGTGGGGCCAGGACACTAGAAGCCCTCCCACTGTTGAACCCCCTCCCAAGCACCAGGAATACAGAGCATCCCTTGCCCCAGACATAAGAACATAAGAGAAGCCAATATTGGATCAGGCCAATGGCCCATCCAGTCCAACACTCTGGGTCACACAGTGGCCAGAAATACCAGGGGCCCTCAGGAGGTCCAGCAATGGGGCCAGGGCGCTAGTAGCCCCTCCCACTGCTGCCCCCCCCGAAAGCACCAAGAAGACAGGGCATCACTTGCCCCAGCCTGAGAGTTCCTATCTATACCTTGCAGCTAATAGCCACCAATGGACCTCTGCTCCATATGTTTATCTAATTGTCTCTTAGGAACATAAGAGAAGCCAGTGCTGGATCAGGCCAATGGCCCACCGAGTCCAACACTCTGTGTCCCACAGTAGCCAAAAATACCAGGGGCCATCAGGAAGTCCACCAGTGGGGCCAGGACACTAGAAGCCCTCCCACTGATGCCCCCCCCCAGCACCAAGAGACAGAGTGCATCACCTGCCCCAGACTGAGAGTTCCCTATCTATACCCTTGTGGCTAATAGCCACTGATGGACTCCTGCTCCATATGTTTATCCAATTCCCTCTTGAAGCCGTCCATGCTTGTAGCTGCCGCCACCTCCTGTGGCAGTGAATTCCATGTGTTCATCACTCTTTGGGTGAAGAAGGACTTCCTTTTATCCATTGTAACCCGACTGCTCAGCAGTTTCATGGAGTGCCCACGACGTTCTTGTATCCCTGACAAGGGTTTGTCCAAGCTGCCGCTTGAAGACTGCCAGGGACGGGGAGCTCACCACCTCCCGGGGCAGCTGATTCCACTGTCACACAACTCTTACTGTCAAAACTGTTTTTCCTAAGACCCAGCTGGTACCTTCCCGCCCCAAATTTAAACCCATTCTTGCGGGTCCTCTCCTCTGCTGCCAACAGGAACTGCTCCCTGCCCTCTTCTAAGTGACACAGCCCTTCCAATCCTTCAAGAGAGCCATCCTGTCCCCCCTCAACCTCCTCTTCTCCAGACTGAACCTTCCCAAGTCCCAAGTCACATCTAGTCCTAAATTTAAACCCATTCTCGCGAGTCCTCTCCTCTGCTACCGACAGGAACGGCTCCCTGCCCTCTTCCAAGGGGCAGCCCTTCCAATCCTTCAAGAGAGCCACCCTGTCCCCCCTCAACCTCCTTTTCTCCAGACTGAACCTTCCCAAGTCACATCTAGTCCTAAATTTAAACCCATTCTCGCAAGTCCTCTCCTCTGCTGCCAACAGGAACAGCTCCCTGCCCTCCTCTAAGTGACACAGCCCTTCCAATCCTTCAAGAGAGCCACCCTGTCCCCCCTCAACCTCCTTTTCTCCAGACTGAACCTTCCCAAGTCTCGTCACATCTAGTCCTAAATTTAAACCCATTCTCGCGAGTCCTCTCCTCTGCTGCCGACAGGAACGGCTCCCTGCCCTCCTCCAAGGGGCAGCCCTTCCAATCCTTCAAGAGAGCCACCCTGTCCCCCCTCAACCTCCTCTTCTCCAGACTGAACCTTCCCAAGTCTCAAGTCACATCTAGTCCTAAATTTAAACCCATTCTCGCGAGTCCTCTCCTCTGCTGCCGACAGGAACAGCTCCCTGCCCTCCTCCAAGGGACAGCCCTTCCAATCCTTCAAGAGAGCCACCCTGTCCCCCCTCAACCTCCTTTTCTCCAGACTGAACCTTCCCAAGTCACATCTAGTCCTAAATTTAAACCCATTCTCGCGAGTCCTCTCCTCTGCTGCCAACAGGAACAGCTCCCTGCCCTCCTCTAAGTGACACAGCCCTTCCAATCCTTCAAGAGAGCCACCCTGTCCCCCTCAACCTCCTTTTCTCCAGACTGAACCTTCCCAAGTCTCGTCACATCTAGTCCTAAATTTAAACCCATTCTCGCGAGTCCTCTCCTCTGCTGCCGACAGGAACGGCTCCCTGCCCTCCTCTAAATGACACAGCCCTTCCAATCCTTCAAGAGAGCCACCCTGTCCCCCCTCAACCTCCTCTTCTCCAGACTGAACCTTCCCAAGTCTCAAGTCACATCTAGTCCTAAATTTAAACCCATTCTCGCGAGTCCTCTCCTCTGCTGCCGACAGGAACGGCTCCCTGCCCTCTTCCAAGGGGCAGCCCTTCCAATCCTTCAAGAGAGCCACCCTGTCCCCCCTCAACCTCCTTTTCTCCAGACTGAACCTTCCCAAGTCTCAAGTCACATCTAGTCCTAAATTTAAACCCATTCTCACGAGTCCTCTCCTCTGCTGCCGACAGGAACGGCTCCCTGCCCTCTTCCAAGGGGCAGCCCTTCCAATCCTTCAAGAGAGCCACCCTGTCCCCCCTCAACCTCCTTTTCTCCAGACTGAACCTTCCCAAGTCTCAAGTCACATCTAGTCCTAAATTTAAACCCATTCTCACGAGTCCTCTCCTCTGCTGCCGACAGGAACGGCTCCCTGCCCTCTTCCAAGGGGCAGCCCTTCCAATCCTTCAAGAGAGCCACCCTGTCCCCCCTCAACCTCCTTTTCTCCAGACTGAACCTTCCCAAGTCTCAAGTCACATCTAGTCCTAAATTTAAACCCATTCTCACGAGTCCTCTCCTCTGCTGCCGACAGGAACGGCTCCCTGCCCTCTTCCAAGGGGCAGCCCTTCCAATCCTTCAAGAGAGCCACCCTGTCCCCCCTCAACCTCCTCTTCTCCAGACTGAACCTTCTCAAGTCTCAAGTCACATCTAGTCCTAAATTTAAACCCATTCTCGCGAGTCCTTTCCTCTGCTGCCGATAGGAACGGCTCCCTGCCCTCCTCCAAGGGACAGCCCTTCCAATCCTTCAAGAGAGCCACCCTGTCCCCCCTCAACCTCCTCTTCTCCAGACTGAAACTTCCCAAGTCTCAAGTCACATCTAGTCCTAAATTTAAACCCATTCTCGCGAGTCCTCTCCTCTGCTGCCGACAGGAACGGCTCCCTGCCGTCTTCCAAGGGGCAGCCCTTCCAATCCTTCAAGAGAGCCACCCTGTCCCCCCTCAACCTCCTTTTCTCCAGACTGAACCTTCCCAAGTCTCAAGTCACATCTAGTCCTAAATTTAAACCCATTCTCGCGAGTCCTCTCCTCTGCTGCCGACAGGAACGGCTCCCTGCCCTCTTCCAAGGGGCAGCCCTTCCAATCCTTCAAGAGAGCCACCCTGTCCCCCCTCAACCTCCTTTTCTCCAGACTGAACCTTCCCAAGTCTCAAGTCACATCTAGTCCTAAATTTAAACCCGTTCTTGCGAGTCCTCTCCTCTGCTGCTGACA